>JARFJB010001946.1:2162500-2315000 GCA_036346205.1 Vesta saturnalis
GGGCGACCTAACGTTTGTACTGCAATCAAAATACACGTAAGTTGTTTAATTATACAATCTAACCATACCCAGTAACACACTATCACACGTAAATAACGCCGGGCTGAGTCTCCAGGAGTTATAACCTTACACTAACGCCAAGAGTGCCACGCAGGGTAGATCCCAACGTCACTCGCAAACACACAGTACACTAACACCAAGAGCGCAACAAAGGGGTAACCCCACGAAGCTCGCAAACACTTGAGGGTGAAGGTTAGATACAGGGCTGTAAAGACCTACGACCTGTTTGTTCTTAGTTTACCAGGTTAGACAGGCCATTGCCTACGTCTCCCGATTATCACTAAGACCCCGCTTAATACACCTACATACAATACATACAGACAAACACAATAACCACACACAGTGTCTTTAATCGCAGGAGGATATATAAAGAAACCTGTTGCATAAAATTCTATTCCGAATACCATCGCGAAACACCTAGTGCAAGACCATTCTCAATTGAATTAAGAATATAAGCCGGAAATCAAAGCCATAGATAATATGTAAATTATCCATTAGTTACCGATAGTCAATGATGTAAATCCGACCGCGTGTATATTACAATTTACCTTAGTAAAGTAAATTCGTTTTAGTGTAACATATTCGTATAGCGAGTATTTAGTTTACGTTAATTTGTATATAATTAAATTTAGTTACGCCGTTAGGACATAATCCTGTTGCTTAAATAATCTAAACGCGTTCTCCAGCTCGTTATAATCAAGTAATTGTAGTCCAGAGATCTCGCATTTGTTTACGCGAATCTCGCGCGTGTATTGCTTCATTGAGTACGACATACCAGCTTCAGCGCTCCAGAGTTACTGAAGAATAATAATTATGCCATGCGCATAAGCCGAGAACGGTATTGATTTTCTCCGTCCCCGAAACGATTTGAGTTCGTTGCACTGGCGCCGTCGACCAAAACTGTATTGAAGCAACCGTCCCAGCTTCTGTAAATACAGGGCCGTAATATAAATATTACATAATAGGTATGGAGTAGATTAAGATAATATCTCTGTTCACAGAAACGACTACGTACCCAGTAGATCGCCGCCCCAGGAGAACGAGTGTGAGGAGCCGCCAGGACCAAAGCACCAATACATTTTGAGTTGTTATTAATAACATTTCTTATATTGTTAAATTATTTAATATACGTTTTAAAACGCTTTAAGATATTTATTTAAGGTGACAGTGTCAGCCCACTATTTAATACGAACCACACCCCGTTTATAATAAATTATAAAGACGATTGAGCGAAGCCGAGGCAAAATAAAACCGCGTTGGGTTACGAAACCAGAAGGCGCGCAATAACAAATATCAACGACAAGTGCACATTACTGGTACTTTCATGCAATCATTTAATTCAAGATAAATTTTTATTTTGATTTCAAAATTTTGACACCCTGTATCTCGGCAACTAAGCCCTTTAAGAGTGTATGTGCCTGTACCAAAATTTATCAATTAACGAGAGCTTTCTTTGGATCAGGATTGACGGTCCAATATAGCAACACCCTATACATATATATATATATATATATATATATATATATATATATATATATATATATATATATATATATATATATATATATATATATATATATATATATATATATATATATATATATATATATATATTCTATAACGTTGCTATTTTTCGGTGCTAATAGTCAGATCTAATAATAGTTTTCGTTAATTTTCATTCAAATCACCCTTAAAAATCTAAATTAAACGTAATTATTAATACTGTTGACAAATGGTTGGAAATATTAGATCCCAAAGAACATATTGGTTATATTTGATTGAATTTAAAAAAATAATTATCCTAAACCTGTGATTTAAAAATAATTCAAAGAGAGTTCACCAATTTTATTAAAAAGCGCATGCACAATTATAATAAACCTCAGAACAATTTTATTTAATGCGTTTGTACTAAATTAAGTTGTATGTGCTAAATTTCATTACTTTAAACTAAATATTTGATGTTGAACATAACTTGTTTGTATGTTCATCCTGCTTAAAATATCGAAAAAGATATTTTGATGGTGCGTGATCTTGTCGTGTTGTCGGTTTTATTATGTTTTTGTGTGTGTCCTTGTTTGTTTGTTTTTGCTTGTGTGCTGGTCTTGTGGCTTTGTTTTGTTTTTCTGTTTGTGCGGTTGTTGTGTTTTCGTTGTGCGCTTTGCCTGTGTTTTTTGTGTTGTTCCTTTTTTTTTAATGTGTGTTGTTTAAAATCTTTCGGACGCGATATCTTAAAAACCTTAAAACATAAATAAATAAATGAGAATCTGAAGAAGTAACCACTAATGATACATTAATCAACCGTAATGAAATCTTTAACAAAACTGCTTCAGCTTAGAAAATAAACCCTTTCCTTTTAGAAATGGTATTGAATATAAACTTGTATTCAAAGGCAAGGTGTAAGAAAATACAGAAAAAATCAGGTCACAGGTTCAAATCAGAGAAAACAATAATTTAATTTAATAATCGTTTGCATTTAAATAAATTCCATAACACCCACGTTCCAATTTACGTATATGTTACTAGTTGATATTTCAGTTTTAAATAATTTATGCCCGTTTCCTTATTTAAAGTGGGAATGTTTTTATCGTTTACTGACGATGATAATAGGTTGTTATCGAAAGATTTAAATCAGTAAAAATAAAATTTAAATATATATATTATTATATATATATATATATATATATATATATATATATATATATATATATATATATATATTTATATACCATCAACATGAATATACGTATTTAAAATGCATTTTGATAACAAAAATTGCAAAAAATATGAAACTTCTTTAAAATTGTATAACAATTTATTTTGTATTATACCGATAGAAAACCGAAAATGTAGAACAAATAGCAAAAACATTACACTTTTGACTTGATCAATTAATTATTTTCAAAAACGTATTTTCACAAAATGTCAAGTAAATCGAAAATATCAAACTTTTATAAGTATTAAACTAACATTATTTTAAAGCAATTGAAAAATTAAATAAAGTACTACGTTCCATTTAAAAAACATAACTTTAAGTTACTCAATTTGAAACATGTATATGAGATTAATTTTTAAATTTACTACTAATGTACATATGCCTGTAAAAGTTTTTATTATTTCTACGTTTCAAGATTGTGTTAAAATCATATATATATATATATATATATATATATATATATATATATATATATATATATATACATATTTTAAAAGTCAATCAGAAATAAGATTCTTACTAAAATAATAGCATTTGTAAGAAATTTGTTTAGATTGTCATTTGTTTGCATTACTTCAAGACTAATTTTTATTTTAATTATTCACGATTCTGGTTTACAAAGATACTTAATGTATTACACGAACAAATATACAGATTCTTTTGTATAATAATAATAATACATTTTATTGTCTAACAGAAACAAGCACAATTACAGGACAAATGAAAAAACTAAATACAAATACATAAACATATCAAAATATACACACATAACAATTATAAGTTACTTTTCTGATAAACGGTGAATTTTAAAAGCATAATTTTCAATATTGTTTCTCTTTATAATAATTACATTTTTGATGTTTAAAAAAAATTATAAGAAAACAAATTGAGTTTTTAATTGAACGTATAATGGAACTTTTTATTACTGCTCAATAGAACTTGATCTATTTAGTAAGTATGTCAAATGAGAACTAATCGACTTGAATGCATAAGTTACTTAAAAAGTTTTAAAAATTGTTGACAACGTAACATACAAATGACAATTGAAAAAATTTATTTCTATACTTTAGAACACACACACACACAAAACACACACACACACACACACACACACACACACACACACACACACACACACACACACACACACATAATATATATATATATATATATATATATATATATAAAAATACATAGTCATTTTTTAGAAACTTTAACAAATAGAAACATGTTTCATAAAAAAAAGTTTCTATAAACATATGTCGAGAAGACTTTTTAATACATGTTGAATGTAATTTTTCTCAATTTTCATTATAACTCATAAACGAATGCAGTTTTTCATGTTATAATGTCTATTAATTAAGGCATAAACAAGCGATAAGAATGTAAACTTGCACAGTGGCGGAGTATGCTCAACCTTTCATAACAGAACTTTACGCCAATGACTATTTTAAACAAACTGTTATTTTCATTATCTACATACAGTTTAACAAAATCATGTACCTTCTTCTTTTCGAAATTCTGTGCGTTTCAGTTATTTTGATTTTAGTGTTTGATGTTACTAAGTTAAGTAATGTGCTTTATGAATAATTGAATATAAAGTTTTAATAAAAGATATAATAAAACGTTTAGAGCCATTTAGTACCTAACGATCGTTTCTTTAAAATTTCAAATACATTTTCATTTACAAATAGCGAACAAGCCGTCATTCACTTATTTATGGGTTCGCAAATGGAATTCAAGATACGCAGCTAGAGTATCGGAAGATTTCCAAATAGACGACAACCTCATCATTCCGTTTTTGAGTATCCATCGTCGATTTCTTAACCAGGGTTTGAAAATGTAGATGCCGACAGAACAACCGTGGACGAGATAGAATTGGAAGTATATTGCGTGAATTTAATAGGAACCGACAAGTACTCGACGTACTGCTGTTGCTCTTGGTATTTCCCAAAGTAAAGCTTTTTTAAATAGATCACAGACGCCCATATCATTTTCAACCTGTTCATGGTTTATGTCCAGGTGACGCCGAACAAAGACTTAAATATTGTAGGTGGGTTCTTAACTCCATTCAAAATAATATAGATTTCTTATCCAACATACTGTGGACTGATGAATGCTGTTTTACTCGTCGTGGTATCGTAAACTTTCACAATCTGCATATATGGGCACATGAAAACCCACATGCCATTCAACCAAGAAGTTTTCAACATGAATTTAGTACAAATGTCTGGATTGGAATTTACGGCAACCACGTGTTTGGACCTTATTTCTTGCCACAAATTTTCTACAATTTTTAGAAGAAGAACATGTTAATATGTGGGAAGACATTCCTTTGAATTTAAGAGGACAGCTTGATTTGATGGATGTCCGGCCCATTATGGCAGAAATGTAAGAAATTAGCTAAACAATAACTACCGGGAGGTGGATAGGTCGTAAGTCAGTGGCGTGGCCTCCTAGATACCGATTTAACGCCACTTGACTTTTTGTATGATTCATGAAGGAAAAAGTGTATACCACTCCGGTTAATACATTTGAAGAACTTCACAATCGCATCAGATGCTTGCAATGAAATAAGGGTGCATATTTAATTAACTTAAGACGTTCTATTGTACGTCGCTGTGAAATGTGTATTGAAAAGAACGGTTTACATTTTGAACAAAGTGTCTAATTTTATTATACTAGTGTTATTGTTATTTATTTATAAATCGTTATTGCTAATAATTCTTATTAATTTCACAATTATTAATTAAGTATTGTTACAATAATAAATAAGGATTATTAAAATTAGTGTACTAAACAGATTTCAATTTACAAAAGTCTTGTATTTGAGTATGGCGATACAGTGGCGGCTCTTTAATGAGAGCAAGTGAGCAGCGGTCTATAACTTATTACAATCTCACTTAAAACTACATACATGTTTATGGCGAAATTGATACATACATAATTATACAGAAAGTATTGACCATACAATAATAATTATGCATTTCTTTTATACGAGGATAATAACAATGGATACTAAAAAACGATAAATTTATAAATGAAAATGCATTTGAAATTTTAAAGAAACGATCGTTAGGTACTAAAATGGCTCTAAATGTTTTATTATATCTTTTTATTAAAACTTTATATTCAATTATTCACATAAAGCACATTACTTAACTTAGTACCACATCAAACACTAAAATCAAAATAACTCAAACGCACAGGAATTTCGAAACAGAAGAAGGTACATTATTTTTGTTAAACTGTATGTAGATAATGAAAATAACGTTTTTTAAAAATAGTCATTGGCGTAGAAGTTCTGTTTATGAAAGGGGTTGAGCACCTCCACTCCGCCACTGTGCAAGTTTGTGAACATTCTTATCTTGTTTTATGCCCTTAATTAATAGACATTATCCCCAACATGAAAAAATCTAAGCATTCGTTTATGAGTTATAATGAATATTTGAGAAAAAAATTATATTCAACACCCTGTATCTCAAACGAAGCCTTCTACGACATATGTTTATAGGAACTTTTCTTTTATAAACATGTGTTCTATCTCCTGTTAAAGTTTATCTACAAAACTGACTCACCCTGTATATATTATGTGTGTATATGTGTGTGTATATTGTGTGTTGTATATATTATATATTATGTGTGCGTGTTTTTGTTTATTTTGTGCGTGTTTTGTGCGTGTGCTTGCTGTTTTTTGTGCGTGTTGTTTTTTTTGTGCGTGTGCGTGTTGTGTTTTGTTTTTGTTGTGCTGTGCTTTTGTGTGTGTTTTTTTTGTGCGTGTGCTTTTCGTTGTGCTTTTATTTTTGTCTGTTTGTGCTGTGCGTGTGTCTATTGTCTTTTTTTGTTTTTTTTTGTTTTGTCTTTTTTGTGTTGTTTCTTTTTTTTATTTGTCTGTTATTTTTTTGTTTTTTGTTATGTCACATTTGCGTGTTGTGCTGTGGTTTTAAGAAACAGGTATCAGATAGATTTCAACCTAATTAAAAAGACGATTGTGAAACAACCATCATATTATTGTAAGATAATTTGTCAGACGGAAAGAAATCCCACCACATGTTACACCCCATTTTGTCTTGATAAAGTGATTTGTGCCAAGGTATACATTTGAACCACAAAACGTAAAGAATGTATTGTTACACGTCCAAACCGCACTAGGCGTCGTGTATGCTTACTAATGTAAGCGGGTTGCCAAGCCAGCTAACAGGGAGATGGGCGTGGTCGAAATAATAAGTAAAATGAATGATTAATACGCTCAAACACCTTACACCGATATTCAAACAGCTCAGTCCGGGAAAATATGTCTTTAGGCGCCACCACAATCGAAACTTTGCTAAAATAATTGTCTTAAGCTGGGTGTTAATTAACCCTACTTGATTGTGGAAAGTAGGATTGTGCTTCTTCATTCAATGGTCGATAATTAATTTTTAAAATTCCTAACCAAAAGAAAATCAATGTCATCGGCTTAATGGTTGTTACTCCAATATAATAGTGATAAAGTGCTGCAAAACAGTCAAACGAAATAATCCTTGAAGGTTTAATATTCTAACATGAACGATATCTTTTAAATTTATTTAATTTTATAATACTCCTGAATCGTATGTGACATTCGTAAATAAGTTCTCAAAACTCCTCTTAGTTATACTTAATGAAATTTTAATTAACAGCTGATCCGTCATTAGTGTATTGCGTTAAGAAACTAACATGAAAATTTTTGCAATCAACCTGGCAAATATAACCTTTCAGGTTGTTCATTAATCTTAAAACCAAAATATGCAAAGTCTACATTTAAGTTGTCGAAAACTAGGTCACCAATTAAGTAAACGTCACAAATGTATCTCATAACTGGCTAAATATACAACAAGATAAAGTTAACGATAAATATATATTGTCCTGCATAAAATAATAAACAAATGTTTACATACACAACAGCGTGGTTGATAAACCACTCACACGTTACTGTCAAAACAAATTGCGTTTCTACAAAAATTCTTACTACTAAAACAACCAATACAACATAACTCGAGACCGATTATCTTTTCCCTTCAAAACTATTTAAAAATTACACAACAATACGCAAATTAGAACTAAACAAAAAGATAATCGTGCTTATCTGAGTTTTTAAAATTCTTAAATGTAATTCTTACTTAAAATTGTCCATTAATCCTACGCTCTTCTTTCTTCTTTCTTCCCGTAAATCAATTATTTGTAGTCCATTTGCATCCTTAAATTGCCTGAAGGCACATAACAAATACTTCACAATTCCACAACCACTTATTCCTTCTGCACTCGCGATTAGTCCAACTATGCGAGGTTATTATTCCAATAACGTAATAATCTGTACACGTTTGGTTGCCTCTTAAAAGTTTCTCGCAACCTTTAGGACAATTTAGTCCTTCCTTACACAAATAAACTTTTAATGTCATATAAAATTACCTTAACATTGACTCAATTTGTTATGAATATTTCGTTTACTTAAAGGTGGTCCCATAAATAATTTTAACTAAATATCGTTACAAGAACACGCGCCGCACTCAACACTATAACGTAATAACTGTTATCTTTTATAAATCTGCTTACGCACTTTTTACTTTCTTGAAAATAAACAAACTGATTTTATCTTCAATCTCAATTTAATTAATTGTTTTATTTATGAATGTCTTATACGATTCATCCCCTTTCGGGTTACGCAGTTGTTTAAACAATGACTGCCTTCAATATTATTCACAAATATAACTCCAACTCAACCCATTTTGATTTCACACTTCACCTCGCGTCTCCCACCGAGCTCTCACCAAAAGCAACAACCTAAAAGCTAAAAGCTAAAGCTAACGTCAATCTCTGACTTTCCTATTTATACCTTAAGCCATCCATCTTTAAACATGTCCGACTTCCTCGCTATATTCACCAATGGTATACACTCAAACTTTGTTAGTGCCGACTGATGCTACCCTCTGTACAACCACGCTCATAACTACAATACATCGCCATGTTTGTTTTTACCTGCAAATTTTACAATCACTTTATGAAGAAGCCATTTCTCGTCATCACATTCATTCAGTGGCCACTCTGGACCATTACACAACTTTCAACGTTTGTCTCTCACATGCGCTCGTCCTCCTTCCGCAACATTTGCAAAAATAAGTACAGTCTAAGGTCTCAAATCCTATATACGTACACCGTATTCTCAACACTGATTGCACAACATTACGAGAACTCTCTGAAATTAACAATTAAAAATACCCAATCTTTCTCTACATATTTTCTAAAACATTCTACACTTATACACTCACATCTTCTGGCAAAGATTACTCCTCTATCCTCCAACATTCCATTTGTTATTCAGGTAGTCAAACAGTAGCAAACATTATCGTCCCATCGACAAATTTCTCTTCACATTTACATTCGTCAGAATCTATTTATTCCAACACCAATGTCTCTATAATATTCAGATACACGTATCTGCATACTGAATAGTATTTCTCCTAAATTTCCAGTGGCGTATCACCCACCCACATACATTATGCCTACACACGTTCAAACTCAATACACCCGTACTCAAAACACGTATTACACGTCATTATAACATCCTACATACAGGGTGCGTCAACACAACCTTACAGTATGAGACTTAGTATATTAAGTCAGCCAGAAAAGTGCGCAGTATCTGAGCGTGCTTTAAATAACTTAAATCGTATGAAAATTTTATCAAGACAAATTGATTAGTTAATTGATTAATATTAATGTTTTTGGAACCTATAGATGTACATAAACGTCCGAACACCTTTAACAGGAAGATGGAAATGCCCAATAATTAAAAGAAGACATAATGGTAGGCTTGAAATTTTATTTTTGGTATGTCTACGTTTTTTGCTTTCTTTTCCTAGACCTCAAAGTAAATGCTTTACTAATTATGCACTGCTCAAAATAATTAGAGGGAACACATGTTTATGTTTTAATATTACGTATTAATTTTAACAATATAGAAATATAATAACGCTTGTTTTAAAGATGTACATTTTGTTCAAATAAATTTTCTGAAACAAAACAAATTCTACATATCACTTTTACGATAACCATACTAACTCGACGTAAAGTTATGAAGAATATTTGGTTCCTAATGTGTATGTTTTCCACCAGCACGAATTAGTGCTTGACATATCCGTGGCATACTGCGTATAAACCTAGGGATATCTTGTTGAGGTATATTATCCCATTCCTCGATTAGAGCTTATTTTAGTTGTTGAAGGGTCTGAGGTGGATCTGGGCGCCTTCGAACACATCTTTCTAACACATCCCAAAGATGTTAAATGGGACTTAGATCAGGACTCAGTGGTGGCCAATCCATGGTTTGAATCACGTGGTGTTGAATGAAGTTCATGGTGATTGCCGCAGTATGTATCCTTGCGCTATCTTGCAAGAAAAAGTCGGGCCTATACCATAAGCTGCCGGTATAACATGATCCTCCAGATAGATGTACCGTTGAGCGTTTAATCTTCCTGGAACTACTACAAGATCTGTTCTTTTGTCAAGACTAAATCCAGCCCAAACCATCACAGATCCACCACCAAATTTTTCAACTTCTGGTATGGTTGCTGCAGAATAGCGTTCATGTATACACATATTCGACCATCACAACGAGTTAAACGAAATCGTGATTCATCCGTAAAAAGTGTTGGTCTCCACTGTCGAAGTTGCCAAACGACATGTTCACGAGAAAAATTGAAACGCAATCTTAGGAGATTAGGAGTTAAAACAGTTTTTCGTACGGGTCTTCTTGGTCTCATGTTGGCTTCTCTTAGTCTATTCCTAACTGTTTGGCCGGATATTTCAACATTATATGTGACTCTAAGTCCGATTTGAACATCTTTGGCTGTAGATATGCGAGAACGCAAAGAAAATAGGACTAAAAACCTGTCTTGAATTCGATTTGTTTTCATTTAACGACCCTGCTCAATACGTCTTTTATATCCTTCGCTTTATACATATCGATTCCAAGCACGATGGATGGCGGTCGGGCTGAAAATTTCTTGCCACCTGTCGAATACTGGTACTATTTTCTAAAGAAACAACAACACGTATGACTTCTTCCTCATTTAAATGTCTCATTTGGGAAACTAGTGTCAAACTTAACAATCTATGATGAATTCTCAAAATTTTTTACTATTCCAAAGTAGACTACATTTCTAAATTAAAATTTTCATTGCTTACACTATTGTAGTTCTTGTAGTTTTTTGAATTGGTAATCGTTTTGTTACCATAAAAATGATTAGTAAAATGTTTTTGCATTATTTATATTCGCACAAAACATGATTCTTTTAAACTAGCGTTATTAGATTTTTATATTGTTAAAATTAATAAAATTATTAAGACGTAAATATGAGTTCCTCTAATTATTTTGTGCAGTATATGTGTTTATTCATAGAATTGTGCTTTCATTGTATCATAACGATTACAATTTATAGTAAGTAACGGAAAATTACTAATCTCTTGTTATTTTACTAGAAAACACTTTTCTTAAATTTGTTGTTTGATTGCCGCATTTTTCATTGCTGGCCTTCGACCGTAGAGTAGGTTCTGAAATGTCTGTTTCAAGATTGTTTCATAATATGTAGTCTCTTTAGTGGTGCTAAAATAAACAACAACAATCTTTCAAATACCAATACCTATTTTTTACGGCAGGCTTATTTCAAAAACCTGTTTGTAATTCCTTTCTAAGCAAAAATCAGGATCATTGTACAACTTCACACGATTAGATGCGACATCTACCTAAACTTGTAACAAAAATAGTGCCATATTAACTATCTTTCTCTCTTTAAATAGGTAGTATAATGTGAGTTTTCAATATACCTTACTAATCAGTAATCACCTAATGTGGATACCTCCTAGTTTTAAGTTTATTTTTCTTATTCTACAGGGTGTCCGAGGGGGAACTAGGAATAATTCTTATACGTATTCTTTGAACAATTTACAACAATTAAATCATGCCTCATCAATTTTCAAATGAGGAACACAGTGATATGGAATTCCAGTACGGCTTGTTTAACAGTAATTGTTATGCAGCAGCAGTAGAGTACAAAAATCGTTTTCCAAATCGTTGTTCTCCTACTGACAAAACGATTGCCCGGACTTTTCACTGCTTTCGAGAAACAGGAAGTTTTCTTAGACGTCAAAGTGATCGAGAGTCTCCATGACATAAGTTTGCAGAAGACTTGCTGAGAGAAGTTGAAATCGATAGCCCAACGAGCATTAGACGAATAAAAGCAGCCAGTGGTAGAAGAAGGACCACGATTTCTAAAATTCTTCGCGAAAATGGAATGCATCGGTATCACTTTCAACCCGTTCAGCACCTTCTTCCTGGCGATTTGGGTTCAAGAGTTCGGTTTTGTGAATGGATGATCACACATGATGATAACATTCCTGTTACACTCTTTTGTGATAAGGCAACTTTTTCTCGGGATGGAGTGAACAATAGTCACAATGAGCACTTTTGGTCAGATGAAAATCCTCATTAAATTACTATTACCAGATTTCAACATCGCTTCACGGTAAATGATTGGGCCGGGATTATCGGAGACAGTCTCATTGGACCCCATATTTTAATGGGCACTTAAACTCCAAAATGTACAAACAATTCTTGGAAGGAAGTTTACTACCATTGCTTGAAGATGTTCCCTTAATTGTACGGCAAAACATGTGGTATTTGCCAGATGGGTACACTACGGGCGTGCTGTAACGGAGTTATTGCACAGAAAATTTCTAAACCGATGGATTGGTAGAAACGGACCAGTACACTGGCCGCCCAGATCACACACCCTTGTGGGGCCATGTTAAGTCGTTAGTGAACGAATTTTTGATGCATTTACCAACATTCGTGATAATTTCGTAAATATCGAATCGAATATAGAGCTGCGAAGGAATGTTACATTATGTGTGGAGGTTGGTGGATCTCATTTTGGACAACTGTAACCATTTTTGTTTGTCACCTCGTTATTTTATGTGCATTTTTGTACTATGTTGAGTTCTTATTAATTTGTTAATGAAATGTATATTAAATTTTGTTTATAAATGTTAAGACTTAATAGCGTAAAGATTAATTTTACTTCCTGTTTCTGGACACGTATATAACGATTTTGTATCTGAGATAACAATGTAGTTAACAAGTAGTACCATATTATTGTATTGCAACAAATTGCTCTTGATTTTTACTAGTGGATACTCATTTGAACAATAGTAACATTTTGTTTGTCACCTCGACTATTTATTATTATTTATTATTATTATTTAACTAAATTGAAAAATTGACTTAATCATTTCAGCAAAATTGTTGAAAGAATACGTATACGAATTTCGTATTGAATTGTATTATTTATCATAGTTTCCTGAAGATGACATAAGTGTAGAAAGCTGTAGTCCATGTATTTATGTTGTATTGCAATAAAATTTAATACTGGACTTATTTTGTGCGAAAATGAACATATAGTGTTTTTCATAGATTTAAGTAACAGTCTAAGTTTTATACAAATAACAAACTCACTTTATTTTCAGAATTTATAATTATTATATTTGCTATACCGAATAATTGGCCAGATATAATCGAACTGGCATTAGAAAAGTAAATCAAACATTGTGACCTTGATGTTTAAACCGTATTTTTTCAAAGCAATATTAAACACATCAGTATCGTACTTATTTAAATACAGGAATAAAGTTGCATATAATTTTATAAAAGTCAGAAAACACGTTAATGATAAAATTAAACCGACATGTGCGGTTTGTTTAGGTCCATAGCAGTTTATCTGGATCACCGTACCACAGTCAACTAAATATCTAATAATATTAGAATGAGTGCTTAATATTAGTTCGATAATGAATATTTTGTTTGAAGTATCATTATTAATTATTACACATGAGTTAATTTTAAATTTCAGGCGTTTTCATAAAAAAAATATATGTGCAACGGAAATACATAGTTTGTAATGTGACAAATGGATATGTACTACATGTGGACTAAACAAATAAAAAGTATTTAAAAATCTAGCATAAAAGAACAACACTTGCTCGTAACAAATTTAACTCAGACGCTTTAACTCAATAATTTATATTTCTTGTTCACAAAATGGTAACCTACAGTTAATTTCTGTCTTAATATTATTAGAGTTAAAAAAAATGACTAAACCAGTAATTTACGACATTGATTGAATAATTAACACCTGTAAAAGTTGTTTAAAAAATAATAGTCATTATAAACTTGCCAACGTTAGTAATTCGCATATTAATATTTATTATCTCCAATTTTTTTACATATTATTTATCTGCTTAAATTTTTTACGAAATGAATTCCTTACGCATACGTTGCAGTAAACAAAAATTCTTGCTCGACGATTTGGTGTACTAAAACGTGCCAAAAATATTAGGCAACAGAAATAGAAATATATATGCTTTATAATTACATATCGTTTTGACAATATTTCATTCAACATTTGTGAAGGTTAGTTCACAACTTTTACTCATATGGGCAGGTGTTTATTACTATAGGGTAAACATGTATATTAGCGTAGGTGTGCTACTAAAGAACTTCCTCAGGCTAATGTACACATTCCGAATTCGTACTCAAACTTATAGTCTGTAATTAAGTGAATTAGTTTGTCATATTTGTTTATTAGTGTACTTTTATCCTGGTATTTGCTTTTTTTTTTTGTTGTTTAAAATAGCAGAGGTCATTTTAAACTGTTCATAGTCGTAACTGTTAAACACATTATATTAATCGAATTGTAGCACACTTGTATGTTATTCCTAAGATTAGGTAGTTTTGACCGAGTTCATTGACGTATGTTACTTTTTCAATGCATGACCACTAATAACTACGTGTATCTCATGAAGAAATTTTAGTATCAAAAATATTCATCTATTAATATTTTACAGGTAATTACTTGAGGTACGTCATGACTTGTGCACGCTTTTAGTACAAAGCGAACCATAACAGTTTTTATAAATATTACCGTATTACATTTTCAAAGTGCCCTCCCTCATCCTTAATAGATTTACCGAGATGTCCCGTTATCTGAAATTTCTCAAATAAACGACTAGATTCTTCAACCACGGCATTTGAATTAAGAAATGCCACGTAAGTATTTTTCAATGTTGGAACACAACAGAATAACATTTAATGAAACATAGTAGAAATGGTGGGTTACCAGTTGTACCCCAAATTCGTTTAAAAAATCCTAGAGGCCGTATAGGGAAAAGAACTATGCACATAACAATTTGTCAAAAACCTAAGGAAGATTAAACTATAGTACGTCAATATGTAGTGACAGCTTCTTGATTCTCAACGAGAATTACTACTACAAGCCCAGTCTTCTGAAGAAATCATTGTTTTATTTGCATCTATCGCCGCTGCGACTTTGTTGGCTTTTCCTCATTTTCAAAAACCCAAACGGTTGATTGTTGTTTGGTTTTGGGACTACAATTGCAAATCCAAGATTCATCACCTGCAACAATGCTGTACAGGGATATTCATTATAAATTACCCAATGAATATTTTTGTTATTATAGCAGATAGATGTATACATTAAATGTGAAAGTTGTAGGATGGACAGTAAACCATCTTAATTTATCATGAAAAACACAGTGGCGTACTATGTCTACATGATACCCCCACGTTTAACTGTTGCTGAGTTATTTAACATTTAGTATGGTGGTTATGATATACTTCCATGAAATATTATTTTTGCTTTATTGTTAAGTAGTCTATGACAATGACAGCAGTTAATGACAAATTTATTGTAAATTATAAATAGTTAAAATGGTTTATAACGATGTTCACGTGTTATATTCGTAATAATAAAATAAACGCGAGGCACGAAGAGCCTACAGGGTGCTATACCCAAATCGAACAGTCCCTTCGGAAAAACTTTTGTAATATTTACAGTAAGTTCATTTGCTAGAAAAAAAACGTGCAAATATGGTAAATGAAGATGAACAGCTCGATGTTCTGCTACATTTCGAGGGTAAGCAAACAAATTTTGTTCGATAATAACCATTATTGTAAGATAATATTCTTTTAGAAAACAGTGAAAGTAGTTTAAAAACGCAGCGGTTTTATTAAGAAAGAGCTACAGCAAAATTCAACGTTCGTTCAAAAGAAACGGTTACAAACCTTATAAAATACGTCTCGTACAATTTTTAACGGAAGCTCAAAATTAAAAACACTAGACTTTTGCCGACAAATGATACATACCTTAAATGAAGATCCCGAATATTTTAATAAAATTATATGGTCTGGTGAGTCCTCATTTTCGACCGCCGGAGTATTTAATAGAAGAAACAAAAATTCATGGGAAAATAAACAAAATCGAAAAAACTTTTTAAACCAATAAAAAAATCTGGGAGAAAATCAATCAACATTTGGTGTGGGATTTTCTTAAATAAAATTGTTGGGCCAATATTTTATGATTACAATTTAAAAGGACCCACCTATATTGAAAATTTGATTCCCCAAATAGAAAATATGCTTATGGAGATGTTTACAGAAGAAGAACTGAATGATTTGATTTGGATGCAGGATGGGGCACCCCCGCATAATGTTAAAGAAGTAAGGGAACATTTAAACAATGTATTTGAAGTCTGGATAGGAAATAACGGTACGATTGCATGGCCCCCTAATAGCCCTGACTTGACTGTTATGGATTCATTTGTTTGGGGATTTTTAAAAGATATTATTAATAATGATAATAACCATAATATTCAAATGATCCAAGATGAGAAGAAACACAATAAAAAATGATCGTGAAGACTAATCAACAATTTAATAAATAATTATTTTTGTTTTTGTTAAACTTATTAAATAAATCTTTGTTATATAGACTGCTTAACAATAATAAACAATCAGTGATATCTAGTGTATGATTTTCGATGTGTTATAACATAACTCAAAAATGTTCAAAATATAGGTGTAAAATGGCGTGTTTCTGCAATCATAAAAATGAAAGCACGCTGAAAATAACAAAATAATACTTCATGGTTGACTTTGGTTGTAATAATATTTCAAAAGGCAAGTAAGTATATCATAACCACCATTTTAAATGTTAAATAACTCTACAACGGTTAAACGTGAGGGTATCATGTGGTATATTTTTAATTCACTAGACACTAGACATAGACTAGACACTAGACACTAGACACTAGACACTAAGGACACTAGACACTACAACTAGACACTAGACACTAGACACTAGACACTAGACACCATGGACACTAAGAAACCAGACAACTGCATAGACATCAAGACATAAATCACCAGACATCACTGATACAACACTAAACAAATTATTACTAACATTACATATACCCTACTGTTGGACTAAAGCACTCGAACACTAGGCGTTGTAATAAATGCTTACTAAACAGGCACTAGACAAGTCACTATATAGACACTAACCGACACTAGTACATAGACACTAAACTAGACACTAACTAGACACTAGACACTAGACACAGTATAACTAGACACTAGACACTACACTAGTATACTTAACTACACTAGACACTAGACACTAGAACACTAGACACTAGACACTAGACACTAGACACTAGACACCAGACAACTAGACACTAGACACTAGACACTAGACACTAGACACTAGACACTAGACACTAGACACTACACTAGAACTAGACACTAGACACTAGACACTAGACACTACACACACTAGACACTACACTAGACACTAGACACTTACTATACTAGACAGACACTCACAGATACTACAGACACTAGGACTAGACACTAGACATAGACACTAATAGACACTAGACACAGACACTAAATGACACTAACACTAGACACTACACTAATAGCTTAGACACTAGCACTAGACACTAATACTAGACACATAGACACTAGACACTTGATTGCATTTGAATATACACTAGACACTTGACCGTTGACACTAGATCTAACTTTAGACACTGCACTAGATTTGTACTAGGTTTTAACACTAGACACTAGACACTAGACACTTACACGTAGACACATTTGACACTTGACACTAGACACTAGACATATATTGTAGAAATACACGTTATTTAGATAATTTTAGGACACTAAAAGATATATTTGGACTAACCATGAACTAGATACTATTTACGCAGTGACTTGACTTATCGGTCTTGAGTATTGGAGTTTTATAATTACAACACAATCACACTACTATTGCACTATCGTAATAGTTTATTATGTTATAAATACTTAGTAAATACCAATCATTTGTTGGTCATTTTTTGATTATTAACATTGTTGTTAATTGGTATTAATTTTATATAGCTAGGAAGCGTTTTAACTTTTTGCGTGTTTATTGTTGTATAACATTGGAACGATTTATCAGTCACTGTGGGTCATGGTAGTTATTATGGTTTTTATCAGAAGTAGGACAAATTAGCAGTCTGTTCGTGAATTATGACCCTATGCGCGATTGTGAAGAAAATGAACATGGAATCAGATTTGGATGATAATACTCAAACGGTGTTAGGGGTACAATTTTATTGTATGGATATTTAAGGTAAATTTTAACAGCGAGATATATCATGAATGTGAACTCAGGAATTGGTCGTTATTTAATAGAACTCGCTGTCCGTGGCATAAATAAACCCGATTTAAAATCTAAGTGGTTTATCAATACCGTCAAGGAAATGCTTTCGGTGTGGTGAATTTGGAAATGTTCAAGAAAACTGTCGTGCGAAAGTAGGTATTTTGGCCTGATTCAAGTAAATAACCCGACTTCAGGCTTATAATATAACACTTGCTCCTTCTGCTCTAAGAGCGGTTGTGACGTTTCACATTGATTTAAAAAAGCAACTATTGAAAATCGCAGATGTGTTAGTCTCTGTCTAACGGGGATATGTACCGACACAACATAGATTTTTATTGAAGGATGATATGAGCGAAATATTAAACTGCATTTAAGAACAAAGAAGGCTAAAAAGGATTTCCAACGTAACGTTTGTTGTAACTAAGTAGTTTTGTGCGTACAAAAAAATTTCAAACGAGGATGTTACATTGGTTGTAATTACAGAGGTTCGTACGTAATTCGTCGTCGAGAGTTGCCTAGAATAAATGAAGTTTTGACGTCTTTAACCTATATGATATCGCAATCATATAGCTAATTAATAACGAGCGAGAATAACGTGCCCGCAGTGAGGAATGTCAGTTTGAGAATTAGATTAGACAAGACGTTAACTGTCCTCCATACATTTTATCCGCAAGCAAACGTTCTGTGCGAAATCATAGAAGTTTTGCTTAAAACTAGCAAATCCTATTTTGCGGGCTTGGCTCTTCACGTGAAAAACAACTATGGTACATATCGCATGTGTGTAGACTTTCAAGAACGTATTCGCGTTCATATCAATTGAAGATAAACCACACTTGTAGGAAGGGACGTTTTCTGGCCTAGTCAATTCACTCGCTGTGTTTTTTGAAATCCACCAGTATTGCACCAGGTTGTTAAAAAAAACAGTGGCGCCTTGGACACACGAGAGAAGTAGTTAAGAAGTCATTGCATCCTAGTAAATATAATCGAGAAATTGAACATTTAAAAGCACAATTTTCTATTCTTTGAACCATTCTGTCAACAAATATATGCCATTTCAATCCTAACTTAGATATGGCTGGTTGAAGATAATATGTACGTAAAGAGATCTGGCTTATCGAGCTGGCTTATAAAATTATCATAATACAAAACTTTAGTGACAATTTCCATTAACAAATTAACTAGAACACAACAAAGTGTCAAGAACGAGGTTACAAAAAAATGGTTACAGTTGTTCAAATGAGATCACACAGTAAATCTGAATTTTGGTTGCAGCAACTATTGACATACTGAGAATAATGTATCTTATTTGACGTTTTAGGTCATTTGTATCAAACATTATTTTAAAAATACAATTTATCATCTGCTAACAATTAGAATTAATTAAATCCTGTAATTTATGATACAGTGATATGATATTCCTGACGCTTGTCGGAACTAGCAGCAAGAAAATCGTTTTCCAATATCGTCGCCTTCGAGAAACAGGAAGTTCTTACACATCGAAGTAATCAGCTGGTAGAAGTAGACCACGATTTCAAAAATTCTTGAAAATGGAATGCATCGATCACCATTCCGCACCTTCTTGGCGATTTGGCTCAATAGTTCGGTTTTGTGAACGGATTATCACACAGATGATAACATTCCTGTTACACTTGGATGAAGCAACTTTTATGGGTGAACCCAGATCACCGTTTGGTTAGATGAAAATCTCTGAACATTACTTTACATTTCAACACCGCTTCACGGTAAATGTTATCGATTATCGGAGACAGTTTCATGTGGAGCCGCATTATTAATGTACGGGTCGGAAATGTAAACCAGTTCTTGGAAGAAGATTTACCAGCATTGGTTGAACGATGTGTATTGTATGTCATGTATCACCTGCACACATTCGTGACGGATTTCAATCACAGATCTCGACACCTTTGAATACTGAGAGCTGTGAAGGCGTGTACGAATTACTTCGAGAATTGATTGAGGTTGTTGGATCTCATTTTGAACAACTGTAACCATTTTTGTTTGTCACCTCGTTATTTTATGCGATTTTTTGTGCTATATTGTGTTCTTGTTAATGAAAATTTTTATTAAAAGTTTTGTTTTATGATAATGTTAAGACTTAAGCAGATGTTAAGAGTATTCTCTTTACTTACTTTTACATTTTTCTTCAACCGCCCATATCTTCTTAGGGGTTAGGAATTGGGAAAAATTGCACATAATCATTTTTGTTTAAAATTACTGAAAGAATACGTATACGAATTCTTCGTAGTTCCCCGCGGACCCCTGTATATTCCTAGTAGAGACAGACAGGTAACAAGTTTCACGAAAGTAATCCCAGATCTGAGATGTGTTACACGTCCGAACTGCACTAGGTGTCGAGAGGCCTACCAAAGTATGCGGGTTGCCAAGCCGCTTATATAATCGATTTCATATTATTATTGATTGCACAGATATTTCACTCAATGGCAATACTGTAAACCATTAACCAGCTTAATCTACACACTATTAGTGTTATTACTTAAAGGGTTACTTTAACTTTCTTTATTGAATCAAGCGATTCACTACTAATCACTGTTATCTAAAAATTTGCTGTTTTATTTTTGACTTTCTCTTAGCACTTTTCAAATTTCTTGAAAGAAAAACACTATTATTTCCTTTCAATTCACAATTAATCCTTATATTTATAAATGTTTAATTACGATTATGCCCAGTATGGGATATTCCAGTCACTTTATATATACAAACAAAAACCAGCACTGGCCAGTTTAAGGCCTCTTCAAATTTCGCGCGCGGGGTCTCCCTATATTTCGAGCTCTAATGCCGGGCGATTCTCTCTTACTCCTTACTACGCTCTCGCTTTTATACCCTCTGTCCGCAATATTGTCAACACGTCACAATGTTTTAACGCCAAAACCACGATCAACCTATCACAAACGGGAATTCATTGCGTCTCTTACACGAGTGCAAAACCTGAAACGGAACCACCACAACAGAAACAAGAAAAACGTAGCCATCTTGAATTTCTTTACAAACATACTCACAACTCTTCGAAACAACCATTAACCGTAATCATATTCACTCAGTATATTCCCCAGAACCTGACTTAACTTTTCATAAAATTTTCTCATGTGGGCGATTTGTCTTTCTGCGCAATTTAACAAACTCCAACGCCATTTATCCTTAAATATGCATTCAATGTACATTACTGCGCAATGCACATACATATTCTGCCCTGCGCAATAATACAATATCAGCATGTCATAAGCTCATTCACTTGCTTGTCTATAACCATACTTTTATCCGAATTCTTTAGTACAGACTAGCAAAAGATCAGTGGCAATACGGTTGTCTCTACCAATGTCGTCTCAGTAAACATTATTTTCCAACCAAATTTGATGCTTTCAACATCAAAATCTTTCTACAACATTCAAATACTCTTTGATATGACACACACTGCTTCATCAAAATTCCAGTGGCGTATCATTTACACCCATTTACATTCTACATGCACAAAAGAAATTTTCTTTTCGCGCTAACTCACTTATATCATTTATATTCAGAATACGTTCCATACGTTATCACAAGACTGCATATACACGATGCTTCAAAATAACCTTACAGAAGTATTGAAAATGATCGGTGCGAATATAAGAAAGTTGGTACTAAAGCAATCAAGGAGCAGTTAAAGGCCTTACAAGTCTCTGACTTGCAATACCTTGATTGAATAAAAATAAAGGTAATGATACAGTTATTCACAATATGAAAATGTCAACTTTTACTATTATTACACATAATTAAACGACTTAGCTTTTGGGTTTTAAATGGTGTATTTTTATATTTATATAAATCTATACCTTTCGTTAACAATTTCATGTCGTTCTCAGTAGTAGTAATATCTATAAGAATTATTATCGAAATGTATAGATTTATAGAAATGTAAATATAAAAATACACGTAATTAGAATACTTACCTTTTGGGTTTAAATGGTGAATTTTTATATTTATATTTAAACAAATCTATACGTTTTGATAACACAGTTCTCGTACTCAATAGTAATAACATTTTTTAGAATTGTTTGAGGTGTTAGAATAAATGTATGAAATATGAGAAAATACAAAGCCACCTTATGTTTGCGTTTTCACTTCATATTTCATAAATTTGTTCTAACCCCTTAAACAATTCTATAGGATTTTACTACTACTGGGGACGATAACTGTAAGTATTATCGAACCGAACCGTATATAATTATATAAATATAAATATAAAAATACGCCCAATTAAACAATTAAACCCAAAAGGTACGTATTTTAATTACGTCATGGTAAAAGTTTACATTTTCATAAAAATACACCACTAAAAACCCAAAAGCTAAGTATTTTAATTAGTTATTCATGATGTTTTTTGCCTTGTCAGATATAATGCTGCTCTCGCAAAGAAATGATATTTTAATCATTTGTAGGTGTAATCAAAGTGATAAATGTTTATTTACAATATTTTAGTTTATGCTAAGTGTTGGATATGATTTATTATGATTTTTCGTACAATTCAATATTTGGCAGAAAATAAAGACAGTATTGCGTTAAAAATCTTGTATCTAAAATGTTGATTACAAAATTATAATTTAAATTAATTTATTGTATTGCCTAACGTTCATTATATAAAATCAAACACATCATGTATAAGTAATTGTGTATAAACTTTTAAATAAAACGGAAGAAGATAAATGCAACAAAACATATCATTGTGAATATTAAAACATAAAAATAGGATACTATTTTAAATATGTAGTTTGGTTTAATTAATGATATATTGGTGGTTATAAGTTTTTCACAATATTAGTGTATATCACGCAACGATTGAAGTTTAGATGTCTTGCTCACGGTAAATATTTACATAAATACTTGCCAATGTTGCGGTTTCTTAATAACTATAAAAATAACAAACCCAATATATTTAAAATATAAACAATATAATTTATATGTGATGTGATTTATGGTACGTTAGAACCAAAAAATGTGAATCTCTATGACTTTTGTTCAGCAAAGACTAAGATAAAAATGCTAAACATTTTTTTTTATTAAACGTATATTCCATCAAAATAAATAATAAACATACATTAATATTTATTTATCGCCACCTTCAAAATATCAATATTCATAAATTACACTACCAATTGTAGGTTTTTTATGCTTATATCCATACGTTCACCTCTTTGACACTTATTTGGTTTTTTACACGCTTTTATTTAACTCATACTGTTTGTATGTTGTTGTGTGCGTCAAAATTTGTAATAGATTTTTCGACCACTTCTACAAGTCCAATCGACTTGAAACTCGCCAAAATTATCCATTCCCGATGACAATACAATCTTTTATCAAATAGCATATACTGTTCATAAAAATGCTTAATTAAACTATAATTAACATAAATATCTTTCATATGAAAAAATAATAAGAACATTTTACAAAGACAACGGCTATACCACGTTGAAAGCACCGATTCTCGTTATAATTTTTAAATCACACAAGGTTGACCTAATGTTAGTTAACGAGACCAAACTAACACCCGCAAAAACTCTCAAAACTCCACTTTTGTATTTAAGTATTAAATGGAAAGGTAGATGATGGAGCAGGCGGTGTCGCTATAGTTAAAGATATGATGTCCCGTTGTAAAGCAGCCTTTACCAAAACTTTTCTAATTAATTATTTGTTAATTACCCGTGTCAAATCAAATTACGTAAAAATACACAAGATTGCACAACAAATAATTTTATCCCTCCTACGTACATTTCAATAATATCGAATGCTTTACGTCAGAGTAATCTCCACCAATACGCATTAGCTTCTGTACAGATAGCACGTCCCCGCCTACCAATTAATTAATGCTGATTGCGTTAGACGCGACACCTTGATAACTGTACTTAGTTTTCGCGTACGCTGCCGAATAATCGATATTACGTGCATCCTGAACAAGTTGCGATACTCGCGCCTGAGAACCCACTCCAGCTAACCGATCAACCTGGCCGTCGTATTCGTGAAGAATTGCCAAGTACGTGAGTTGCAGTACTACAAGACATTACATCAGAGACGATAAACGACGGGCTAGTCATGCGCACCAAAAGTTACTTTCACATTATTGAGTTACACATGAGGAAGGTGCACGACTGCTCGTAAACGCCAGCGCGGCGTTGACTTATACAAACAGGTAGTACCGGCATCAGAAGTTGCCAGCGACGGGCTGTAAAGTCCTGAAGTCATCTTTAGTCAGGACCGACTTTACGATTTTCTAAATCAGGACGGTGTCACGAGCGGGCAGTCTAACGCCCAGCAGTCATCTTCCATTTACTCGGTCGGCCCAAGAAGGTGTACATCTTCTATCATTCTTACCTCCTGAGATGCGTCTAAGCAGCATAGTACGTTATTAGTCCCAGATTCTATTAGGACGTCTCTTCATTTTAAACAATCAGCACACAACATTATACTACTCCTTGCAAAAATAAATAACAATACCTAGAGGTACTCGCAACCGCTACACGTTAATGCCAGAAGCTACTTCCGCATCCTAACTCGGGAAGCGCTGTTAAATTGCACCAACCGCAGTGAAACAGTGTTACAGCCTGATTGAATACCCCGTAGTTCCTAACGATCTAACCCGCAAGTCTATGTTAAAGGTATACACGAGTTGATTCCTAGTTTGAGGCAAATTAAAATAGAATAATCGTGTACATAAAAACCATTATTTCCGTCCGAAGCAAAGTAATAATTAGTTTGAATTTCGATTACGCCGTATTAAAAGTACGCGTAAATCAAGCACCGTCAGTTTAATTCGTTCTTAAGCAATTAACAATAGCCTGTGACGAATATTCAATCCTTTATATTTAAATTAAGATCGAAATAAGACAAACTGTTTAGAGTAGGACGTGCAAAATTGTGTAAATTATGTACGATTTACCTCGCAGATAAAATACAACTTATGGGTAATAAATTAAAAGTGAATAAGTCCGTAATAAATTCGGTATTCCCTGTATTACAGTAGCATTAGAGCTTTCTTATAACATAAACTTTATGTAAATACACTCTAAATTAATTAATCCTGGTTATTTAGAGGATTGATTATTCATTGTAATAATAGTAACTCCATCGCGTCCTCGATATAAGTTGCATTCGGAAACGTATAAATACTACCAACCTGCTCTTTGTGAAGAATTCACAAGTCACTTCCATGTACTCGGGCTGCAGACCACAATCCGAGAATAAGAATAGTCATGCGCACCTAGGTTACTTTACTTATTGATTTTCTGAGGAAAATGACCTGTCGTAAACGCCAGCGCGGCGTCTATGGCTCCAGATCTGTTTGTAGTCAGGACCGACTTTACGATTTTCTAAATTGAGAGTCGTTTTGTGGATTGTTAGTACAAACCGTAATAATTATCTATTTTCACGGAAACGTCTCAGGACATTGAGCTGACACAAGAACAAATGCAGTCGAAGAAACAGAAACGTTCAGAGCGGGCGGCCATAAGAAAGTGTACATATTTTATCATTTAATTTTGGTTTGTTCATAGAGTTATTATTAATTTTAGGAATGACTTATTTTAATTCGAACTTCTAGATCTTACTTAGCATTGTAACAAATAGAGAATACACGTCTAACCATTTTACTCTAATTATTCAAGGTGAACAGTGTTAAGCCTATATACCCCGTATTTACGAACCCAACATCCATCAATTGTTAAGCATAGACACGATTGCATCTAAGTTTGAGGCAAAGCGTAAATATAAACAAGTTAATAATTACAAAATGTAAGCAAAGTGGAACCACAAAGTTTTGAATGTTTAGGTATTAAACTACCCAACAATACCACCATAATTGCAGCTGTGGACAATAGACCTAAATATACATTAAATTATCAGATACTAGACAATACCAGTTCAGAGTAGGACGTACAACGTATAAATCGGAGATCTAATACGCAAACAATACATTATGGGTATGTTAATCGAAATTATTAGCAGAAACGGTGTATACATGTAGCATGACACGCTGAACAAAATAATGAAACCTAATAGTATTTCCTGACACAAAGATTATCCAGATAACGAATAGTACTCCATCTGTCCTCGATATACAGTAATAAACAAAACTTCTACCAACCTCTCACAACCAACACTTCAGTACTCGACTCCGACCACAATCCAGTGTTGTTCAACCTAAGGTAAGATAGAGGACAACAACTTCTGAAGAACACTCCAGATGCTTTATAAACCAATCACAGAATAGAAGTCGTTTATCCAGAAACGTTAGACAAAGAATATTACTAGCTGTACTACATTATAACATGCTGTCACAAGAACAAATAAATCAAGAAACAGAAACGTTAATCGGCAGCCATATGGATAACAAGTAGACAATAATACACTCCAAATTGACCTAAACCAAACAAAGATCATCAAGTACGAAGCTTCTAGATCACTTACATCGAACCAAATCAACCTCATCAGTAATTTAATACGCAAAAGATAGCACGAACCCAACATCCTCAATTGAAGCATGAACTGCATCAAATACAAAGCGTAATAACAACAAGTTAATAATCACATGAAATTGAATTTAAACTGGAAGCACAAACTTGGAGCATTACATACAAGTGTCGATATCGCTGTGGATATTCACCTACAAACATTCAATACAGCGGAAACAACAACAATGACTCTAGCCCTGGTAGACGAACAAGGTATTTGAAACGAATTTGGATACCAACAAGGCAAAAATCAGTATTATTAGAGCAAATTTATATGGTTATACATACCGTTAAACCTAAACAAGTCCAACTTAAGAGGAACAGACGAAATTTATTTTTCTACATAACAGTTCAAGCTTGCTAATAAACAAAAACCTGATTCCATACGTGTGGATAATCAATAAGATAAGGACCATACACCTGAAGAAATTAAATGCTTTCGATAAACCAATCACCTAATAAAAGTTCTATCCAGAACAGCGATATTACAGCTGTACTTCATTATAAATGCTGTACTAAAACTATCACATTATCTCCGAAATATGGAAACAAGCAACAATAATACCTTTACCTAAATTTGACATAAGACCCCAGTAAAGCTCTTAATTACGGAGCTAGGTCGGGGCTCATCAGGTGGATGTTAAGCAAAATAGCCGATAAACCCACAGTCATTGAAAAGAATCTAAAGCTAGAAAACAAAATGAAAGTGCCTTTGAATGAACAATTAGGATCGTAAACTAAAGCACAGCACAGATTTTGGGATAAGAATGCGGGCGTTGTTTCCTCCAGAGCAGTTTAAACTTTTAATGTGTATCTACCGTAGGCCATGAAAAAGTACTTAAGAGGACAACAAAATTTATTTTTCTAGATAACTCCCTTCGGCACTATATTCAACTAATTCCAACTTCTTTCAATTGCCCATACCCTCAGAAAAAATTCCTTCGATAACCTAGCAAAATTGTGTCTTCAACAGCTTCTTTGAGTGGTGGATCAGAAGCTCTATGAACGCTTTCTCCTGAGATGGTTTTTAAATGTTTGAAGTAAGGAAGAAGTCCCACGTGATGCTAGGTCGGGGCTGTAAGTCTGGATGCCGGTGATAATTTCGATAAAAATGTGTGCCCACAGTCATTGATGACTCTGCCAGAAGTTTGATTGCCTTATGAACCCGACTTTTTTCGTGTAGCAACAAGTTTTTATTCAGGTGTAAGCAATTTGGGCGTATCTACCGTGCAGAGCACCTTTTAATACTTTTAATTGTCATGCAAAATTTTGTAGGACACTCCATTTATCGGTAGATACCCCTCGGCATATCATTGGCAATGAACAGAGACTGTTTACACGCCGATCTTTCAGTACAACAGTTCCGACTTTTATCTAGCAACAGTCTGTCAGTTCGAGCTTGTGGGCTGGAGAGCTCTTATGAACCCACTGAATGATTCTTGTTTAGTCGGAGGGTCCCAGTCGAATGTTTAGCCAAGTCTCATCCCCGGTGATACTTCGATAATAAGATGTGCATCTTCCCACTCCAACATTCGGCTTCATGAATTGCTCTTGAGACCATTGCCTTCTTTCTGTATAGGAATTTTATTCAGGTGGAATGTTCAATCTTGGGTATCCACCTGCAGACTTTTATCATACCCAGTAGACTCGTCATGCAAAATCTCTGTAAACGACACTAGTTTCGGACAATACACGACTTCATGGCACGTGTACTTCTAGAGATGTTTACACGCCGATCTTTCAGTACCATAATTTCCGACTTTCGCACGTCTTCAGTTCGAGCTTTTGTTTCATCGGACTTTGGAGTCATCACATGATGATTGCCCATCGAAGTTTAGACTAATACTTGTACTTGATAAACGATTGTGCATCTTCCCATAACACATTAACCATTACATTCATGAATTGCTTTGGACCATTGCCTATTTTGTAGGAATTTTATTACGCTGCGATGTTCAGATCTTAGTTTCACTCATTTTATCGACTTACGTAGACTAACGGAACTGCAACCATCTAGCTGTAAACGACATACTAAACGACCACTTGGCGACGTGTACAATTTTAACAGTGACAGCTAAATTTTTAATAATTTGTTTGACCTTGTCACTATTTTGTTTCATGGCTAGGAGTATAACATAGAAATATAACGCCCTCGTATAAATTGCCTTATCAAACAACGTTCAGAACAATGGTAAATAGGAAATAAATGTAAGTGAAGACATTAATAGCAGGACATCACATTAAACTTACTTACGTAAACTAACGGAAATGCAACCATTAACAGAAAGAATGTTGTTAAACATAATTTAAAGTAAATGTAAAAGATAAATAATAATAAGAAATTAACTAATAATTTTCCTACTAATTATAGACAAAATGTTAGCATTCACATCTTGAATAATGAATAGGTAAATATTGTAAGTTCAACACAAAAACTTAAAATGTGAGATTGAGGCAAACGCCGGAACCATACAACTGAGAACAAACTTCCAAAAAGCATATGTATAGTCTAGATATTGTAAGATATTGCGCATTATTACATTGATATTAGCATAATTAGAAAAAAAAGTTATAAAGTTTTGCTATTTGGAGATTATGCGCACCAAAGGGATAGTTTTCAAAATCAAAAGAGTGCGAGCTTCACCCTTAAAAACCGCCCGTAATGCGCACCACGTTGATTTTTAGAGTTTTTCTCACAAACCATTGGTTGCACAGAAAATTTTATACTTTTACTAAAAACGTTCCTTATAAAATTCTCTACAAAAAAAGGTTCTTTTACTTATTTTATTTTGTTCAAAGCATTTCGAGCAATGAGCCATCGAAGTCAGTGTCTCCTTTCAGTGTATATTAAATACATAAATTTTTCTTCATCTGAACTTACAAGAAAAACATTGGTCCGGGATTTGGTCAGATATGACCATTGACCAAACGCTCATGAGAGACATGAAAAATATTGGTCGTCTGACTCATGGAAGAGGTTTCTCATAAAGTGTTCTAAATAAATGGATTCTTGAAATACCATCTACTTACCAGGTATGCGAAGTTTAAACAGATGCTCTGCGAACACTCTCCGTTCACTACGACAAACAATTTTATTTCACTATCTACTGGATTTGTTGCCGAGGAGAAAGCCAATTGCTATGAAGCGAAAACTGTTGGAGAGAAAATTTTATGAACTGGAAAAATTACAGTTGGTAATGACGTTATTCAAGTCGATTCCACTAAGGTTTTCCAACGAATAATATGCACTATCTATTCTCCAGAGCATTTGCGTTCTTGCTTCAAGTATGAACTCCGCTTCTGTACCTTTATCTTTATTTGATAATAATGGAATGATGAGAAACACGAAAAATCATCATTTTATGTTACCTTTAATACGATTGCGGAACGAGAAATCAACAGAGAAAGTTACCATTTTGTATTTGACGGTGGTTGTCTTTTCCATCACATGACCTGGCCAAAAGTACCTACCTTTGGAGATGTTTATGCTGCATATACCAACTTTATTCGAAAGTATATATGGTCAAAACGTTATTGTGGTATTCGACGGCGATTACTTAAACGTACGAGTTGTGAGATCGTTTTTTATTAACAATACATTATCGGTTGAAGAACAAAGTAAATTCCTAAGCAATATTAAAAATAAGGAACGACTCATTTCGAATAGCGAAAATATCAGCACATCAATTACAATAGACGATGCTTATGTACAGATTGTCCGTACCGCCATCAGAATACCAGAGAAAAATGAATAAGTTCTAGTTGTTGGACAAGACGTCGACCTACTTGTTTTATTAACAATACTTTCCCCCGAAGATAGAGACCTTATATTTCTAAAAGAGGCGTAGGTAATGTGAAAAGACGAATTCGCAGTTCCAGGGATTTATAATCATGTAGTATTTTACGCAAATTAAAGGAATCTATTTTACTTACTCACGCCATAAGCGGCTGTGACGTATCGGGATTTTTGGAGAAGGAAAGACAACAATACGTCAAATGTTTAAATTGGAAGAAAGACCTTGATAGTATCGTAGTTTAACAACCCAAAGTCAACCTGAGAATTTGAGAAACCGGTGAAAGTGTATCTGGAAGGCAGTCTAAGTGAGTAACGATACGCTTGTTCTAATAAATTAGTTGGTCAAGCAAACAGCACTGTAGTTTTATCAAAATTACCTCCAACATCAGCTGCAGCACAACAACATTGATGGTGTACTTTCCTGCAAGTACAAATATGTCGAGAACAATCTTTAAAGCCCGACCTATGGGGCTGGAAGAAAATTAACAAAACAACGTCACCTGTATACACAACAGAGACGCCCGCCCCAGCCCAATTTTTATCATTAATAACTTGCAACTGCAAACAAGGTTGCGTGAAAAGGTGCAGCTGCATTAAGGCTGGCTTACGTTGTACAACTATGTGCGGAACTTGTCGTGGGCAAATTTGTACACCGAGTACATGGAAGACACTGTAGACGATGGCACGTAGATCAAAGGTAGCTTATTGGAACAGGCTTTATACTTATAGGGGAAACCACGTAAAAAAACGCGCCGATAGTTCTACTTCATAGGCTGTGTTGAAACTAGCAGCAACACTAAAATAAGTTAAAATATCAGAAAATCAAAACCAAAATATTACAGAAAAACATGTTTTTGCTTATATTTTGTAGTATTATATCAGCTGTTGGGTGTATACTTTGAGGACTATAAGCCTGTGTTCGTTTCTACCTCTTTTTTCAATCGGTTATTTCTTGAAATACATTGAACGAAATGAAATAAGCGAAAGATCCTTTTTTGTAGAAAATTTTATGAAGAACATGTGCAATAAGTATACATTTTTTTTTTCGACCAATGGTTTCTCAGAGAAATTCCAAAAACCAACTTAGTGCGCATTAAGGGTGGTTTTTCTAACTTGGGAACTCTTTCGATTTGGAAAACTCTCCCTTTGGTGCGTATAATCTCCAAATGGCAAAACTTTATAATTTTTTTTTCTATTCGGATATTATTGGTCTAATATAAATGTACTATATACTGTGTTGTTAATGGTGATCCTGTAAATAAGGTTTGTTTGATTTGATTTCATTTGGTTCTCGTCCGATCACCGAAGTTAGGCAACGTCGGGCGCGACAGTCCTTGGATGGGTGACCGCTTGGGAACACCGCGTGCCGTTGTCTTTTTTTCTTCGTTTTATTGTATTAACGATGTTACTATTTTTTAATTTTTAGGAGATTATTTACTAAATCTAACACACAACCAATCACAGCATGCTACTTTCCTCAATTGGGCCAATCGGAGTGTTTTTCACTGAATATTTCCTAGTGCGATTTTATTCAGTGATTAAACTTTTGTTTACCTTTTTGACAGTCTGTAATAAAATAAAATGTACAATGATTTGTTGAATATTTGTAGTAAACATAATACTTTGTGTAAAAGAATAACATAAAAACACAACTTGAATTTTTTGATTAAAACTACAGCAGCTTCTTTCAAAATTTATTTTTTAGCAAATATTCTCAATTTAATAACTCACAAAGAGCCCTTCACCTCCGGTTTCGGGTTCTTAATTTGAATTATTAAGTCTCAAATATTTTGTAAACAAATTAAAAAAAAAGCTGCTGTAGTTTTAACCGGCAAAATTCACAGGTCTGGGGATATAACCTACGAATAATTAAATCATAACTAATTATTTTAAACAAATTAAATCATAGATCTCGGATTTGAAAAAATAGGTTGCTAAATCGATTTAAATATTAGACAAGACTAAAAGGCAGAAAATAATACTACAAAAAAAGAAACTTTTTTAAAAACCACGCTTTTATTTACGCGTTAAAAGTGCACTAAAAAGGAGAAAATAATTTTTTATTTCACCAAAATGTGAAATCTTTAGGACTCATGTTTATGAAATGAGCCCCCCGCTTTTATTTTTAGTCGTAAAGATTTTTGATCACATTTTGGTGCAAAAAAAAGAATTATTTTCTCCATTTTAGTTCACTTTCTACGCGTAAATAAAAACTTGGTTTTAAAAAAAAATTCTTTTTTCATAGTATTATTATTTATGTAGGTCTTTGTGTTTGCGTTTAACTGGGAAATATAAGTATCGAAAAGTACATGATATATTTTGACGTGTAGGGGTAAAATGCTATCACCTGTGTGAAGTTAGCCCCCAAGTTAGAATTTCTAAATTTATTTTTGTTGCAGACGTTTGTTAGTATTTGTTTGCTATGTGGCTTGTTGTTATTAGAACTTTCCCAACTAATTTTTTAATTTAGGCATGACATTTTAGTCCCTAAGATTAAAATCTTTTAATTTTTTTTCCGCAATCGTTCGTTGGTGTTTGTTCGCTATTTTTTGTTTGTTGTTGCATATTAGTACCTTCCCAATTAATTATTTTAATTTAGGCGTGAAGTTAGCCCCCAAGGTTAAAGTTTTTTGTTTCTTTTTGTTGCAATCGCGTCAGTTGTTGGTTAGTCTTGATTATTTTTTGTCGTTTGTTGGTTATTAGCATTTTCCCAATTAATTTTTGTTAATTTATACATGAAATTACCTCCCCCCACCCAAGGTTATAACTTTTTATTTTTCTTGGTTGCAATTGTTTGTTAACCGTTTGCTGGTGTTTGTTCGCAATTTTTTGTCGTTTATTTGTTTTCAGTATTTTGCTAATTAAATATCTTTAATTATGCCGGAAGTTACGCCCTCATGATTGCAATATTTTATATTTATTGTTACAATCGTTTGTTGGTGTTTGTTGAATTTTTTTGTCGTTTTCTGGTTATTGGTATTTTCTCAATTATTTTTTTTCAATTTAGGCGTGAAGTTATCCCCCAAGGTTAAATTTTTTTATTTTTTTGTTGTGACCTTTGCTGATGTTTTTTAGCATTTGTCAATTATTGGTTATTACTATTTTCAGGTTGGCCCCCACGGTTTTTATTGCATTTTTTGTTAGCTGTATGTGTGTGTTGACTACTTATTATCGTTTTTTAGTTTTTCGTATTATCAAAATTAGCTATCAATACTGGACCAAAAATTTGGCAAACCGATGTTGAAATTTTTAATTTTAATCTTTCTTATTTGTAATCGTGTGGTTACCATTTACAGTTGTTTGGTTTTTTATATTTTAGAAATGAAATACTATCCAAAAAAGAGCGTGTGAATATTTCTTCGGTAGTAAATTGAAACTTTCTTGTTTGAAATTGTTCCCCACACCTGTCAACGTGAATATTTCGGACATGAACAAATAATATATTTATTATATAGAAAATCTACACATATTAATGTATTATAACTTTGCTCCTTATCATAATTATATCTAATTTTGCAACCTCTTAAATATCTAATTATTTCAAGTGATGATGCTAAATCTCCAAAGAGATGGCTTAATCACCGCGTTTCTTGAAAGTAACCCAATGAATTCCTCTTCTTCAAGGTCGTCAAGGTTCACGATAGCCCATTCATTAAGATGCGGTTTATGGGCCAAGACATTGCGCTTAAACACTCCTCTAAAAAATGGCACATCTTTAGCATACTTATTTAGATTGGACTCGGATAATGCTCTCCGCGGAAAGTTGTTTAGTTTTTTAGATGCGGCTTCAAGTACAAAGCACGCCCCTTCTAATAAGGCTTCAAAGTACTCTAACACTCCTTAGAGCTACCGTCTTCATTGTTTCGTTATGACGTTGAGCCTGGTACAATTGTTTATGCACCGCCCAAGGGTTGTTGCTATACGGGTATTGGGAATGGAAGGAAACCACCAGTTTTAGGTATCGGAATGATTCTAGGCACTTAAACCTTCTCCTTTCCACACGCAATCTTAACCGCCTTCTTAGCAGCCGATAGACTGGCATTAATAAGTTTCTTCAGATTACCACCTTTAAGCAGTCATTTGACAGATTTTCGAATAGGTTATAAAACTCCTCTAAACGAGCACCTCTTCGTTATCTTCTTAGCACCGATACCCAACGTGATTTTAATCTTCATAGCGTTCGCTGCGACAAAGGTAGCTGTTTTCTCACCAAAACTCGAATCCTTCGAGCGTACACTATTCCAAGCTTGGTGTCGAAGAACGCAATCTGCTTGATGACAACTTGTTATATCGTTAGAATCATGATAGGTGATATCGAGTTGTTTCCAAACTTAGTGTAGAAGATCTCCGCGAGCTAAACATTTCTGTTGCTTGGTTCTTGGTCCGCAAAATCGATAACACGAAATATGCAGTTCAACAGGTAATTTGTTTATTAGTATTTAATACTGCTCTCCGCAGCATCATGTGAACTAATCAGTAACTGAATGATGAAGTTTAGGAAGCAGCCTCAAGCACTACTTGTGGACGGCCACCATTTCCCAAAATGGGAAGTTACGGAAAAGCATGATCGCCTCTTACCAGAATCAATTAGAGCAATTATTTCCGAACGTTCGGGGCGCGGGAATTTACTCCAAGTCGCTCGAGCAGCCAAAGTGTAAGAACTAAGAGCACATACTTATACCGACAAGAGGTATTAGGTATAATGCGGTCTCTTGTGTGGATGGCTTTTACCTCTGTCAAACCTATTCGAAGATTGCAAATCAATTAATTCGCGATAATGTGGATATGGCAGTGTTTTTTAAACAGGATTTCATACATGTTAAGCATGTATATGATGACATCTAGGTACCGATATGACCTTGGATCAATTTAAATCAGTGTGCTCGTAATGTTGCTAGATTAAATAAGATTTCGCATGCATTGTAAAAGACCTTGATTACGGTAGGTACCGAAGCGGATTTGAGTGCTATATGGCCTACTTATAATGCGCATTCAGTTGCAGCATACAATCAGTCGCAATGGATGTTCGAGGTAAGGTGGATAAGTGGAAGTTAACGCAAACTCGTAATGCAATCAAATGTAATCTTGAATTATTGAATACGGGAGACCTTGAAACATGTTTTTATCAGAAACTACATATAAACCTATAGTGGATCAGGGTTAAAACAGGCACCTACCTGCTACGTTCGTTGAAGCGGATGTTATTGCTAAAACAGATCCTATCGAAGAGAAGGAAGAGCAGGTAGAACCATATAATTTAACGCGACTATTCGATGACGTAGGCATTTCCGATGAATGCTTAGATCATCGTTTGCCTCTCTACTATGTGGAATTACTGATCCGCGGGAACCAAGAACAATACCAAGACAATACATAAGGACTTCGTCATGATGCAAGCTTAGATAAATGGGCTATGGGAGATTCTCCGGTGGATATAAAAGGATCTAATCTAATTATAAAAGATGAAATATATAAAGGTACTCCCGGACTATATGAGCAGCTTATATTGAAAGAGCCGAAAAAGTACACGCTTAGAGACGATACGGCCTTTGCGGGATTCTACCTAAAACTAACGCATATAGGAAGAATAACGACCCTCAAGTAGCGATTATGGGCACCAAGTTATCTAAATCCTGGATTAGAGCGAAGAAATATGTATACTGGAGTAGTCCTCGCGAACTTGTTGAACGGCTTAAGTTGCTGCATGCATCGAAAGCATCAGGTCACACTGGACATGATAACGAAATCATTAGTATTGAAGAAGAGCTCCGAGAAGAAGGTATAATTGCATTATAAAGTATATCATAAGTTTAGCAGACATTCGCTATCGCATTTAAAACATACAACTGCAAATATCAAATTAACTTGGGATGATAATAGCGATATGCAAGGTAAAAGACTTTGCAATGTCTTTGAACCCATTCAATAAGATGAAGTTACAACTAGTAGATACGTAGATAAGGCGAATTTATAATTACCTGAGGACGGTAATTACGATGGGCAAAGTAAAAGAGTCTGCACCGTTATCCATCCAACTCTAGATGCAGAAAGTGTATTGATAAATGTAAAGAAGTTCTAGAGTTTAAATAAAGAGTGATATCAATTTATCGATTACAAAATTATTGGTTGAGCAGGATCAGAAACTTTAGGAAAAAATTATACGTATATATGTCGATATAAGTATCCTTAGTAGGGATATTTATAGTATCGAAAATAAGTAGCATTAGCAGTAATGTTTCCAAGGCTGGCGGTTGTCGAAGAATTGCTTAAGCTCGCATTGAAGAATTTCATAAAGAAACGAACCATCGGAATGATCTCACATAAGTACATTCCAACAGTGATATACTGCTATTCTAAATATCAATGGACACACCCTCTAAAGTTGAAGAATACCGACGAAGTTTGTCGAGCGATGACTTCCATTTTGAAGGAAGGTAGAACTCCAGATAACTTGCAATCGGATCAAGGACTTGAATTCTATCACAACATTTTGAAGAGTTAGGAAATAGTTGTGCAATAGAACATTACTCAACGTATCGTGTGAAAAAGGCGGCCATTGTCGAAAGGGTTATAAGAACGTTAAGAAACGCATTATACAAACGATTTAGCTTTAGAGGAAAATGCAGGTGGTTAGATGTGTTGCAAGAGTTACTTCCGAATATAATAATAAAGTGCATTCTACGATTCGATTGAAGATGTAACGGCGTCAAGATACTTAGTGATGTTTCATAATATTAAGGTAATAGGGATAAAAAAAATTCAAAATTGGCAATTATGTTCGAATTTATAAATATAAATCAATATTTAGAAAATGCTATAACCATATAAGATTGCTAAGGTGAAGGTTAGTAATCCCGTTATGTGTTTACTAGAGAATCTGTAAACTAAACAGATACTAGGTTAATTTTACTCTGAGGAACTACAGAAAACAGCTAATGCGGATATACTTCTCGTTGATAAAGTGTTACGTTTCGTAACCTATAACATGATAATAATAATACCTCTTATGATCTGGATTACTAGGAGCGACTTTAAGCTGTTCTGCACTATAAATGCTGTGGCTTGATGTGATGCTACTTTGTGTGACGCTTGTAATATCCCCGCTTCTTAGGTATTTTAAGTATTCGCTATAACTAATACTATCTTAAACAACTTAATCCCTAACACCTTTTAACTTCCTTATCTGATAATCCCTAATCCGAAAGCTATACATTTTTGATGCCAAAGCCATCTAATCTGTGATTATTTTACCGCTCATCTCATTCTTCATTAAATCAAGTATTTTATTATTGCACGTTGGAATGCTATATACGTTATCTGCGAGATAACCAGAAGTATGGAATCTCGTAATATTATTACATATGTCATATGCGTCCTCGCATTGCATCTCGCACATAAAGCTATCGGTATCCATGTATAATAATTCCAAGCAATTATCGTTGAATTGATGTTGCATGAAATTATACTGGAAATCATACATTAAGGTTTACATATATCTAAAACCGCTATTCCCACATATAATGGCTTATCAAGGTATATTTCCACCTTAGATAACTCCATAGCCATCAGTTGTTCTTCATCAAATATGTCTCTGATGTGGAAATTCGGCTAGAAAATGTAATAACTGGCTCCATACAAGCCATCCTACTGGGTAACAAGTTTAACAATTCTGTGATTTTTCACATTTTCCAAAGTTTTGCCGAAAATTATTTAACAGCTTGCATGAATTTTTCTCGAATGGTGAGTGGATTCTGCTCGCAACCTTGTATTTAAGTCTATATACGAGTTAATCCAACGCGACTGGTTGCAGCTAACTGCTTGGGAAACTTTCTCAGGCACAAGGACTGCTTGAAGGCATTGTTTCAAACTATGATAATGTATGCAGCGTTCAACGTAGATAGACCTGGTAAATTCAATACCGCTTCGGAGGTTAATAAATTTATTTGTGCCTTGCTAAGCCATTTGAAGTTGTTCCGCGCAAAACATTGCCTTTGATCCCATCCATATAAGTTAACCATATCTTCGTGAAGGATATAATAGTATGGCTTGCTGGGATTGTAATCGTCCATACACTTATTATATGCCTTGCTATGTTTAGTACAGCATTGCGTTATTTCACCTCTTATACCCTTTTCCACGAACAATAACATGTCTACATCAGTGAGCAGCTCCAGTCTAGTTTTAGTGTAATTTAACATACAATGACAAGTGCACCCCGGAGCGGTGTAAAAGAATGCCGGATCTAGTTTATGCGTTGTTATGCACATAGTTCTAAAACTTGTTAATACGTCAGCAAGTAGAACCACATCACATTTCAGATAAAAGTCTCTATATTGACCTAAATTTTGAATTTGAAATCTTTTCCAAACACTTTGAGCATGGGCATAATCATTATCCGTAATATGTGATTGCCTCAACTTACTGTAAAACCTCTCTTTATCCGGAACACTAGTTTCATCGATTTTAGCCCACATACTCATACGGATACACCCCTTTTTTAGTTAATAACTGCAGCTGCTCATCCTTCAGATAGCTTAGCGTGCTGCGTAAAATGTTGAAATCGTTAATATATATATATATATATATATATATATATATATATATATATATATATATATATTTAAATAAGACTTTTTCTTTAAAACTTGTGTAAATAAACGTAATTAATTCAACGTTCCCGAAACGTTGAATTAATTGACATTATTCACAAAAAAAAATTCTTATTAAACATTAATACTGTGAAATCTAAATAGAAATATATATATATATATATATATATATATATATATATATATATATATATATATATATCTTTAGTGAATGATATATAACGGTCTTTTGTTAGGTAGTAACGTGGTTTTACCGGGGATGGCTTGAGATATATTTTTTATTATGGAATGAGAACCATAAAAATAACAGACAATCTCAATCCAGTGACTCTGCCTTCATTCGCACACGTGGGAATCCAATATTTGGTTAACTTATCAGCATCGTAGTTATACATGTTTCGTCTGGGTTATAAAGACGAGGGGGTGTAGAATTTCATTTTATTAAATCCAACAACGTGTGCTGTAAACATGGGTTCAGGATTTCTTAAACTTAGCCCCACGGCACTTTTAAGGAAAGAATGCGTCACAACCACGATAATAGATAGAGGTATATGCACGAAATGGTGCATCGCGGGCCGATTCCGTAGCCTCTTCGCGTTAGAAAGTGATAGAGCATAGAGGGAGTCAACTTTATACAATATTTACGGCACACGCTGTTTATTTTTGAAGTTTTAGTATTCATTCAACGAATCTGATTTTTAGTGAATAGCTATGGAATGGGGATTTATTTATCGCCCGAGGAAGTATGGAAGAACCTACTTTCTGCATAGTGTTGTTGAAATGAGGACTTGTAAGTGATAGGTACGATATCTAACACATCTTCAAAAGATTTGTCCTACTATTTCAATTTTACAAATTCTGATTGTTATACTAGCAGTGCTAGTCGATTGTATGTAGTTGTAGGAACTATTGTGTTGACTAAAAGCTATAATTGGAGGCGTTGCTTGCTATACCCAGGCCGTGGAGTTATGTTTAATTAGCTTTTTTGACAGATGTATTTATTTATGATAAGATCAGGATTGCATGTAAAGTAATATAGAGGTGAAACTAACTAGCTAATGTGTTTTGCTGTTACACGTATCACAGTATTGAAGATTCTGTTTAGGTATTAGAAAACGTACTACAGCCTCGAAACAGAATGCAGATAAAAATTGAAGGAAGTGAATACGGTACAACAACTTCTGCGTACGAGCTGATAGATTTGAAGCGTGTGCAATTATCGTAAACATGGATCCTACAAACAAACCAGGTCAGCATTGGACCGCTATCTACATTGACGAGAATGGTAATGGAGAGTATTTTTATTCCTTTGGACGAGCACCGCTAGGATATCATTTACGTTTTCTAGAGAAGAATTCCCGATGCTTCGTATATAATAAAACAATATTACAAGACTATCATTCGGATGTGTGTAGACCTTATACCTTAATGTTTCTATATTTTAGATTACATAATTTACCTGTGTTTGATTTTGTAAAAGACTATTTTAGTACATGTTTAATTCTAAATGATGAGATAATCAGGTTATTGTTTTAACGCCTGTTACCCAACCATTCTATTCTGATAAATAAAAGAGATTTTTTAGTGCTTTAATTGTTTTAATCAAGAGCCCTGTAATAAAAAAAAATAACCCCATTGTTTTTTTCTTTTAATTCAGCATGTGTGTTTTTAAAAATCGTTTTAAAATTAATTAACTGTAGGTAAACATATTTACAATTGATGTGTGGTAATTAAATTGCTAAAGCAAGCATAATTTAAAACGAATTAACTGTCACCACTGTAGTAAAACAAAAGTAATTTTAAATCATATTTGTATACATGAATGTAGCAAACTAATAATTACAGATCTTGTCTTATTTTTAAAAATAGGGTTATTATCTTCACAAATAGTACATATCAGATTAAGCTACAGTTTATTTATTTTATATATTGGATTCGTTGCATTTTACAAACAATTTTATCATACGATGAAACTCATTAAAACCATTGTAATTAACTATTTGAATTTAAATAATAAGTAGTACATCCTAAGCGTCTTTTAAAATATCAAAATGGCCTTATTGTTTTTTCTTTCTAATCCAACTATAAATTTTTTTAATAGAAAAAGATATTTTGTACTTTTAAAAGAGACCTTCAAAAATAAAATATTCAAAGAGACAGTCAAATTGAATGCGTGTTTTTACATTCTAAACCTGTTAGCTGTAACTTGTTAGAAATGACGCCAGAGCTTCAATAGTTTGAATAGCAAGGTCGAGCACTGTAAAATTCAGACGATCTCAAATTGCAGAAGTCTTAATTACTACTAGTACAGACTTTGGTGAGACTGCCGGCTTGGTTTGAGATTCCAACATTTCCTTGAGGTGTACAAGTCTTTTTTATACCTTAGCAAATCCATTGAGACTGACGGGTTGCCTCAAGGCCATCATAATCATCATCTTCTCAGAGAGGTCCAAATGCAATCTCTGTATTTATTAATACAAGTTACGATTTCGGGTAATTCCTTAACATTTTTTTTACGTGTGTATGTATGTATGTTTAAGGTCTTATAGTATTATTTTAGGATATGATAAGTTATGGTAGTGTTGTACAACGTATACTGTGTCACATCCAAAAATAATTTTAAGCCCCATCTTAAAAACACCTTTATGAATGTTCTACAGGTCTTACAAATGTAATTGATTAGTAAAGCTTATAGAAAACATTTGTAAGTCATAAACTACAAACAAATCCTAATTAGCTAAGAAATATACCACTTTACCTCTATTACAGAAAAACGCTCGCTGCTCCTTACACCGGTAGATGACTCAGCAACAAACCTCTGATTAACCCTGAAATATGCCGATAGATAGTGTTACCTTTATTACAGAAAATACTCATTAACCCATACCCTTGCTAGATGGCACCACAAACAAATCCCTGATTAACCCTGAGATATACCACTAGGTAGCGCCACCTTTATTACAGAAAATCCTCATTAGCCCATACTCCTGCTAGATGGCACCACAAACAAACCCCTGATTAACCCTGAAATATACCACTAGGTAGCGCCACCTTTATTACAGTAAATACTCATTAGTCCATACCCCTGCTAGATGGCGTCGCAAACAAGCTCTGCCTTACAAGTTAGCATTAGAGTCCCCGTACTATTTCCCATCAGAGGTTCAGACCTAACACAAGACCCTGTCTTACAAGTTAGCATTAGGGTCCCTTATTCAATTTTCAAATTTTCAGCGAAGCACCAGGTCCTAGAGATATCATTTATCTTACAAGAACATCTTTATTATTAAAAACAACCCCAAGCGCTACACCGGGTCCTAGAGGTAGCATTTATTTTCAACCCCAGCGAAATACCAGGTCCTAGAGATAGCATTTATCTTACAAGGACATCTTTATTATTAAAACAACCCCAAGTCCAAGGCCAGCTCCAGGTCCAACCCTAAGACTTATCCCTAGACCAGCCCCCTGCCCCCAGCCCTATGTCACTTTCTCAAGGTAAACCTGTTTCTCAACATAAACCTGTTTCTAAAGGTAAACAACTTTATCAAGGTAAACAACTTTCTCAAGGCAAACCTGTTTCTCAAGGTAAACCTGTTTCTCAAGGTAAACAACTTTATCAAGGTAAACAACTTTCTCAAGGCAAACCTGTTTCTCAAGGTAAACAACTTTATCAAGGTAAACAACTTTCTCAAGGCAAACCTGTTTCTCAAGGTCAAATAGTGGTCAGCCACGTGGCAGGACTTGGGAAATCCCCAAGGTCAAATGACGTCACAAAAGTGAAAGGTAAGGTGCTGGTGTTCTACTAATATTCTTTATAGACACAAAAGAACATAAACATTGATCTATTACTACGTATATCATCTTGTTTATAGTTTTGTTTGATTCTGATTAATATTAATCAACAGATCTTGATATTATATCTGCCTCATGTTCTTTGCATGGGAAACAAATGCGTAATATACTAGAAAACAATTCTTCTAACACATTGTCAAAAATATCAACACCCAATATATAAGATAAAACACCTTACGCATACGTATAGTGTTGGCGGAATCTCGGGATCTGACCCCTTCTATATTCCATCTCTTACTACGCGTCTCTTTCGTACACTGACTACGAAATGTTCCCGCAGCAGCATGCAGTTACTATACGTTGTGCATATACCTCTCTTCTTTACTATCGTGGTTACAACCATGCTATGATTTAATTTTAAATGTATAGCTTTACAACAAAAGTAAGCCAAAATCTGTATAAACGGCACTTTGTAATGCGGATGGTAATACCGTTTGGAGGTGGTATAAAATAATGGATGAATAAGATTACTTACATATAAAATCAATAAAATCGAACTATCGCGGGACGTATTCAACCACACTATTTACATTCGTAAGGCGTAATAGCGATTGTATACGGAAGTTTAATTCCACTCTTGGCTACGAGAGGGCAGCATCTATAACAAAGAAATAACGGTGCCTCGTTATCCGGTTCCTCCAACCCCCCTTTCCGAACTGTTCTTTCTGTATGTGACTGTCAAAAAACAAAACGCAGTAAACGGTTTGTGGACTGCTTATACAATCTAAGAGACTTACTTTATTATGATACTATGATACTATTATAATAGTATAACTGCAATTAAATTGTTACATGAATAAGTAAAATCAAATTTAAATATGTATTCATCAATATTCTAAACTACATCAGTTATCAAGGCTGTCTATAATTTCGAAATTTACGTTAAGTTTGTACCTAGATCAGATTTTGTGGTTATTACAAAAGGTACTAGTACAAATGTGTTTAAGAACAGTTGATGTCGTTTGCATGTTATCAGAGAGAAAAATCTTTCAATTTTGTTAGATTGTAAAGTTTATGTTTATTTTTTTTGTCCACAATGCTGTAACTCTGTTCTTAATGGTTTTAACATATTTGTGTTAAAACATATTTTTCGACTTTTAACTTAAATTATGCAACAGTACCTTCAAATATAGACAGCATTTAAAAAGTAAAAATCAATGATTAATTACAGAAATGTTAACCTTTGCGATATTATTAAATATCTAACAAATTGATTCTTTTAAATACTACGTAACATAATTTACAATATATTAAGTGAATTATACGACATTACTTTGTAACCTATAACCACTTTTCTAACAGAAAATAAGAAGTCTTATATAAGTCAATAGAATTAATAGAAAACAAAGGTTATTTATGCAACACGTGCTGCCAAGGCAAGTTGCACAACAAACTGTATACGTCAGGGTCATGGAAATCCATTAATTTGTCTAGTTCAAGAGCTGAAACTGAAACTTATAAATATATATGTGTAACTTTTCACTTATAATGTGTACTCCCGCAGTTATAACACGTCATTGAGATTTCAGATTGACCTTGCTAGAAAAGAATCAATACAAGCTTTTTTGCACAGCAACAGTAAAGTATTCCAAAATAAATGATTAATTTCAATTTTTTTTTATTCATAGAATATCATTTATAATTTCCTATCTTTTTTTTACTTAACACAAAACAATTAAAATTCAACTACTCAAACGCATTGTTCATTGCAGCTGCATAGATTTCAAATAAAATTCTTGTGCATTACTATCTTCTGGCAGGAAACATCCCATTGTTCTGTTAAAACACTCCTGTCTAGTGTGCCTATCATTTAATTTCCAATTACGCGCTATACCCATATACGACATAAGAATGCAATGTCATCAAAAGCCTTTCTTTCTTTTTCCGTTATCCCAGGAAACAACACTGAAACTTACAGTCAACGTCTTGAAGTTACCTGCGTTTATTTGTTTGTAATATACTATTACTAATAATTTCTTTCCTCATTCCGATTGTACATAGTGAAGAAGTACATATAATTAAACGTACAATGTGATTTTATTAAGTGAGGGTGCTTTATTTTCTAACGTCCGGTAATATTTTCTAGGTCTAGATTTAATCACATTTTTGATTATTTTGGAAAGAATCCAGCGAGTAAGTTACTCTCGTTATTAGTAGTGCCACTTTACTACAAATTGAAATTTATTTTGCAGCGTAAGCGTTTCAGTTAAACTAGTAGTATTGGTTAGATTATTGCACAGGATGGTTTGTGTAAATCCGGTGCATTAAATTCAAATGTACAACACCTGCATTCTCATTATTGAAAGAGAGTAATAACCATTTGAAAATTTCCTATGAAACTTTAAAATCATGTAAGTGTAGCTAATTGTTCAACTTCCTTTTATATAAAGAGCATTTTGCCATTCCAAACACAGCGCATTGTATACATTAGATCACGGTCATTTGTAAAATAGAACAAAACTTGTTTGAAAACATCTTATGCATTATGTAGAACAAAGCTTGTATTCGTGTACTAACATCTTGTATTTGGCTAAATAGGAACTGTTATCCTTAAAGCTCTTACAACACCTCACAAAACAAATTAATTAATTCAATAAGAAATCCTATCAATTCTATTTAAAGATTAAAAGCTTTTAGTGGTAAATAAAACTCGGAATATTTGTTTTCACTCTTTGTTCTTTCACTTCATTTAATTTTATTAACACTATTAAAGCAATTTTAATATGTTTCAACAAACGATTTGTTTTTTCTCCTACATCAATTTAATAAAGTGTTAACATTTGATCAGTACGTGGCACATCTATTATTCTTACATTTGTCTCTTATCGTGAAAATCGCTGAAAGAATTTCAATGAAATTTAAGATATAAAAATATAACAAGAGAGCGTGATGCAGAAATCGAATATTGCTAGAGGAAGTTATATATTTCATTTTGACAAGGAAGCTTCTATCTGCAATTTATCAATAATATTGAATGTTCACGGAATAACTTTCCTCGAATTTACAAATTTATATCCCAGATTTGTAAATTTATTTAATTAAATTGAATTGCAAGGTTTGGTTTTAAAAATACTTGAAAGTGGTAAGAGGTTGAGGTAAGTAAAGTAATGGGACGTTTGAAACAAGAATTGGAGAGTTGCCAATGCCTCCCACTTTTCTGAAGTATGAATTAATATTCTTTATCTTCTGAATTTAGACGTATAAAGTATTTTACCATATCATCTTAACAGTTTTTAGGACTATTCATATTTCTTAGAATCTGTTAATTATTCGGTTATTTGGTAAAACAATTTAATTCTTTTGTAAAGGTCATTTTTGATATAATGGCCATTCACTGTAATTTTTTTTATTTTAACTATTATGTGTCCATTATTTATGGAAGTATTTTATACGGGAATGATTTACTCCCTTAATTCCCATAATTCAGCAAAAAAAACCAGATAAATAAATTGTAAAGAGTATGGACAATGACAAAATGTATTATACTTAAGATGAACATTCCAAAGAAGTAAATTGAAATTTAAAGCTAAAAAGGAACTAAAAGCTTGTTACTTATACTTTTCTTCTATTTTTTTAAACCTAACATCCGCCGTTTGGATAAAAGGGTGGTGTGGGTAGGACGTAAACATACAAAATTACATTTGTATGAATACATTTTTTAATATTCCAACAACTATAAACGGGTACCAAGTAGTTAAACCTACTAAATATGTACAGATAATTAAACTTACAAAAATCGGGTAACTAATGACACTTTTTCCATCAACGCGCATTACAAAACGGAAAGTTAAATTTAAAAAAATTTACGTCGTAGATACGTAACTTTAGAGAGAGTGCATAAAAAAATAATTGTATGCACACTTCTTATAGTTCCAAATATGTACAGAAAACAAAAAGTGGAAAATAAAAAAAAAGGAATAATACATTTTTTAAGATAATTATGCAACCTCTATTGCAATATCTTCATAAGGAATATAGGGATTATTGTAAAAACTACAATAATAACCTATGTAAGAAGGACGTTTAAACCTTCACGTCAGATAGAGGTTCATAGACATCTAGATGCTAACTTGAAAAATGATTACAAAGCTACCTGATTTCACAAACATTTCAAATATACAGTACAAAAGTTTTAAATCTGGCTTAATTAACATTTAATGCTTGCTTAGCTTGAAATTAAGCAAATTCATAGAAAAAAATGTATGTATAATTGAATTATCATCAAACAATTTGTTTACACAATTTCCTATATAGTCCATCGTTAGTCAGGTATTGAAGAAAATTAAATAAACTCTAATAAACAACGTCCCGCCGCTGGATTCCCTCTAGAAGTTAATCAATTCCAGGAGAAATGAAATCAAAATTAAATCCGAAATTTTAAAAACGTACGCACACGCACGCTCACAAGCAGACGGCCACGCACACGCACACGTACACGCACACGCACACGCGCACGCACACGCATACGCACACACACACACGCACACGCAAACGCACACGCACACGCTGCCACGTGTCTTACCAACCACGTTACATAAAATGGGGAGGAATTAGTTAGCTCGACTGGCAATTCAATCAAACTCTCCTGAGACCGCAGAGCACTCGGATAGCGTGTGTGTTTTGAAGTGTTCATAAAGTGTCAATAGATGCTTAGGATAGTTATAAAACGAGAAAGAAATTGTAGGCAGAAAGATATGGAGAACAGACAAAAAATAAGCGCCACAAGCTTACAAGAGGGCAAAGATAAGTTATTACTTCTTGGAAGAAAGTCCCTGTAAAGCTTGAGCCAAGGAAGAAACAGGAAGACCAGACAAACGAAAATTCCCTTAACAAGCGTAAATTTGATTATAAATTTACCAAATAATAAATAACCTCTGTAAATATTAATATCTACATATAATAGTAACAGTGCATGCACACGCAAACGCACACGCACACGCACACGTAAACGCACACGCACACGCACACGCACACGCACACGCACACGTACACGCACACGCACACGCGCACGCACACGCATACGCACACACACACACGCACACGCAAACGCACACGCACACGCTGCCACGTGTCTTACCAACCACGTTACATAAAATGGGGAGGAATTAGTTAGCTCGACTGGCAATTCAACCAAACTCTCCTGAGACCGCAGAGCACTCGGATAGCGTGTGTATTTTGAAGTGTTCATAAAGTGTCAATAGATGTTTAGGATAGTTATAAAACGAGAAAGAAATTGTAGGCAGAAAGATATGGAGAACAGACAAAAAATAAGCGCCACAAGCTTTCAAGAGGGCAAAGATAAGTTATTACTTCTTGGAAGAAAGTCCCTGTAAAGCTTGAGCCTCAGAAAAACGAGACATGATAAGGATATGTTATAGCTGCAATAGAAATAGTGTCAGAGCAGAACAAAGATATTTAGAGGAATATCCGGAGGCAGCAACCAAACCAGAGATATTTTTTAAATTAGACCAAAATTTGCGAGAATTTGGATGTTTTCAGAAACCTCGAAATGCATATGGTAGCAGACTAGACAGAGATGCCGAAGAAGATATTACATCAGGTACTATTTGTTAGTATTATACTAATTATAAAATTTCCACTAACTTCACTGCTAATTTCAGCAGACATTTTTTTGGAGAGTTATGTTATCCATCTTAGGTTCAAGAAAATCCTTCAACATCTACCAGAGAAATAGAGCAAACTATTGAAGTGCCAAAAACGACAGTTTGGTGAGTGTTAAAGCAACACCGTTATAAACCATTTAAGTTACACGTTAGTCGACGATATGAGACGGTTGGATTTTTGTAACCAACTTAATACCAAAATGCTGGAAAATTGCAACTTTCTCAATCAAATAATTTGGACGGATGATTGCAATTTTTCCACTAATGGAATGTTTAATCGTAATAACGATCACTACTGGTCCGTTGAAAATGCACGAATTAACAGGCAAATGCGAGGACAAGGCCACCGGTCCTTTAATTTGTGGGTTGGAATCTGGAAGGATAGGCTCCTTGGGCCAATTATTTACGAAGGTATCCTAACGTCTCAACGCTACCTCGCATTTCTAACACACGAAATATCAGACCTTTTGGGTGATGTTCCGCTAAACGAAAGATGGACTCTCTGGTGGCAAATGGACGGAGCTCCTCCTCATAATCTGCGATAATAAGTGAATATCTTAACGGCGAATTTCCTGATAAATGAATGGGAAATAGGGACCACTTAGGTGGCCAGCAAGAAGTCCAGATTTAACCTTTAGATTACTTCCTCTGGGGCTATTTAAAAATATGATTTATAAGACGCCACCGCAAAATATAGAAGAACTCAGAATAGTTGTTAATGAACTTCGTCAAATTCCCAGGCGAACCATTCAAAGAAGCGTAAACAATTGTAGAAGAAGAATTCGTTACTGTATTCAAGAAGGAGGAAACTTGTTCGAAAATTTATTATAATAATTTTGTTTGTTTGTCTGTGTAATTATTTTGTTGTTACCAATCGATAAATTTGCGTTGTCGCTATTATGACCGTGTTACATAGACATACTTGTTTGAGTTGTTTGTTAATGTTTTTTTAAATTGTTTAAATGTTTTATATTTTTGGATGTTCTAACAAGTTTAACAAATTAAATAAGTAGAACTACTGTAATTATTCCTTGCTGGATCCAAGAAGGCGGAATTTTGTTCTTCGTATTTTTCTCATTATTTTAGTTCGCAGTCGATCAAACCATAAAGTGTTATATATTGCTAAAATCAGCATAACATTCTCCATCCAACGACATAAAAATATATCTTAACCCCATAAAAAAATAAACCTGATGATGGTTCAGAATAAACGAAACGTCACATAATATTTTTAATACCGTATTAGTATTGTGCGTAAAAGTGCCTTAATAATGTTTAATCGAATTTTGAAAATTCCTAATAATAAGGTGGCCAAACGCGAAAAACGAAAATCGAAATTTTAGTTTTTGAGCATAAACCAAATCCATTCGAGTTAGCTCAAATTTCTTTTCAGATTATTACTCGGCATCGAATTTAGCAAAAGTGCAATTTAAACCTATATCCTATCTCTTATAATAAGCGAGATCCCCATGCCTGCCCTCGAATTTGGGACAGCTGTACATTATTTATGTATATTTGGAAGTATTTTATACGGGCATGACTTACTCTAATTCCCATAATTCAGCAAAAAAACAGATAAATAAATTGTCAAGAGTATGGACAATGACAAATATATTATACTTAAGATGAACATTCCAAAAAGTAAATTGAAATTTAAAGCTAAAAAGGAACTAAAGCTTATCTTATACTTTTCTTCTATTTTTAAATCTAACATCGCAGCTGGGGTAAAAGGTGTGGTAGGACGTAAACATACAAAATTACATTTGTATGAATACATTTTTAATATTCAACAACTATAAACGGGTACCAAGTAGTTAAACCTACTAAATATGTACAGATAATTAAACTTACAAAATCGGTAACTAATGACACTTTTTCCATCAACGCGCATTACAAAACGGAAAGTTAAATTTAAAAAATTACCACGTAGATACGTAACTTTAGAGAGAGTGCATAAAAATAATTGTATGCACACTTCTTATAGTTCAAATATGTACAGAAAACAAAAGTGGAAAATAAAAAAGGAATAACACATTTTTAAGATAATTATGCAACCTCTATTGCAATATTTTCATAAGGAATATAGGGATTATTGTAAAACTACAACAATAACCTATGTAAGAAGGACGTTTAAACCTTCACGTCAGATAGAGGTTCATAGACATCTAGATGCTAACTTGAAAAATGATTACAAAGCTACCTGATTTCATAAACATTTAGAATATACAGTACAAAAGTTTTAAATCGGCTTAATTAACTTTAATGCTTGCTTAGCTTGAAATTAAGCAAATTCATAGAAAAAATGTATGTATAATTGAATTATCATCAAACAATTGTTTACACAATTTCCTAAAGTCCATCGTTAGTCAGGTATTGAAGAAAATTAAATAAACTCTAATAAACAACGTCACGCCGCTGGATTCCTCTAAAGTTAATCAATTCCAGGAGAAATGAAATCAAAATTAAATCCGAAATTTTAAAACGTACGCACGACGCACAGCTCACAAGCAGACGGCACACCACACGCACACGTACACGCACACGCACACGCGCACGCGCACGCGCACGCACACACGCACACGCACACGCAAACGCACACGCACACGCTGCCACGTGTCTTACCAACCACGTTACATAAAATGGGGAGGAATTAGTTAGCTCGACTGGCAATTCAATCAAACTCTCCTGAGACCGCAGAGCACTCGGATAGCGTGTGTGTTTTGAAGTGTTCATAAAGTGTCAATAGATGCTTAGGATAGTTATAAAACGAGAAAGAAATTGTAGGCAGAAAGATATGGAGAACAGACAAAAAATAAGCGCCACAAGCTTACAAGAGGGCAAAGATAAGTTATTACTTCTTGGAAGAAAGTCCCTGTAAAGCTTGAGCCAAGGAAGAATCAGGAAGACCAGACAAACGAAAATTCCTTAACAAGCGTAAATTTGATTATAAATTTACCAAATAATAAATAACCTCTGTAAATATTAATATCTACATATAATAGTAACAGTGCATGACACGCAAACGCACACGCACACGCACACGTAAACGCACACGCACACGCCACGCACACGCACACGCACACGTAACGCACACGCCACGCGCACGCACACGCATACGCCACACACACACGCACACGCAAACGCACACGACACGCTGCCACGTGTCTTACCAACCACGTTACATAAAATGGGGAGGAATTAGTTAGCTCGACTGGCAATTCAACCAAACTCTCCTGAGACCGCAGAGCACTCGGATAGCGTGTGTATTTTGAAGTGTTCATAAAGTGTCAATAGATGTTTAGGATAGTTATAAAACGAGAAAGAAATTGTAGGCAGAAAGATATGGAGAACAGACAAAAAATAAGCGCCACAAGCTTTCAAGAGGGCAAAGATAAGTTATTACTTCTTGGAAGAAAGTCCCTGTAAAGCTTGAGCCAAGGAAGAAACAGGAAGACCAGACAAACGAAAATTCCCTTAACAAGCGTAAATTTGATTATAAATTTACCAAATAATAAATAACCTCTGTAAATATTAATATCTACATATAATAGTAACAGTGCATGCACACGCAAACGCACACGCACAGCACACGTAAACGCACACGCCACGCACACGCACACGCACAGCACACGCACACGCACGCGCACGCGCACGCACACACGCACACACACACACACACGCAAATGCACACGCTGCCACGTGTCTTATCTAACACATTATATAAAATGGGGAGGAATTAGTTAGCTTGACTGGTAACTCAGTCTAACTTTCCTGAGACCGCAGAGCACTCAGATAGCGTGTGTTTTGAAGTGTTGATAAAGTGTAAATAGATGATTAGGATAGTTATAAAACGAGAAAGAAATTGTAGGCAGAAAGATATGGAGAACAGACAAAATAAGCGCCACAAGCTTACAAGAGGGCAAAGATGAATTATTGCTTCTTAGAAGAGAGTTCTTGTAAAGCTTAAACGAGGGAAGAAACAGGAAGACCAGACAAACGAAAATTCGCGTAACAAGCGTCAATTTAATTATAAATTTACCAATAATAAATAACCTTTGTAAATTTTAATATCTATATATAATAAGAAAAGTGCATGCACACGCAAACGCACACGCACACGCACACGTAAACGCACACGCACACGCACACGCAACGCACACGTACACGCACACGCACACGCGTACGCACACGCATACGCACACACACACGCCACGCAAACGCACACGCACACGCTGCCACGTGTCTTACCAACCACGTTACATAAATCCTATCTCTTATAATAAGCGAGATCCCCATGCTTGCCCTCAATTTGGGACAGCTGTACATTATTTATGTATATTATGTGAAGTATTTTATACGGCATGACTTACTCTTAATTCCCATAATTCAGCAAAAAAACAGATAAATAAATTGTCAAGAGTATGGACAATGACAAAATATATTATACTTAAGATGAACATTCCAAAGAAGTAAATTGAAATTTAAAGCTAAAAAGGAACTAAAAGCTTATTACTTATACTTTTCTTCTATTTTTTAAATCTAACATCGCAGCTGGGGTAAAAGGGTGTGGTAGGACGTAAACATACAAAATTACATTTGTATGAATACATTTTTAATATTCAACAACTATAAACGGGTACCAAGTAGTTAAACCTACTAAATATGTACAGATAATTAAACTTACAAAATCGGTAACTAATGACACTTTTTCCATCAACGCGCATTACAAAACGGAAAGTTAAATTTAAAAAAATTACCACGTAGATACGTAACTTTAGAGAGAGTGCATAAAAAATAATTGTATGCACACTTCTTATAGTTCAAATATGTACAGAAAACAAAAGTGGAAAATAAAAAAAGGAATAACACATTTTTAAGATAATTATGCAACCTCTATTGCAATATTTTCATAAGGAATATAGGGATTATTGTAAAACTACAACAATAACCTATGTAAGAAGGACGTTTAAACCTTCACGTCAGATAGAGGTTCATAGACATCTAGATGCTAACTTGAAAAATGATTACAAAGCTACCTGATTTCATAAACATTTAGAATATACAGTACAAAAGTTTTAAATCAGGCTTAATTAACCTTTAATGCTTGCTTAGCTTGAAATTAAGCAACTTCATAGAAAAAATGTATGTATAATTGAATTATCATCAAACAATATGTTTACACAATTTCCTAAGAGCCCATCGTTAGTCAGGTATTGAAGAAAATTAAATAAACTCTAATAAACAACGTCACGCCGCTGGATTCCTCTAAAAGTTAATCAATTCCAGCAGAAATGAAATCAAAATTAAATCCGAAATTTCAAATACGTACGCACACGTACACACACCACGCACACACACACGCACACCACATGCACACGCACACGCACACACAGCACACGAACACACGCACACGCACGACACACACACAGCACACACAGCACACACACACACACACAGCACACCACACACACACACACACGCACACACACACACGCACACACACACACACACACCACACACACACACGACACACGCACACGCATACAGCACAGCACACACACGCACACACGCACACACACGACACACACCACACGCACATCAAACGCACACGACACACACACGCACCCACCACACGCAACACACCACACCACACGCACACACACGCACACCACGCACGCTCACCACACGCTGGTACGTATCTAACCAACAGTTACATAAAATGGGGAGGAATTAGTTAGCTCGACTAGTAACGCAGCCAAACTTTTCTGAGACCGCAGAGCACTCGGGTAGTGTAGGTGTTTGAAGTGTTGATAAAGAGAAAATAGAATGTTAGGATAGTTATAAAACGAGAAAGAAATTGTAGGCTGGAAGATATTGAGAACAGACAAGATATAGGCCACAAGCTTTCAAGGATTCAAAGATAAATTGTTAATTCTTGAAAGAGAGTCCTGTAAAGCTTGTATCAGGGAAGAAACAGGAAGAACAGATAAACGACAATTCCCTTAGCAAGCGTAAATTTATCTATAAATTTACCAATAATAAATAACCTTTGTAAATTTTAATATCTACATATAATAATAACAGTGCATGCCTATCCCAACATGCAATTTTTCCCCAACCGCAAGATAGGTGTAGCCTTATCTGAGTATCTCAATGTGAAACACTAAAGTTTCATAGATAACATATATTTTCAAAATGATTAGTGACGAGAGCAAGTCGCGAGATTTTACCGTGATAAACTCACCTTTAATCAACAAGAGAACGTAATGCCCCTCTCTGCTACGCGGAAGGATCTTTCATAAAACGTAACCCTATAAAGGATAATTTATATATAAATATATAACCGCAATAATTTACGTTAGAAAAGTAACACTTTAACTTGCCTTTCGTTTCACAACTTCAAGCATAAACCCCCTAGCAATGACAAATTTAAATTTATATAGATAATAATCGAGAGGCTTGTTCGGTTCATGTACTGACATGCATATACAACTAATCAATTTCAAATTCGATACTTATGATCTGAACACTCTTATCCCCAACAAAAGAAACTTTGCACTTAAAAGCTAACAAATATAGTATAAATAATACGGCATACAACCGTTCATACAATTTATGCTTTGGGTTACTGCTACTGCACGATAGCGTAAACAGTAAATTAGATAGTATCAAACATGGAAGATAAAGTTAAACATCACTGGGTATTTATGTAAAGTTCAGTAATAATTACTCTAAATTTGGGTTAAAATATTTGTAGCTATTAACTAAAGTTTGATCAAATTATAATAGTTCTACGTTAGTGAGATCTTTACGAAAGTTAAATTTAGTCGAATATCATTCTGACACCGAGGTTGTGGCAAAAATAAAATTTATTAAAATTCTTTGTTATTCTTAATATAAATGCATTATCTTTTGTAGAGGCTGTAGTGATCCGTTCTGAATGTCTTGTATACTACATAACAGGTTAGGAAATAAACTGGATAATATAATGTTTATTAATACAAGCGTCAAAGGAAATATCTGACCTTGGTGAACGGATACGTGAGCTTTAGTTGTAATAAATTCCATCCTCGTAATAGCAACACAGCTACCAGTAGTCATTTGAGCAGTCCCAGTTAAAAGCACATTGTAGCAAAAAAAAGCAAGACGAAAAGGTACACTAATGGATATTCAACGACTATGTAAAGTAAACAAAAATAATGACAGCCGAAAAAAACCAGAAAAGTTAGAAATTAAGACATATAATAGCAATTTATTTCTATAACGTTGTTTTACCTCCATAGATCGAAGACGAGCTAAATGTGGTAATTTACCACGAATTGTTAAATATACTTCGTTCAATTTAAATATCGTATTTTAAGCCTAACAGAAAGATTCGAATTATAACATTGAAGAAAACCGAGCCAAGCTTACCATGTGTGTAAGTATCATTTCTTTTTATATCCCAACACCAGCGATTTTATTACTTCACCAAATGAAGAAATAATTGTTTGGAAAATCCGCCTCTAGAAATGGTAACTCCACCGAGAAGACAGCAATCAGTGAAATTTTCCAAAATTTTAACACATCACAATGTGGGTTAACAAACCCCCCAGAAACAACGCATTCAACAAAATTTTCTTATCAAATTTTAAATTGTTAAACAGATGTATTTCAATAAAGCATGTCTAGCAAAATGTAACTATTCATTGGTATCATTATCTAGTGGTGATTTGTAACCAATATAGATACCTATAAAATGTAAATTTAGCTAACCAGAACCCACGTATAGATGGCACTAGTAGGTTTATTTATGAACTTTTATAAGCTAAACATAAATACGAAATCATTTAATAAATTATAATAAATGGTAAAGGCAGTAAATACAGAATATTTACATTAATTTGGTAGAGAAACAAGTAACGAGTAAACCAAGAAATAACAACCCTAACTGTTGGTTAAGTAAATTTTGTTTTATAAAGTTAATCGAAAATTTATAAATCGAAAAAAATATGATTGTAACCAAACACAAGAACCCAAGCCAGACCAATACTTGTTTATTTTAGGTTTTTTAAGTTTTTTTAAAGGTTCCACGAGGTTATTAACCAAACAGATAAAAATTTAATGTGATTTTGTTTTAACCAAGCAATATCAATTTCCAAGAGGGTATTGTTATTAAAAGTAGAACACGTTCAATGAACAAATGTTCTTAAAAAGTATCTACCGACTATCTAAACCCAAAAGTTATTTCAAAATTGATCAAAATTAATTTATAAAAACTAAGTTAAAAATAAAGGACAAATAATTTCAAAATTTAAAAGAAACACGCACACGCACACGCACACCACACGCACACCACACCACACCACACCACACGCACACGCAACACCACACACGCACACACACGCACACACGCACACGCACACGCGCACGCAAACGCACACGCACACGCACACGCACTCGCACACGCACACACTCGCTCACACGCTGGCACGTATCTAACCAACCACATTACATAAAATGGGGAGGAATTAGTTAGCTCGACTAGTAACTCAGCCAAACTTTTCTGAGACCGCAGAGCACTCGGGTAGCGTAGGTGTTTTGAAGTGTTGATAAAGAGTAAATAGATTGTTAGGATAGTTATAAAACGAGAAAGAAATTGTAGGCTGGAAGATATTGAGAACAGACAAGATGTAGGCGCCACAAGCTTTCAAGAAAGCAAAGATAAATTGTTAATTCTTGAAAGAGAGTCCCTGTAAAGCTTGATCCAGGGAAGAAAGAGGAAGAAAAGATAAATGACGATTCCCTTAGCAAGCGTAAATTTATTTATAAATTTACCAATAATGAATAACCTTTGTAAATTTTAATATCTACATGCAATAATAATAGTGCATGCCTATACCAACATGCAATTTTTCCCCAACCGCACAGATAGGTGTAGCCTTATCTGACTATCCCAATGTGAAACACTAAAGTTTCATAGTTAACATATATTTTCAAAATGATTAGTGACGAGAGCAAGTCGCGAGATTTTACGCGTGATAAACTCACCTTTAATCAACTTAGCTAATTTAATAAGAGAACGTAATGCCCCTCTGTGCTACGCGGAAGGATCTTTCATAAAACGTAACCCTATAAAGGACAATTTATATATATAAATATATAACCGCAATAGTTTACATTAGAAAAGTAACACTTCAACTAGCCTTCCGTTTCACAACTTCCAATCATAAACCCCCCCTAGCAATAACAAATTTGAATTTATATAGATAATCGGAGAGGGTTGTTCAGTTCATGTACTGACATGCATATACATAACTAATCCATTTATAATTCGATAACAATGATCTGAACACTCTTATCCCCAACAAAAGAAACTTTGTACTTAAAAGCAAACAAATATAGTATAAATAATACGACATACAACCGGTACATATAATTTATGCTTTGGGTTACTGCTACTCCGTACGATAGCGTAAACAGTAAATTAGATAGTATCAAACATGGAAGATAAAGTTAACACATCACTGGGTGTTTTATGTAGAAATTCAGTAATAATTACTCCAAATTTGGGTTAAAATATTTGTAGCAAATATTAACTAATAGTTTGATCAAATTATAATAGTTCTACGTTAGTGAGATCTTTACGAAATTTAAATTTAGTCGGATATCAATCTGACACCGAGGTTGTGGCAAAAATAAGCAATTTATTAAAATTTGTAATATGCTTAATATAAATACACATTATCTTTTGTAGAGGCTGTAGTGATCCGTTCTGAATGTCTAGTATACTACATAACAGGTTAGGAAATAAACTGGATAATATAATGTTTATTAATACAAGCGTCAAAGAAAATATCTGACCGGGTTGGTGAACGGATACGTGAGCTTTAGTTAGTACAGCGTAAATTCCATCCTCGTAGTAGCAACACAGCTACCAGTAGTCATATACGAGCAGTCCCAGTTAAAATCACATTGTAGCAAAACAAAAAGCAAGACGAAAGGTACACTAATGGATATTCAACAACTATGTAAAGTAAACGAAAATAATGACAGCCGAGAAAAAAACGCAGAAAAAGTTAGAAATAAGGTAAGACATATAATAGTAATTTAGTTCTATAACGTTGTTTTACCTCCATAGATCGAAGACGAGCTAAATGTGGTAATTTACCACGAACTGCTTAAATATACTTCTTTCAATTTAAATATCGTATTTTAAGCCTAACAGAAAGATTCGAATTATAGCGAGATTGAAGAAAACCGAGCCAAGCTTACCATGTGTGTGTAAGTATCATTTCTTTTTATATCCGCAACCCCAGCGATTTTATTACTTCACCAAATTAAGAAATAATTGTTTGAGAAAATCCGCCTCTAGAAATGGTAACTCACACCGAGAAGACAGCAATCAGTGAAATTTTCCAAAATTCTAACACATCACAATGTGGCCGTTAACAAACCGCACCCTAGAAACAACGCATTCAACCAAATTTTCTTATCAAATTTTAAATTGTTAAACAGATGTATTTCAATAAAGCATGTCTAGCAAAATGTAACTATTCATTGGTATCATTATCTAGTGGTGATTTAACAAAGTAACCAATATAGATACCTATAAAATGTAAAGATTTACAGCTAACCAGAACCCACGTATAGATGGCACTAGTAGGTTTATTTTAAGAAGTTTTATAAGCTAAACATATATACGACAAAGAAATAATTTAATAAATTATAATAAATGGTAAAGGCAGTAAATACAGAATATTTACATTAATTTGATAGAGAAACAAGTAACGAGTAAACCGAAGTAAATAACAACCCTAACTGTTCAGGCTACAGATAAATTTTGTTTTACTAAACAGTACTAATCAGAGAAAATTTATAGAATCGACCAGAAAGTATCCGATATAGATACGCACACGCACGCGTACACGCACAAGAACACCTACACACACACGCACACGCGACATACTTGTTGTATTTTAGGTGTACGTCTTTAAGTTTTATTTAAATGGTTGCCATGCGACGTGTGCGGATTGAATCCAAATCCAGATAAAAAATTTAAGTGTGATTTTTGTTTGTAATCTATACATGCAACGTACTCAGGATTATCCAGAGCAGAGGTCACTTGTCTATTACCCAAAGATAGAACATTTTCGTATCAATGTAACAAATGCTCTTGAAAAAAAAAGTATCTACCGAGCTATCTAAACCAAAATAATTATTTCAAAAACTTGCATCAAAATTGATGGTGATAAAAACTAAAGTTAAAAATCAAAGTGAGCAAATAATTTGCAAAATTTACTAAAGAAATGGGCGCTCTTTTAATGTGTTATTATTTAATGTTCAGGAATCCACGTTCAATGAAGCAGAACTCGATTTAAACAGAGTTAATCAATTATCAGATACGATTACTGATAAAAAAAAAAACTAAACCTCAAAAAGTAGCTTGCCTAGGATGCCATACTACGGGAAAGATCGGACCACTAAGAGTAATTTTTAAAATTAAAGAAGACATCGATGTTTTAACCCATAAATCTAACTTATTAAGGACTTCTAAAATTAGCGTTAGTAACGGTCTCACAATTCCCTTAGAGAAAAACTGCAAATTGGAGTACGAAAGGAAATGATAGTCTTACTATTAAATATGTCCGAGGTGTCCCTGCATTTGTAAAGAAATGACAATAGTGCTTAGGATTTGTGCTTGTGTCTTTAAATCAAACTACTAAATTTTGAAAAGTTCAAACAATTATTACAATGTAGTCCGAAAGCGCTAAGAAAAACAGTATTATCATATTTCACACTAATATCAAAAGTTTACATTAGGATTTTGAGGACCGGGTGATTCATCACCATGTCCCATATTTATTGCAAGGTTTTAGTAAATTTTGCCTAGAATTCAGTGGCCAAGTTGCTTTAATTGTTTCACAGGGCGTTTTTAAAATACACGATTAAGTAATATTGTTTAATGAATGTCCCTATATATTTTACCACTTTTCAATTCTACATTAAATTCCTAGTAAAAAAGGTGATTACAAGTTCGTCAAATTTCCTATTAGTTTTCTAGTTATTGGCAGCTAAAGAATCAAATTTTCCACATCTTCGGTTTATTATTATCAGACCACATCAAAATCTGGGAGGTCTGTTTAAAAAAAAAGGTTTACAACTCTATACAAAGAACAATTACAACGCAAACGCGGTACAAAGAGCATATAAAACGTTACAACCTCTGTTATATTTGCATACAACTAATGTAAAAATCCTCCTATAGTTCGATTCAAAGAGTTTTGAAAAAGAACAAACAAAGCCATACAATATGCAAAACTCTCAATTTCTAAGTGAGCAACAAACATTAGGGAAGGACGCGTTCCTAAATAGTATGAAGAAATATTATTTTCCAGCAGAATGGAGCTCCATCACATAACGTCCAAGCTGCTATTAATTATTTAAATCACAATTTTTACGAAAAGATCGGGAAACATGGGACTATTCGATGGCCAGCCAATAGTCCCGATTTGACACCACTCGATACTTTTTTATGGGAATATCTGAAGAATAAAGTTTATGGACTCGATTTAAACAGTAAAGAAGACATTAAACTGTCGGTGAGGAATAACGTAAATTATCTCAACAATACAGACTTCATAAAATAGAGACTGAAAATCTAAAACAGCATCTTAGACTATGTTTGGAAACTCATTAAGCATTTATTGTAAATATTATTTATATAAATACTATATTTAACTTTAATGGGGACAAGAATGCCAGTTCTATTGGAGTTTATTGTTAATGGGTTTAAATTATATATATATATATATATATATATATATATATATATATATATATATATATATATACATATATATACACATATATATTGTGTTCATTTTAAAACTTACCAATTCAAAAACAACAAAACATTAAATAATCGCCGAGACAAATCAATTTTTGTTTTAGGCGGAACTGAGTCAAAGATCACTCACTTGACAGAACCATAGAGTGTGCTGTGATTACTTGCTTATTTGATAAACGTCAAAACTGATGTAACCTATTGTTTGTTGTAGTTTGAACGTTGTAAAACCCAATTTTACTATTGTGCTATTATTTAAGATAAAATGGTTCATCCTACAGAAGAAAGAGTTGAAATGATATTCATTTATGGTGCAAAAAATGAATTTGCGCGAAAGACAGCGCAAACATTTAACAGTAGGCATCCAGATAAAAATGTTTCGCATGTTTATGTGCTACAATTTGGAAAAAGGTTTAAAGAATCCAGATCAGTACGCAATGCCAAACGAAATACGTCTAGAGTATTAAATGAAGCAGCTTTGGTTGAAGTGTTGGGTCATTTTGGAGCTAATCCAGCTACTCCCATTAGAAAAGTTTCATAACAAATTGGAATATCGATTGGCTGAGTACATAACGTTACAAAATTACAAAAGTTCCATCTCTATAAATTGCAAAAACTTTAAGAACTGATGACCCGGATCGAAGAATTCAATTTTGCGAAATAATGTCATAACGGATTGATAGATCACCCAATCTTCTAAAAAACATTTGCTTCTCCGATGACTGTACTTTTTTCCTAAATGGTCAAGTGAAGAAGCAAAATTGCCTGTCCAGTGGATAGTTAATAATGAAAGGGGCTTTCAAATGATGTATAACAAGTGGGGTAGTTGCATTTGAAATTTTAAAATTGGGGTTGCTAGGGGTTACAGGGTTGAACACATCAAGTCCCCTTGACCGTCAAAAATGTTCACCCCTAAAACAAAAATTGACGTGTCCCGGCGATTATTGAATGTTTTGTTGTTTTTGAATTACAGGGGGTGGTACGTTTTAAAATGAACACAGTATATATATATATATATATATATATATATATATATATATATATATATATATATATATATATCAGTCTTCTGAACACTAAGAAAGTTGTAATACTGGTGGGCTTACTTCACAATATGTTAGTAAATTACCCGTTGGAAATTACATGCCGATAATATTAAAAACCTAATAATAGTTGTTTACAAAGAATTTATTACGAAATAACTGAAAATACTATACAGACTGCTAAAAATTAAACAACTTATCAATCACGCAATGCTGGGTTCCAATTCAAACTTTGAGTATAGATAACGCTGAAGAATACTTATTAATAGCATTAAAGTTTCTTTAAGTTTGGTCACAAAAGCGGTAAGAACTAAAACTAATTTCAAGCGAAAATCGTGGATAACGATAGGAATCGTAAATTCTATAATAACAAGAGAAATGCTGTTTAATAAATTAAAAACGTATCCAAACAACACTCAATTAAAATCTGAAGACCTAACATATCACAAACTAAACAACATTATCAAAAGCGTTAAATATAATTTTTAGAAAAAAATATAGTTTGGAAGAGTAGGTAATGACTGGAGGAATCTCTCGCAATTATCCAAAAAAATTATACAGTTACATAAATCATGATTAAAATGTGTAACATTAATTGTGGTTTACTAAAAAATCGTTACGAAACATCTCAAAGCGCTAACGATTACCACGGTTCAATTGTTCAGTTGTAAATTCTAAATACAGAGTTTCAATAATTTCATGCAACCAGATATCAAAATTATGGGCAAATAATTTACGCATTTCCGACAAGCGTGTGCGTGTGTGCGTGTATACGTGTGTGCGTGTGTTTGTGTGTGTGTGTGTGTGTGTGTGCGTGCGCGTGTGCGTGCGCGTGTGCGTGTGTGCGGTTGTGCGCGTGTGCGTATGTGCGGATGTGCGCGTGTGTTCGTGTGTGCGTGTGTGCGTGTGTGCGTGTGTGCGTGTGTGCGTGTGTGTGTGTGTGTGTGTGTGTGTGTGTGTGTGTGTGTGTGTGTGTGTGTGTGTGCGTGTGTGCGTGTGTGCGTGTGTGCCTGTGTGCGGGTGTGTGCGTGCGTATTTGTGTATGTGTGGATTTATGTTAGTGTACTCTATAACTCCAGAAGGACAATACTTACGTACTTTAAATGACGTATTTTAGCTTGCTTTCATTTCTCCTGGAGCTGGTTAGATTTTGGAAAAAATTCAGCTGCGAGAGGAGGTTTTATTAGGAGCAGTTTTTTGTTTTTATCAAATATTTCTGAATCAACTATATATTTTAAATACATGCCACTATATAGGTCTTAAACATACCGACTAGTTATTAATTTTATAAGAAAATGTGTAGATATATTTTTTAAGGGAAATTTAATTTTAAGTTTCTTAATATAAAGCAATGTAAGAGAAAAAATTAATTCTGACATATATTATTGTTTTTGTTATTACATAGTTATCACAAAAAAATTATTATTACAATTTCTTCATTTCTTTTGATTTTCACCCTGTAGGTTCGAAAGTCATGTGTTGTTTCGCACCAGCCAATATATCTTTTAAATATGCAGCGGTTTGAGAAATACTTGATAAACACGAAAACTGCTTTTAATAAACCCTCCTCCGGGCACTCGTGCCAGGCGTCTTCTTTGATATTAAATATTTTCTTGAGTTGAGTGAGCCAAAAAGTGTTATGGTCACAAATGCTTGTGTTGAGGATGGAACATTTTTTTCCCGTGTGTGGTTAAAACTGATGACAGAAGTGAAGTTGGCACGCGCTGTTTGATATAGCATATTTTCTTAAGGGTGGGGTGGTAAGGAATTTTATCTAAATATGGTACAACAATAGTATATTAAGTAGCTAGAACGGTACTGACGTTTTACCGATTGAAGACAATTGTTTGGAGGAGCAGCGAAACGGCGACTCCAATTATTGTCTGAGATTGGTAGTCCTTAATGTTGGAGATGCTTATGACGTTTTTTGCGTGACTAAATTTATTAAATATTATTATAAGTTTTTTGTTATGAGCGAATAGGTTCAAAAGTAAACATATAATTAAAAATTATTATTAATTTTATTAAATACATAAATAAAAAGTTTACCTCGAGTAGGATTTGAACCTACGATCTGTACTTTTCTAAAGTACCGCGCTAACCAACTGCGCCATCAAGGTTCAAGCTCCAATCGATGTAAATTGTGTCTTTATGTATGTAGAACTGATGCAAATTCTAAATATAATGAGAGTACAATTAAATTACTTATATTAATGGAATGCTAGCCTGCAATATTGCAAGGATTCGCACATACCAAAACAACTTGACTTTTATTAAATTATTATAAGTTATTTGTTATGAACGAATAAGAACGCTAAAATACTTATCGTCGTACTTATTCTTAGCAACTACTAAAAAAACTTACTGTCGTGGAAACAGACAAGGTAAACAACTAGGTAGAGCATAGTCGAGCAAAAACATTTATTACGAATTCGTAAATACGAATTAATTGGTATAATCTATTTTTTTTATTTGCCCCCTAAATTTGGGGGTTTTATTATTACACTAAAAGTGTGCTGGTATTAGACGGTTCTCACGGAACTCAAATCTGATTATATCTTAAAATTCATTTAACAGTTGCCACGTTTAATTGAAATGAATCGTTACAACGGATTTTTCCCGTTTCAATTAAGGCTTTTGTACGAGGAACCTTATTTTATACTAAACTGAAAAGGTTTTTTTTATATAAATTATCTTTTCTAATTTTTCAGACATTTTTAATTTTTTAAAGTGAGAATATTAACCAATTTCAAACTTTCAAACTGCTCTGTACATTGCTATTGAAACGGATATTAAATAATCCTCATTTTTAATACTATCAATTATGTGAAAATAAATTAATTAAATTTGACCTTAGTGAAAATATTATACCAACTTTGTAAAAATAACTCCCGAATATAGGCGGCAAATAAAAAAAAAAAAATTATATCCGACCATTTAACCATCATCTAGGTATTATTTACACCAGTTGTAATTATATCTCAGTAATCCGTAATAACGAGAAATTAATTCTAGAAATATTTAACTATCTATTACCAAGATTATTCTCAACAAAACATATTATTGGATTATTCAACAATTTCGTTCAGATCTGACCCGCTCCATAATAAAATCACTGTATTGGAAAGCCATTTAATACATTTATTTGCTAAGATTTTAAACATAGACGTACGAATTGAAATTTAAAAAAGTCTGGGTTAAAAGCTAATGGAATAATATGCCTATTATTGAAACTAACACTAATGCAACGTGTACCGAGTGCCCCAATTTCGATGGTTTTGCGGGATAGCTCAAAAACGGGTTGAGATAGGAAGTTGCGTTATTCGTGCCCCTGTGCTACTTTTCTACGAAACGAAAGAAGGACTAAAGAAAACAAAATTTCCATGACATGCTTGGTTTCGGATATACGAGGAGATATTGAAAATTTGTCATTTTGGAACCCCTCGTATTTATGTTAGCAAATAACATAGCTATAAAGTAAGAACAGATACTGATAGATATTATTATGTAGACTCATGCGGCGCGCGTAATTTTTCTATAATTATTGTCGCTTCTAGAAAATAACTAAAACACGCATTTTTTAATGGGACACCCTGTATATTTTTTACAATTTGATTCCATTTGTCCTCAGTTTTTCAAAAATATAAAAGCTGGATTGTTCTTTTCAACATTAAGCTCAACATTTACGTTATTACAAATTTAAATTTTTTAATGGTTGGCAGAAATAAAAAATCTCTTTCTTTTTAAATTTTATAGGACTACGTAGCTATAAAACATTATAAAACTATCTTATAAAAAATGTTCAATCTGATCACCATTCTGCCTTAAACAAGTTTCGTTCTGATCTGACTTATTGTATTTAAAATAACTAACCTCAACTGCAGTTCCATAAAAGCTGTGTCAACGGCGCCATAGTTTGATATTGGGTTCTATCTTACAGGTCCATTTGTACCTATCCAGCAGCCGGGACAGTTGTTATCTAGATGATTTATAACAAATTCAGCGTTGTGGGCTGGAGCACCGTCTTGTAAATATAATTGATTTAAATGTGCTGATGGCACATCACCTTTTATTTTGAGAGTACACTATTTTCCAAAGTTTGTAAATATCTCTTGGCAATATCAACTCCGTCAGAAGCTTGATATACAATTTTACTACCCAATATAAAAGAAGGTACTTTAAAGCCAAACATTCCAAGCCGTTCTCGTGGAAACAATGCATGTGGGTTATTTTCAGACCAAAATCTGTTATTTTGGCGATTAAAAATACCGTCACTGCTAAAGTGCACCTCGTCAGACCAAACAAAAAATCATTAAAAATGAACATCTCTGTTCATATTTTGTAAATACCAGTTACAAAATTGTCTACGGCGTTCTGCATAGCCCAGGCGTAGGTTTTGGACCATGTACAATTTATATGGGTGATATTTGCGTTTTCTGAGAATTTTGCTATCCAACGATTTGGAAAACGGTTTTCTAAGTAATTCCTTACTGCCAAAGCATTATGGACTGGGGCACCGTCTTGTTGAAAAAAATATTTGGAAGACGTTTTTCAAAAATGTCTATATTTAAATGTTTGAAAAGATAAGAAAGAACTGCAGCTAATGGTTGCCCAGCCAACTATGATTCGAATTTAAAAAATGCTACTCAAAAATCACACCCTCTCTAAGCACGCCACTGAATTCGGCACTTCGCAATATGTAATACCGTTGACGAAATATATCAGTATAATACTATTAAGAGAGGTATGAGACCATGAAGAAAGTGTAGAAATATCGACGTTTGGTGGTAAGTCGAAAACATAAGAAAATACTACATTTTCGATTTTGTCATGAAACCTAGGTGAACAAAGTAGTACGTGGATCTAAAAACTACAAACCTCTATCTTTGATATTAACCACGATATCTTTAAAAACAACTAAAACTACGAAATCGGGACACAAGGTACAACGGATAAGTAGATATAGTACTACCTAATGTTTTCTTTCAATATAAATTCGCACCTAAAAGAAAATGTAAGGTTATTATTTACTCTCTAATAAAGAAAATTTCAGGTACTAATAATTAAAAATAATTAAATCTAACCAACTACTAAAGAAACGATCGAATTAGTAAAATTCGCTACTTGCTTTAGTTTGAAACACTAATTTTTGGTAATAATTAGGCAAATGTGAGTCTGAAAACCTTAAATTAAATACTTATAAAATGATAATGAAGCATGCTCCAATTATTAGTTATATGTAGATTTAATGGCATAGTTTTTATTCTATCACTGACGTCATAACAATATGGTAGGATTAAGTACCAAACTCTCACATCTACAATTTTAAAATCACAAAAACACACGTTCAACAGAGATATATCATTGCTATATTTTTTAACAATATAATAATGACTTTATTTGTTCAGATGGACAATTATGTGAGAGAATCTGGAAAAACGGAAAGATTCAGTAATGGATTTCTCCGTATCTGTTATTTCTGCTAACCTAAAAAAACCATTTCGTACCTTTAATTATAATATGAGAATGTTTTATAACATTATGAACACGTAAAATAATGAAAAGCTTTAGGAAACGCGTGAGTATTACTCATTAGTTAAAATCAAATGTATTTTATTAATTATTCTTGGAAAATTTTTGAAATTACGTTGTACTTGAAATAGGAATATGAATAATATCTGAAGTCCGTATCTAATAAGTTACACCAACTGCACACGAAAGTTTATATTTCTGCATTGAGTAGAGTAGAGATAACTGTTTAGGATCCGATCGTATGTGCTTTAAATAATCGTATTTCTCAACAGCGTAATTAATTTTATAACTTAACATTACAAGATGCCACTAACAGGGTATCCAATTAAACAAGGGCTCATCAGATCGCACCAAAAAACGTCTTACAGCTAAATGAACGCTCTCGATTAGCACAAAAGACAAAATCTTTTCAAGGGGGGAGGGGGCGAAACCAATAAGCATCAATAAACATTTTTAAATTTTACGCGCCGAAATCATAGTGCTCTTGATGACAAAACCAGACAGTCAAATTAAACAGAACGCTGCTCCTACTACGTATACCCTATACGCACTGTGTATTAAATAACGCACGGGCTTTTTGTTCACCTACGAGTAATACTCTAAAAATGGAGTGATGAGTCCAACTGAAACTATTCTGTGTGCAATATAAACTAGACTAAGGGTCATTTAACACGAGACATCTTGCAACGTCTTCAGAAGCTGATAGCGTGTTACCGCCGGCGCACTCTCCCAGTTAGGGACTATAAAAAAGCCATGGAAACTGCCGTTATCAGGGGCGGCTTCCGCCGGTAAACCTATCTTACAAGAAAAACTGGGTCAGCTACCGTGAATTGGGCCGACGAGGAATTGCCTACACCCGTGCGAAGTAAATCAACTAGGGATTCAGGATACAGCCTAGTACAACCAAATATCGTGACAGGGTGATGCAGTTGATGAATAGACACGGTACTCCGTACCTTATCTATCATGCAACGAACTTAAGTTTAAGGTGGTTCTACGGTGAGTACCCGTAGAAATCTCCGACAGCGATATTTGTCCCGAGTTACACGAACGGACGTTAACAGTGTCACCGGTGCCAGGGATCCCGGCATGCACAGTGTTGCTATTGAGCGGCGGTATACCTTGTCAAGTGCGGAGAACATCAGCACTGGAGTGAGTGTACCAAATCCCGTACCGTGAACTGCGATGGTGATCTCCCAATCAACTTCAGGGGATGCGCGACAAACCTGCTTCACAGCGACTGAAGAGAACACCGCTGACAGCGGCACCCTTTCACAACTGAACCAGCGTAAGCTATGCCAAAGCGACGGCGAGCGGTAGTGAGAAGGAGGAAGTATCGAACGCGGTTAGAGCCTCTCTATGCGCTTTAGGGTTCCTCGCAGGTTTAGGTTTGGCCAAGGTCCTATCTGTCATCCGCAAGGTAGCAGAAGCATTATCAAAGGCATAAATTGCGATAAAGTGTGTTTGGCCCTTTTGACTAAGCACTCTCCTCAACGGCAACGAAGCGGGATGCCGTTTCTTTTAACGATTTCCTGTCCTAAATCTATTTCCTACATACTCTGTACCGTTTCATGGTAGAATCCCATTGTATTATTGCATAATAATAGCACCGCTATCGTTCTGCAGGAACTTGTGATGACAATTTTACGTTCTTTTAATTTCAGATATCAAGGGAAACAGCATAAACTACACCGTCGAGCAACGCACACAAAAAAAAAAACACAATGCTTGTTGTATTGTATTATTGCACTTTGTATTATGGTCATATATTTTGTTATTTTTCTAAATATTTAGTAAGATGTTGAATTGAGTTGAATTTAACAGACCCATACCACCACAACTCAGCAAAACACTGGACATTCCTGGTTAGTCGTGGGTAAATCGGCACGCAACCAACTGCCTAAAACCCGCCCGAAGAAGTGCTCCTAAGAGCACGACAAATTCGAGTAGAAACTGAGGCAATCATATTAAAAAGTGCAGGAGAAGCAACGCTACACTACACGGGATCAGGGCTTCATGTTATTACAAAGTCACTCACACACGCACGCACTTATGCACGCATAGACGCATGAACGTACGAACGCCCACACACACGCACGCACGCGCACACGCACCCACCTACGCGGGTTAATGTGCTACGTTTATGTTTGGAAACTTTTCAATTTATAAAGTAATGTGTCTACTTTCTTTTGATGCGTTCGTTTAACTGGGTCTTAAAAAAATTGTGATATTTCCTGGGCAATTCCGATTATGCTGAAAGAGTCTGTTAATTGTGTTATTTAAATTGTTGTGCTGCATTTTTCTTTCTATGAATTAGATATATTGAAGTTATGTCAAATAAGCTTTAACTATTAAAGTTCTTTACATATATTCAACTAAGTGGAATAAATTCATTAAGAATTTTAGATTACATAAGAAATAAATACGTGTTGGGAAGAAAGGATTGTTTACACCTTTTTGAATAACACTAAGAAATAAGCCTAATGAAATAAAATACCGCATCTATCAAATATGCTAACAAATATAGCAAATACGTCAAGATAATGAGGAAGACAATAGGTACAGGGTGATCTGTTATATTTTAACCCCCCCCCCCCCACTATCTCGCTTATTCAAAGGGATATCGAAAAACTTTATATATCAAAGTTATGCAGTTTTTAATGGCTTTTTGTGTCGCGATATCAGAAGAAACAAAAGAACTTCGTAAATGACAAATATTTATCGAACCTTTGTTTTTTCCAATGGATCACTGAATATTTTACGCTATTACGTAGAACATTTTCTTCTGATTACAAATATACATTGCCCGTCTAAGTCTCCCCCCCCCCCCCATCTATTATGTGAACCATAAAACTGAATTTAATAAAATTTTGGGAAACCGAACTATATTAAAATATTACTACTGATTCATGAGTTTCAACCCAAAAACGCCAATTAATGTTTTGAGGTTTTTGGGTTGAAACTAATAAATCACTAGTAATATTTTGATCGTGCTGATGTAGTTGAAAAGGACTTGAAACGTGCTTTCAAATGAGGTATTACTTGCCATATGATCTCATTTAAAATTATTTTACAAAATGGCGGCTGTTCGCAATTTTTAATAATTGCGTCACTGAATACCATCAAAAACGTTGTATATGTGCCTTAGTTCGGTTTCAGTTTTATGGTTCACCTAGCAGGTTGGGGGGGGGGGGACTTTAGACTAGCACTGTATATAGTTTATGTGGTTTATCGCAAACTATACTGTAAATAATTACAATTATTGAATATTAATTAGTAATTATTAACTAAAGTAACTAGCCATCAATGAATTTACTAAAGACGTTCGAAATGACCGTTGAGTTCTTCTATACATCGTTGATGTCCCGTTTTTAATTTGTCAACCACCTTGTTTATCCAGTCTGGATGGTTATTATTAATATTATTTATTTCATTGACGACGCGGACTTGAATTTCTAATATATTCTAGCTTTGATTAAAATATATGTTGTTTTTTAATGTCCCCCAAGGTGTGTCAAATCGGATGGATTTCCATTTTACGGCCATGAATGATTTAATTCACATGTTTACTTTGCAAATACGTGTAAATCAATACATCAGTAATTAGAACATTTTCTTCCAGAACAGCACTTAAATTCGATATAACTTAGACAGGGTGTATATCGTTGATTAAATTGAATTCTACATCGATTCTTATTAACATTCCAATACCTAAGTTCTTTACTACTAATACTAGTTTATCTTTATTTGCTTATTTTTCACAATATTGCAAAGTATTCTAATTTTACACTTTCAAATTCTACTATTTACCTCACACTGTCTGTCTTTGCACTTCTGTCCCCTCTCTCATATCTGTTTTCTCCCTTTCAAAGTTTCCTCCATCCACTCCGCTCCCGCTTCCGTTTCCTATATTATTTCTTCTACAGTCCTGTCATCCTCCCTTAACTCACCACACTCTTTCATCATATACCATATATTCTCCATGCCTTCCCCGCATAATCGCAATTTCTTTCTTCCTCTTATACGTTGTGTTTTGATTTCTTTATTTTTTTACATCCTTCTTGCTTTTGTACATCCATGTTTCTTCTTATTATATCCTCTCTTACGCTCACTTCCTCTCCCTTAATCTCTCTACTTCTGCCCTCGCATGCCCATTTCTTTTATAATATTCTTCTCTGCTATCTTGAGCGTATTTCACTCTTCCTTCCTTTATCTCTTTCCAGCATGCCTGTGATATTTTACATTCCCTACTCTCTCTCATTTCTTCCTCATACCTTATTGCCCTTCTTCCCGCCTCTACTCTGATTTTTCTTCCTGCACTTTTTCTCTTATAATGTACCCCTCTGCCTCTGTATCCATCCCCAATATCCATTTCCAATATTTTTCTTGTAGCCCTTCCACTTTTTTTACGCCTTCCACCCTCATACTTCTGCCTCATATAGCACCCCGCTTTTTATTAATTTGTCAAATAGCAGCTTCCTTTCCCTAAGTCCATTCCAATCAACCTCTACCTTACGCTCCACACTCGTCCTATTAATTATTTCATTTTCTCTCTCTTTCCTTTATATGTTCTCCATACGTATTGTCTCAACGTATATACCAAATATGTGAATTCTTTCACCCGATGCACTTCCCCCTCCATTCATTTCCACTATTCGCTTTTCCTTCTTCCCATTCCCTTTCTAAATATCAGCATCTTTGTTTTGTTTGTGTTTACTTCTAGTTCCTTTCTTTGCATGTACCTTTCCAACGTGTTAATCATCTCTTTCATTTCTTTTTCTTCTTTAGCCACCAACACTGTATCATCTGCGTACGACAGCGACCAAACCTTCAGTTTCTCTACCACCTCTCCACCAGTCTGCTGTCCTCTTAATATTCTCTCCACATCCCCCGCATGTACCGAGAACAGGTTTGGAGTCAATGGACATTCCTGTGTCAGACCATTCCCTGTGACCAATTTCTTACTCACCTCGCCATTAACTCTCACCCTACTTCTCGTTTTCTCATATATCTCCATCCTTTCAATCAGTGTTTTGTTTTTTTTTCTCAGGTATTCCCATAGTTTTTCCTTGTTCACTGTGCCGCTTTTAAGTTCACAAATAACGTCTCCATTTTCCCACTTTTCTTATTTAATTCATTTCCCAAGTGTTTCAAAATATATACGTTATCTATCACTCTGCTTCCCTTCCTTAACCCAGTCTGTCCATCTGATAGCAGTTTCGTTTCTTCTGTTTGTTTATGTAGCCTTTTTCCTAGTACTTCCGCATATATTTTGTATGCCGTGTTTATTACAGTCACCCCCTATAATTTTCCACTCCTTTTCTGTTCCCTTTTTTATATACTCTCTATCTCCCCCGGAACCCTCCCCCTGTCCATATTTTGTTAATTATTTCCATCATCCTTGTTGCTACCTTCTCCCCTCTACATATCCACCCTTCTCCTTGTATCCCGTCTTCCCTCGTAGCTTTACTGTTTTTTACTTTCAATATTGCCTCTCTTAAACCCTCTTCTTTTATCCCTTCCCCTTCTTGGTCTACTTGGTAAAGTTCTCTCCCTTGTGTTGGTGATAAAATTAAAGTTCCTTTTCTAAATAAATTAACTGTTTATAGGTTAAACCCTAATTGCTTTATTATTTGCTTAAACCGCCACAGTCAGATTAAATCACTAACACTTGGGTGCGATCTAAAACCTAAGTTCTTTACTTTTTTACTTATCCTATTTGATGCCTTTTTGTTAAGATCTATTCGGAATTAGTTGCAAAAAAAATTAAAATCGATCATTGGTACACATAGTTCAATCACAACAGTACAAGTGACATTTCGAAAATTTTTAAACTAGGTATGAGAAAATTTCTATAAGTCACTTGCTATGCTTTAGTAGTAGAGAACTTAACTTCTCTATATCACTCGCTTTCTTTTGGTTGTGTACCATCTAGAAGTCCGTTGACTAAGATTAGAAATGTATTAAATTGTTGTAGGTACTAAAAAATTGTATTCCCAGGTTCCCATGTATTTGTATAAGATATACTTTCATCTTTTTCTAGAAGTCACACATATCACAGATCACAAGATACATAGTTGTTTTATGTTACTCTGCATGCAGTTATACCCTTATACAGAAAAATCTCAACTCAATATACTTCAGATTGATTAGGACCTGCAGTTTGCAGAAATGCAGCAAATTTCTTCAGAGAGAAAATTGTTTTCAGTATTTATGTTATTCGGTTTAAGTGTGCATGTTGTTTAGCTGGTTGTAGCGTGCGGTGTGCGGTCAATCCATTTTCGTTTGCCGGTATCTTGCGAGGTCGTCATCGAATATATGGGGGGATGTGGAGGGCATATGGAGAGTATCTAGAGTTTCTTCTCTTCTCTCCTCGGGAGGTTGTCAAGGAGTTGTGGTAGGATCGCGGGGGGTTGTTTGAATTTCAGTTTGGGAGTGGTAAGGATCTCTCTAGTTGTGTCGTCCAAAGTTTCTTTGTAATGTTTGTATTCTGTGTGTGATGGGTGGTATGTTTGCGTGTTGTATTGTCAGGTCGTTAGGGTACCTGAAAGGTATCCTGTATATGCATCTGAATAATCGTCGTTCACAGGAGGCGATAGAAGAGAGGTTATTAGGGTTTGTGTTTGTGTATATGGGTGCTTTGAAATCCACAACAGGGCGTATGTTATGTATGTTTTGTAGGTGTGTTGTAGTGTTTTGGGGTGGCAACGTTTGATTTACCCCGGAGGGCGCCCAATAGGTTTTCTCGGTTTATTATCCTGTAAAGAGTTATTTGTACATCGGGGAGCCAATTCAGGGTTTTAGTGAAGAGGATTCCTAAATAAGTGATTTCTTGTTGGAGTGGGAGTCTTTCGTGGTTTAAGGAAAGGAAATTACAGTTGGCTAGATTTGGAAATTTATCTTTGTGGTAGTTAGGATGCCGGAAGAGAATTGCTTGGGTTTGGTGGTATTGACGGAGAGTCTCTACCGTTTGACCCAGTTGGAAAAGTTCCGGTGGGTTTTGGATATGAGATGGGAGGCCGTGCTGCTGTTCCGATGCACCGCCCAGAAGGCAGTGTCATCTGCAAACTGCGCAACAACTGCTCCGGGTTGTGTTGTATCAGGAATATCGGAAGCGAAGGTAGTGTGAAGGATCGGGGCTAAAGGAGAACCTTGCGGTACATCTGCTGTGGGTTGAAACGGATTTCAGAAGGTGTTGCCTACTTTGACCGATTAGCCAGGTACGAGAGTAGAAGTTTGGGGAAGGGATCTGATGTGTTAAGAGTGTGGATCTTGTGGAGGAGACTGGCGTTCCAGACCCTGTCAAATGCTTGATTAATGTTCAGAAACACAGCCATGTTTTACTGCTTGTGATTGATAGCTCTGCTGGTCTCCGTAAGCAGCTTCACCAAGGGATAGTGACACGTTCGGTTGGGACGGAATCCGAGTTGGATGTTATAAAGTAGTTCATTGAATTCAAGGTGGTCTCTAGGTCGCCTGGCTAGAATCTGCTCAAAACATTTTCCGAGGCAACTCGGGAGGGAAATGGGTCTATAGAAAGAGGGCGTGGTGACGTCGGACTGCGGTTTGGTATCATAACGGTGGAGGCCGATTTCCAGTCCATCGATAGGGTTGGGAATTTGTTATAAATTCCGGAGACTAAGCGGAGGGCTAGATCGGGCAGGTGTCGGAGAATTTTGCGATTTAGGCCGTCATGACCTGGGACTGAATTGCGTCCTTTTTTAAAATACGCTTTGACCTGGTTTGGAGTATTGGGGGTATAAAAGGGATTCTCTAGGAGTTCCTTGAACTGGGTGTCGAATTGAGGATCTTCTGTGAATCGGAAAATGGATTGAAGGTGAAGACTGAAGAAGTTGGCCTTTCCTTGGTCGAAGGTGATTAGGTTGTCCTGTGGGTCGGTTAAGTGAGATTTAGAGGTTACCTTCCTTCTGGTCAGTCTATCAAACTGTTTTCAAAAGAGTGTTCGCTCCCTAGATCGCAAGAATTGACGATAAATTCGCCTTTTCTCGTTGGCCCAGTTCACGATGTACCTTGGGAGCAGTTTGCAGGATATGACGAACGCCCCGGAATTAACTGTCCCGTCTATCCATTTTGGAGGGGTTTGAGGACTGGATTCTCGGATTACGGAAACCTTCGTCCGCGGACCAGATACGTACACGACGGTTCCCCGCTGAAAATAGGATCGGTATAGCGAGCCAAGTACCCGAGTGATCCTATTTCGCCAGTCTGGAAACCTGGAATAGGGTGTGTGTTAGGACTTGGAAGGAGCGTGTGATGGAGAGAAGTTCGGTGTAAACACTTCCTCCAAGCCTTGACACACTTTATTCCATATGTTATGTACATGTGCGGTCGGTAAGGAAAGGAGAAGTAGCGTATTTTATTCCCTCCCTAAGGAAAGAGCTGGCTGTTTGAGCTTTCCAAGTTCCTTCAGCCACACTCATGAATTCCCAGCATACACACATACACTACTTATATATGCATGGTGCGATTAATAATGGGTGTGGTCAGGATAGGATCGGACGGAACAGAGTTAGGGCTCAGGGGGAAAATACTACTCCAGCATTCACTTAAGCAGCCGCACGTAGTGTGCATATACGCAGTGAAAATGCCGCTACATGTGTATGAGGAAAAACCCCCGAAAAAACCTCTTACAAGGTAGACGGTAACGGGAATCGAACCCATTACCTCCCGAAAGTTACTCAGGCCGTTTCACCACTACTCTACCAGCTCAGTAGCGCGGATCGCCCGTTTTATTGAAATCTGCGGAAGGCGGGACGGCTTCAGGTGGTGATGCTAATTCAGAGATTGGTTGTTAGACCGGTATTGACGTAGCAAAATTGTTAATATTTTCTGACCAACGTCGGAGGAAATAAACATTGATTATTTGGAATTTTTGCAGTCTAAATAAAATTGTTTGATTGACAAATAATTAAATAAATTGGTAAAGGGTTATGGTTATTTACAATAGTTTCACCTCTACACCGTAAAAACAGATCGCCACATTATGTATGGGGCATACATAAGCATTTTCAATCTGTTAGTGAGAAGAAGTGACGATTTAGTCTTCAAATTGAACACCAAGCATGTTGCTTTAGTTCATAGAGAACAAAAAAGATTTCATATTAAGTTTGTATTTTAATTTGATAATATTCCAAAAAGAGTGATTTTTTAAGTGGATACGTATTAGGTCAATCAGTATATTCAAATCTACATTTTAGTACTGTTTTACGTGCTTGTAAGAGGTTTGTTAAAGCTTGTGATTGTGCCTTGTGATTTGGCTATAACCAGGACTGTAGGTTGCCAGTATCACATTTATAGTACTAATAGATCTTCCAAGTTCCATTTTCTTTACTTAATTTTGCAAACTTATTTTTAGCGTATTATTTTCTTATTTTCAAAATTAATTAAGATTTCTTCTTTCTCGAGCTGCTCATGTATTAAATATGTAAATTATGAGGTCATGTATTACACGATTATTTTGTATACAAATAATAGAAAAACTCAATTCAATTATTATCTGTTTCTTTTTTGCTTCTTGGTAATTGTGGATATAAGTTAAAATGTAACATAGATGAATCAGTTTTTATTAATATAATATTTTGCTTAATACTAATATATCATATAAACATATATCTGAAAATGCATAATATTGAAATTGCAGTCTTAATAAGGAACTAGCGTTTAAAATTAAATTTAATGATGGTAATCAAACGCATAATAAAGTAAATACAAACGTCCAGGGTCCGCCAGTGAAGCGGGAAATTTTGAAGTGCCCAATTTTTTCAGAAAATGTTTAGAGGTTTAACTAGAGGAAAGTATGCCATTTTATGTCTTAAAAATAATTCCGCTCAAGTGAGAACCATTTTTGTATAAACACTCTTCTAATCTAGATTGAAAATTTTCCATTACTCGGCGGAGCAGGACAGGGCGAATTAGCTCAATTTCTTGTTTAACGTTTATTGCTAATTCCGATAAGGTTTGTGGTCTATTACTGTATACCCTGCTCTTCAGAAATCCCCAAAGGCAAAAATCACATGATGAAAACCTACAAAATTTACCAAAATTGGACTTTTTTCGCAAAAAAAATCAATGTTCCGGGCATAATATCTCAGCAAACCTCGGATTCGTATTTTCAGCGACCTAAAAAATGTAAAGATAAATTTGATTAGGACTGTACCTAAACCTTCCCCTAAGTTTCGTAATATGCCTAGGCTACAAGGCTGTAAACAAATATTAACCATAGGGGAAAATTGGACACAAACTAAATTGAATTTATACATCAAGAAGTATAATAAGTTTAAAAAATGGATAATCTAAAGGTTCCGGCAAAATAATTAGCTTGATGGTAATAACTATAAAGATTAAACAAGTCAATTAATTTTGTAAATTGGCCATAACATAAATTCCCTAAACTAACATACTCGACAAACAAAATAGTTAATTAAAACAAATTACGTTTATGAAAGATGCGGCAATAAAAAACCAGCAACAAACAATTAATAAGAGGAAATATTAATTCTCAAACAAATTACAACTACATAATCAGGATTTTTTTTAATTTTCTAAAAAAAAGAAGAACGGCAAGAAAAACTGGTAAGGCAATAAACTTGATCGTGTTAAGATAAAAATGCATGTAAATATCATGGAATAAAAGACCAGTAATATTTATGTTCGTAATGACACACGCTATCTTTTAGGTAAGTCATATCAATAAATATTGCAGATTATGCAAACTTTGCCCGTTTTCTAACAAAGGACCCTGCACCCAAGTAATGGAAAAATGGCGATCGGTTAAATTTTCTGAAACTCTGGTATTTAGTAACCAAAAGTGTCAATGGGCCCAACTCAATCCTATGATTCACTATGTTAAGTATAACTTCAAGGAACCATTTTTTCAAAAGGTTCTATCCAATATGGTATTTCGACGATAAAATGTTGCACAACAAATATGTATTATAAAGGGTGCTTTACAGAATGGGGCACAATATGCAATTATTTTTTTTATGACTTAATTCAAAACGCTATACTTCCGAATTGATTTTTGAGAAAGTTGATACTATTAATATATTTGTATATATAAGCTTCATTATATACAGGGTGATTTATTTATTAAAAGTTATTGTATTTTATGAAAAGTACAAAAACCATGATTACCCTGTACAGGGTTATTACAAATGATGTTCATGATTTCAAGTGCACATAAATCTAGTTTTATTTATCATACAAAAAAATAAAATGGTTACTTTTAAGAAAAACTTAAAAAGTTTCATCCCGGGTGCCAAGAATTATAAATGTTCCACATGGGAACCCCTTGTGATGCGACAGATGTTAAGCATGTAATCAAGCTCTTGCCATTACTTTGTTAAGTGTTCAGATCGATTGTTTCGATAGCTCTGGTAATCTTGTTGGATCTCAGGTATGCTCTGGTGGTGTATACACTTTATGTTTGATGTATCCAAGAAAAATCACAGTGATGTCCGGAGATCTGTAGGCCAGTTCAAGAGTGCCATCACTTGGATCTGCACGGATTCATCTGCCAGGCAGCCCGATTTTGAAGTCCAGAATGAAGTTTAGGATTCTTGTTCTAATTTCGGTAAAGCCATTCCGTCATCATGTCAAGATTTATTCCATTTATTTTGTCCAATAAAGAAAAAGGTCCGTACACTTTGTAGTAAATGATATCAAAATTAACTTTCGGAGTAAGTGCCTCGATGTGTGTGTGTAATACGAACATATTATGACATTATGTCCTGTTCACGGTTTAACCACACAAGTGGGATGTGGCTTCATCACTAAAGACTTAACATTTTACGTTTTAAATTTTTCCATCAATGCCTACATGTGTCTCACAAAAGAAAGTCTTAGAACTTTGTCCTTTGGTTTTAATGCTTGCACAAGCTGAAGTTTGTAAGGCTTGAAATTTATACGTTTACGTAAATTTTTCCAAACTGTTGGCTGTGGTATACCAAGCTGTTTGCTGCATTTAACAGTAGATTTCTGTGGACTACGCGTAAAACTTTCCCTTGCCTGCTCTACAGCGTCATTGCTTACTGACGGCCTTCCAGTTGATTTCTTTTTACAAATGCAACAATTTCTCTTAAAATTCAAGTACCACTGGCGAATAGGGTGATTGCTCGGAGGATCTTCATTAAATTTGGTTCTCAAGTGACGTTGCACACTAATAACTGATTGGTTGATGTGACAATCCAAAACATAAAATGCATTCCTGTCTTCAAATTCAGCCATTACACAATTGACAACAATTGACTTTAACAAACAGCTGATACGTACTTAAATCAATGTAAACAAAACTTTATGAGTTTTTCCTTCCAGTGGTACCAACTAAAATGGCCTTAAAACAGGTTAATCCAGTAATATTTATAATTGAAATCGGGAAAACCATTTGTAATAACCCTGTATTTAAAAATTTCCTCGGTTAAATGTAACCAGTTTTTCCGTATATATTATTTGTAGTAGCCTCTTAAAGGTTATAAATTTTAAATCCGATACTGTGACCAGTTTTCGAGATACAAGGCGTAAAAGTTGAGAAATGTTGAATTTACTAGTTTTTCTTATTTAAACTGAAAAGTTAAATTGATTTTATGTTACGTATATAAGTGTAATGTAAGCTTAGTTCGATGTACATTAAAAGTTCCGCAAAAATATTTACTGTTACAGGGTGATTCACGAATTATTTACAATAGATTATTACAACGATACCTTGTGTTTCGTGAGTCACTTTTATGTTAATTTCATAATATTACATTAAGTACGCATGAAGATAATATATACAGGGCGGTTTGGTTGTTTTATAATTACCCTCAAAATATATCACACCTTGTTCCAATATACGTGATACTAAATACTAGGTGCTTATTTTGTAAAGGCAAGTATTTCATAGTTGTAGTTCTAGCACCAGATATGCAAATGCAATAGTTGTCTAATTGGATTTTTTTTTATTATTATCACTATCAAATACTATCCACATCGTATATTTTAAGGGGTTTCGAAATCTCGAATAAATTCTTAACTATCGGCACTCAGGTTCATGAATAAGTTCGTCTATTTCTATTGAGTTACTTTCTTCCCTTTGTAAACTGGCATGGATATATTCGGCGGCTAAATATGGATGACGATATAGATCTGTTACGTTTTTTAAATATTCTTCGACGATGTGTCTATGGCTTAATCTGTTCCATGTCCTACGTCGACGTACTAGATTTTCGGTTTCCACGCGCAATTGAACAAAATTATTTTCACCTAATTACCTTCCAACCTACATATACATATGTAGGTATAGATGGTTAGGCAATAGACTTTTTTTGACTATCGTTAAATCGATTTATTAGTTCATTTTACAACTTTTGGCCAAGTTTCGCCAAGATCGGCCATAATGTTTGGATGTGCGTGCGCGCGCGCGCGTGTGTGTGTCTGTGCGGTCGTGCGCATGCGTGTGTGCGAGAGTGCGTGTGTGTGTGTGTGCGTGTGTGTGTATGGATGTATGTTAGTATCCACGATAACTCCAGAACAAAAATACCTACGGACTTAAAATTGTGTATTTAAGCTTGTTTTCACTGGACTTAGATCTGATTAGATTTTGGGAGAAATCCAGCGGCGGCGAGGGGGGGGGTTATTAGTGCGAGTTTTTGGTTTTTATAAAATATTATTAAAACAGATGCATATTTCAAAGATATAAAAATGCCCAAATGTAGAACTTAAACATATCGATTCACTATGTTCAATGCGATTTTTGGATATGGCGTGTAATTTAGCGGCAAAAAAATTCCTAAGGTAGAATTTAAGTATTAGTTAACTTTTCTTTATAAAGTTTCTGAATATAACGCAAGGTAAGTCTAAAAAATAATTATATATGGATGAAAATGTTTAAACTGTACTACTGATTTCTTATAGAAGCGGATCGCTTTGGAATTTTTTTTAAGTTGACATCTATTTATGTCTATTAATCTGTTTCTGAAATGAAATTTTTATTTTTACAATGTTGCCTGTTTTCGTTATGAAAGTATGAAAGAGGTCACATAGTTACACAAAAAAAATTATAATTAAAATGATTTCATTTGAATGCAGTTTTAAACGTCTGTTTGACATGGCTCAATGTTTTTGTTTTTACACTGTTGCTTATTTTCGCATTGAACTTATTATAAAAGAGGTTGTATAATTATCTTAAAACAATCTTATTAAAATTATTATATTTCTTTTAATTTCCATTTTGTAGGTTGGAAGGTCGTGTGGTGTTCCACACCAGATAATTTTTTTAGCATTTGATTAACAAATTGTAGGGTTTCTTTTACTTTGCCGACGTATTTTTTAACAAAAACAGCCACATAAAGTTTTATCTATCAATAAACAAATCAAAAGACATCCTTCAAAAATTAGTTTAAGCTGCATATTTTTGCAACACCTTGTATTTGGCCATAAAATATTTTATACAAATTGCTTCTGATTTAACAATAAAACAGATGCATTCCAATAATTATATCACTGTTGCAATACCTAAATGTTAATATTAAAGGAGAATTAATCATAGTTGGCTATACTCAACTAGTTACCTCAGTAAAAATAAATGTCATATTTACTGTAAATTCTTACCAAGTTTTTCATTATTTTATGCTATTTAACTCTGTGCTGTGTATTTAAGCTTTTAGTTGTGTTGTTAATTATCATTTTCAACTTTGAGTGTATTTATTTTCATTGAAAATGGCATTTGCAAACCGGTTAACCTGTTATGCGGGTGATAAAAATTTTAACAGGAAGAAAATATTGATTTTCTACAAGTTGCATCTCTTAGAAGACAAATTGCACGGCATCCTCCAGTTGACATTATCTATATTGCCTAGTGTAGAAAAACGTATATCAGAACAAGGTAGATAATTATCAAACAACCAAATCACCCTGTATATATTATGTTCATGCGTACTTAATGTAATATTATGAAATTAACATAAACGTCACTCACGAAATACAAGGTATCGTTGGAATAATTTCAAAGCCTATTTATTTTTGGTAGCTGACAGTATACCTTTATGGTTCTCCTTGTATGAACAGTATAGATGGCGAAATTGTGAGTGGCTAGATGTAAACTTTAAGAAATAAAATATATATGTCTAAATTGTAGAGATATTAAGTGTTTGTAAATATCTGTTGTAAATAATTCACTAAACACCGCATTTATACTTAAAATAGTGAGTTTCTGCAAAAAACTGCCTTCATATATTCGTGAATCGCCCTGTAGTTATAAATATTTTGAATTGTATGTATTTACTAATGTATTACTTAAATATGCAGTAAATGTATTTATTCAACAGAAATGTAATCTAGCTCTTTAAGTTTGAAAATACAAATTCCGAAAAACTGGGAATTTTTCAACTTTAACACCCTGTATCTCGAAAACTAGTCATAGCATTGAGTTGGACCCATTGACACTTTTGGTTAATAAATCGAGTACAACAACATACCAAAGTTTCATAAAATTTAACCGGTCACCATTTTTCCATTGCATCTATTTGAAAAGCTACTATTGTTAGTATGATTAGTAACCAAATCTTTAATAGATTAAATGTTATTAAACATTCTTGAAAATGGTGTTCCCGAACTCCCCCTATGGGTGATGGTCAACACTGAAACATGTATTTCACGATTTTATCATGCCGATATGACGTGATTAAATTTTGTTAATTTTTTTTGTTACTTTTATAACAGCAAAAGATTAAGTAAATAGAAAAGAAAGCAAGAAACTGTTAACGTGAAACGGTGTTTAAGTCGGTTTAGATAAATTTATAAATTGAACGGAGAAAGACTGTAACGGCAAAATATTAACTGAACGTAAGTTGCCTAAAGTGTCTCACAATTACAAATTGGATAACGAAAATGTGAATTAGAAAAAGTTCGTCGATTGATTTTTCCTAAATTATACGAGGGATGTCCGGTTACTAAGGTATATTTGCACGGCACACCGCCTACGTGGCTTTGATCAGGTTTAAACTTGCACGATTTGTAGATGTGCATATGTACTGCGTAGGTGGTTATTGTCATTGTTTTAGGTTATATACGACGTGCTCAGTGACAGTCGCAAAATGTCGGTTTCAATCGAAACTTACTCCAAATTTGAAGTGCTTGAAGTGCTTTTTTGCTTGCAAATAATGAAACATCTACCGAAATTCATAAAAAAATGCTGAACACATACGGAGAAGGCATTATGATTCGAAAACAAGTTTATGTTTGGAGTCATCATTTCAAAAGGTGACGCACAAACCTGAACGATGATCCTAAGATTTGCGACGAACACCATCAACAACAAAAACGGATGAAAATAAATTAAAGGTCGATACACTCATTAGAGAAGATCGTCGGTTGAAAATACGGAAAATTGCTCTACTGACCGGCATTCCTGAAAGCTCTGTTCAAGAAATCGTATCTCAAATAGACTAACGAAAAGTTGCCGCGAGATGGGTACCAAAACTGTTGACCGACCAACACAAAATGCAACGAATGACGGTGGCTATGGAACTTTTAACGCGTTATCATCAGGAAAACGGATTTCTACCACCATAATCCCGAATCAAAAAAGACTCGATGACGTGGAAGCATGTGAGTTCACCAACACCGAAAAAAGTTCAGCAGTCTGCAAAAAAAAACAACGGCAGCTGTATTCTAGGCTATGCAAGGCATTTTGCTGATAGAGCTTTACCACCGAAAACGACAATCAACAGCGATATTTATTGTCAAACTCTGGAAAAATTACAACAAGCCATTCGACAGAAACGAAGAGGAAGGTTGACAAAAGGATTCAGGTTTTTGTATGACAATTTGCAAGACCGCACACCTCAGCTCAGACGAAGGCCTGGCTTCAGAAACACAATTGGGAAGGCATTGTCCATCCCTCCCATAGTCCAGACCTGATTTGCATTTGTTTGGGCCGTTAAAAACTCATTTGTTGTGTAAAAGGTTTGAAAACGACGACGAACTTCAATATGAAGGAAGGCAGTTTTTAGAAATTTGGATTGTACGTTTTACGAAGAGGGTATACAGAATCTTGTGCCTCGCTTTTACTTTTACTTATCGTATGTTTGATTTCTATAAATAAAGTAGTCTGTCTGTAATTCACAAATGCACCTTAGTAACCGGACATCTCTCGTATATTGAACAATCAAGAGGCATGAAGTTCATTTTAATTGAACTTAGCTTAATTAAAAATGATAATTATCTGCATAATTATCTGGCAAACGAGAAATTACATGTCAAACGGTTTGAAAACTTTTTTAAATTCCAAATGAAAATGGACTAACGTCAACCAGTTATAAACAATGAAACAAGGATTGGCAAAGAAAACGATAATTTTCACATGAACAAAATTGTTCGCATGTTAATATTTGGCGTGTTCTAGAACAATTTTGCCAATAGAAAACAAATAGTTAATTATTTTTGAAATTGAATTCAAATGAAGCATTCTTCCTCAGTCTTAATTCATTACATCACTCATTTGTAACGTAAATTATCTAAAGAGAGTTTAAGTTTTAACTTCTGGTTATTTGCCGTTATTGGTCTCGGTGACCTAATTTTTTTGATGTGTCTGTTATTAACTGTCGGTATGTGATGTATAAACCTAGTTTTGGGGTAATTCCAGATGGGTTTAATAAGAGCAACACATTATCACATATTAATTTAATATGTACTTACATCACGTCACTTTTCTATACGGACTACGTACACGATCAGTATGATTAGCCTTGCTTTCATTTTTAGACTTTTCGTGATCTTGCTCTTACATACATTTAAAATCCCCTATTCTGAAAAATTAGCACTAGTCAATTTTCATTTAATTGTGACTTTATTCTTTAACACGTTCAATACGTTACCAGTCACATATAACCGATAAGTGACTTTCCGTTGTAGTAAAATGTCTGAAAGCTGAAAATAAAAATCATCTTATTTGATAAAAACATTCAGTTGAATGAAGATGTGAAATCTAATTTTCCGAATGAGGAAATAATACAATATGTTTTTGCTCGACAAGAAATCTCAAATAATATGCCTAGTACTTCAGGTGCTGCTAGTTAATAGTAGTAAATATACTGATATTTCAAGTTACATGTGAAGACCCTAATTGTATGTAATATAATGAGAGGCTGATATAAAAAATCATCTTATTTTTGTACAAAACATTCAGTTGAATGAAGATGTGGAATCTAATTTTCCGAATGAGGAAATAATACAAAATTTTTTTGCTCGACAAGAAATCTCAAATAATAATATGCCTAGTACTTCAGGTGCTGCTATTAGGAATAGTAGTAAATATACTGATATTTCAAGTTACACTGGGTCTGAAGTTGATCAATTCTCTAACTCTTCAGATGAAGGTCAAAACTGTTTTCCCGGCGATGACGGCGAGGACTCTTCCAGTTCTGATGTGGAATCTCAGTTTGAAAAAACAAATTCAGATAATGATGCTGGAAATAACGGTTCATAAGAAGAAAGTTGCTACATAAACGATATAATAATAATAGTCTTTATTCAACTTTGAAAAAGAAAATCAACAACCGAATCCCAAGGCGAAGTTCAGTTGGCTGCATAATAGCTTCCTGCTCTACCACTTAACCTTGAAAGTTTATAATTACTGTGCAGAAACAATACCATTTTTATAAAATTATTAATAAAAAAATTTCCACGTTATTCTAGCTTAAGTAGACGCATTGTGCGTATAATAATATATAATATACTTTATAATTTAATTATAGCTGTATACAGTGATTCAATTTTTAAATTCACTACTTTTTTAGGACCAGATGTATGGAGCACAATAAAAACAACTGACTTACTTCAACACTTCCAATTCGATAACATTGTCAATTTACTGGAAAGTAATGATTATATCGATTAAGACCCTTATTGTATGATATAATGAGAGGTCTATTACTGTAATGACTTCTGGAAGGTACTGTCGAAGGTATGGTGCCTTGGCGCGGTCGTCTAGGGAGGGATGCTACAATAGATTAAAATACACACCACAGGTACCGCGTCAAATTGTATAATCTCTGTATCGTAACAGGAAAATAGGATTCAATAGAAAGTAAAGATCTTTCGCACAGTGCGGTGTTTAAATTAACGTTTAATTGCTGGACAGTGCCAACAGTATACGATTACAATTTTAATTCTGGTATTCCTCTAGTCAAAGAGTTGTTAGATCAAAAAATATTCTATTGTCGCCCACACTCGGGAAGAGCAGGATGGCTCTACCAAGAGAAATCGTTGCCGAGAAACTAAACAAAAATGGCATATGTGGATTGGAAAATCAGCTTGGTATAAAAATTATTCAATGGTAAGACAAAAGATCTGTCCTCATGTTATCAAGTAAACCTGAACATTCCCTAAATTTATGTAGAACAGAAAAAAAGCTAGACCTATTAACCCTCGGTCTATACCTGCTTTTTAACCCATTACCAGCCAACGTCCTATTTTTGGGACGCTGATTTTTTTTAGTATTTCTAAGCTATTTGTGAATTTAATATTGTAAATATATGAACGGATAAGGACTGTAACATACTTAAAACATACGTTATCACAATTCGAAAAAAAGCAAAGACGGTGATAACAAAAATTGTCAAAGTTGGTCATTTACTGTAGGTGCAGCTGTAACTAATCTAATCATGAAAACAAAGTTCCTTTATTTATAATTTTTATTTATATTATCGCCAACTTCTGTTGAAATGATGTATATATCCGATGCGATTGCAAAAACTAGTCTTGACTACGCTTATCAACTTCAAAAAATTCCTTTTTGTTGACGTCCCATTATTGGGACGTTGGCTGATAGTGGGTAATTGCACGTGAGCATTCAGTTAGTAGTTTTCGTTTACAAGCAGTGTCGGGAAATAATAAATATGAGTGTATAAAAGTTCTTTAATGTAAAAGATATTGAAGAAATGTTGAAGATAAAGGATTTTATAGAGATTTGGAGAATCATAACAATATTGACTTAGCAATAATACCACCAGACACAGACTATTTGACCGACAATGAAAATTTTGAAGAAAATGACTTAGTAGACAACCAGATAACAGATGTAGCCGGTACCCTCGAACTATTTGTTTCTTCAGACTCAGACAACGATGACGATGATAGCGATATTGAGCCTTTAGCTGTAAAAAGGAGGAAGATTTTTCAGAGGCGATCAGATGTACACACTGATCCATTTTCTCCAGGCACGTCTACTCAGACATCGCAAAGGAAAAATACGATTAAGGGTAGAAGTCCTGAATGGACTAAAGACCTGCCAACTTATTCAAAAGCTAACAGTGCCTCCGAATCAAGTTATGAAGATGTAGTTAGAGCTTTAGATAATAAAACGGCGGTTGAAATATTCGAAGAGTTTTCAGTGAAGACATAATAGAGTATATTATAGAATAAACTTCGTTATATGCGAATCAAAAGAATAATCCAAACTTGAAGTCATTCTTAGGTATTTTATTACTAAGCGGATATCATAAATTACCTCAGGAAGATATGTATTGGTAGCAATCTCCAGACGCTGGAGTTCCACTTGTATACAACGCCATGCGTAGAAGTCCCTTCAAAGCAATAAAAAAATATATTCATCTGGCTGATAATTCAAAATTAAATAAAAGTGATAAAATGTTTAAAGTGCGACAATATTTTAATAAAATGATAAAAAACTTTCAAAAATTTGGTGTTCTTCATTCACATTTATCCATAGACGAAATGATGATTCTATATTATGGTCGACATTCTCCCAAAATGTTTATGAAAGGGAAACCTATAAAATTTGGATGTAAATTTTGGTGTTTATGTAGTTCTTCTGGGTATATTTATAATTTTGAACCATATTGTGGAAAAAGTGAACAAGAAACTGGGATGTTGGGTATTCGTGTGATAAGAAATTTAATTTCCGTTACACCTATCGATCAGTTGGAAAGATACGAATTATTTTTTGATAATTTTTTTACCAGCCACGAAATTCTACGCATTTTACGCGATATAGGACTGAAAGCTACTAGAACTATTCGAGAAGGTCGAACAGGGAAATGTCCATTAATTACTTCCAAAGTGGTGGAAAAACAGAAGGAACGAGGATACTTCGATTACAGTTTTGATTAATCGAATGAAACTTTGATTCTAAAATGGAATGATAACAGACCTGTATCAGTAGCAACCAACTACAGTTCCATAGAACCTTGAGGACAAACACGTCGTTATTCGAGAAAAGAAAGAAAGCAAATTATAATCCCAATTCTTAAAGTCATTCAACAGTATAATTCATACATGGGAGGCGTCGATATGTTAGATAAACAAGTATCTTTGTATAGGATAAGAATTCGATCTAAAAAATGGTGATTGCCACTTTTTACTCAGATTTTGGATATTGCAGTTGTGAATACTTGGCGAATTTATCAAATCGTGCATCCGAACGAGAATGTAAAACTTCTAAATATTCGAAGAAAAATTGTGATTGCATATTTAGCGAAAACCACAACATCTGCACCAAAAAGACCAGGGCCCCAAAAGTCAAAAGTGCTTGGCGGAAGAGTAAGTTTAGACGTGAGGTTCGATGGAATTGGACGCTTGACTATAAAAACTCAACGACGATGTGCTTTATGTGGAAAGAAAACAACTCGTATTTGTAGAAAGTGCGATATCCCCTTACTTACATGACATATGTTTTGTTCCTGTTCACACTAAATAATTATAATTTCTTATAACTTACTTGAAATAAATCTTTTTGCATATGTGTTTTATTTTTACGCTTTTCAGCCAACGTCCCAAAAATGGGACGCCCTTTTTTTCGCGGCTAATAAAGTTTTTCAAATTTTTTTGAATAAAACAATGTAATTACGCTAATTAAATTAATACAAAATTTCTTAAAACTTGAATTATGGCTGGTAATGGGTTGAAAGCGTACTGTACACCTAGAGTCTTTTCTGACCCCAGTTAAATATCTTTCAACTAACTTAAAGCAGGAATTTATGAGGATAGTTACTGCATAGTTTCATGATTTTTTGTAATTATTGAAATGTTTAGAGAAGCATATTCGTAGAAAATTTTTTTATTTATGGTTAAACAATACAATTTAAAAATTAACTGCACATAATTTTCACAAATACATTGCACTGGTTTTTTTAACACCTTAGAACTCCGTAAATCTAATAATAATAAACTGCAGTGACTAATAATTAATAAAGTAACAAAATGACTCTTGTCTGAAAGTCATTATACAGGGTGTTTTATATTCAAACATGAGTAAAGTAAAGAATGTTTTAATATAGGTACATTGAACAAAAACCTTTCAGATAACATTCAGTGACTAATAATTAGTAAAGTAACAAAATGACTCTTGTCTGAAAGTCATTATACAGGGTGTTTTATATTTAACATGAGTAGAATGAAGAAGACAGGTACAATAAGCAAAGAATTTTCAGATAATAACATACAGTGACTGATAATTATTTTAAAGCACCTAATTAATATTAGACTGACATTATACCGAATGTTCTTTTTCATTCAGACATGAGTAAAATTAAGAATACTGTTATATAGGTGCATTGAACAAAAAATCTATCAGATAACATACAGTGAATAATAATTACTATAAAGTAACTGCTTTATATTGGAAAGTCATTATTCAGTCTTTTTTCTTAATATTCTTGCATGAGTAATGTTGAGAACACTACATTACCGATTCGTTACCAAGAAACATTTACTTTATCAAATAATTATCTCACAATGATTGATAGAGGTTCATTCTATTGCTACCGTAAAAAAATGAAATTTGCTACAATATATATTATGATAATTTTCCCCGCCATAGTAGTTTTCTTTCTACTAGCACTGTGTTTATTCTGAATCATTTTGAGTTGCACACGAGACACATCACACTGTAACTGTAGCATGCTTTTTGCACACAAACTTATTACAAATTTCACATCGTTGGTTTACTTTCCTGTCCATTGATCTTGGGCATGAATAACACCTTTTACGTTTTGGTGATTGAACTTCATCTTAAATGTCAGGCAGAAGATCCTTGAATCCTGAAGCAATTACAGATGAAATAATCGATCTCGTTCTACACTGGGGCAGCAACATTCTTCTTTGGATTAGAGGTTTTACTAATTTTCTTTCTAAGGTACAACAGAAATAATCTCCTCACTTTTCGTCCTTTCAAATTATTTGGGAATTTACAGTAGAGAGTATAAGCATTGAGACATGCTAAGTCAAGAACATCAAAAAACAGAGCTAGTGGCCATCTTCTGGTGGAAGGTTTGACTGAATAATGTCTTGCCATTTGGTCAACCGTGATCAGACTTGGTGGAATTATAAAGGAGTATTACGTCTGGTTTTTTGTCTTAGCGTTCACTTATGCCAAAAGAATTATGCAGTGTGGACAACAAAATGACGGATTTGTTTTTTCTAGGTATGTAAGAGACCAGAAGAGTGTTTTGTGTATATCCAAATTTAGTTGAAAATGGAGCCCTTTCCTTTGATGGCAACATTTCTTTAGGCGCTTCTTTTCGGTTGGCTCGAAGCGTTCCCACAAGTGTTCTTCTGTAATAGTTCTTGGCCCAATTTGAAACTTGTAAAAAAAATTGTCAGTTGTAATATTCCTTCCACTTCCTCTCAGATGATCCACCATATCATGTACAACACGTTTTCCCTGATTTAGCTCCCTTCCCTCTGCAAAGTTTCCTGTATAAATTTGTGTATTTGTCAAATAGTTTGTCTCACGATCCACGGCAGCCCATACCTTTATCCCATATTTTCCGGGCTTGGAAGGAATGTAAACTTTGATTGGACATCGTCCTCTGAAAACGCACAAATGTTCATCAAGCGTAATGTACGGTCCAGGAATGTAAGATGACATGCAAGCATCGACAAACATTTCAAGAACTGCATGTATGGCTTCTGCTTTTGACCCTGATGCAGCTTTTCGTTGTTCTCTTCTCAGTTTGTCGTCAAAACAGAGACACACCAGAATACTTGTAAATCGTGAATAACTCATTATAGCACGAAATATAGGTAAACTATATTCTTTCGGCCAAAATTCATCAAATGGTTTCCCTTTTGCTTTCTGCACTCCCGCTGTTGTGCGAAGGCCGAAGAAAGCCTGAAGTTCTGTTGTATCCAGCTCACGCCAGCGTTGAAGGGAAATTATTGATCTTTCATATCTGCAACACGATTGTTAGTATGCATAACTATTGTATTCAGCATGTGATCAGTTATAAAAAGAGAGAAACAATCATATCTAGTTTGTAAAGACGACCTAACATTCTGAGGAATATTAGCTGCTTGGCGCACTATATTTCTAGATGGTTGCTTACGCTGTGGTGGTAGCTGGGTATCATAGTTTAGTTGTCCATTTCTTGATGTAAGTAATTGTGTAACTGGTACATTGACATTATCATCTGCATCACAAGAATCAGCATCTATATCGTCTTCACCTTGAATATTTTCCTCTGTTACATCTAATTCCGCGTCACTGCCTTCACTTCCTACTATTGAATCACCGTCACATTCATTGTCACTGTTGACTATATCGTTTAGTGCTTGTTCAAGGTTATAACCTCTCTCAAAATTTATATAATTATCCATAACATACAAATGAACTCAAAATAACATACCTTGGGTCTTTGTTGATACACGTGATAAAAATGGGAATTGGTGTTATAACGCTTTTACTAACAATATGACAATGCACCTAATTGTAACCAAACATTCACTAACAGCATATCTAAAGTTTCGGAAAGTTATCTTTACGTTAGACCTAAATATTTGTAAAAAATATACTGGTCTCAAAAGACCCCAGGTAGAGACTAAGGGTTAAGAATGGTGAACCTGGAAAAGTTATTTTGAAACGAAAGGTTGTGTTGGACTGCAATAATGCAAAAAAAAGCGTTAATCATAGAGATCAAGTGCTGTCCTATTATAGTTCGTTGAAAAAGCGACTCAAATGGTATCGCAAGGTAGCATTTGGTTAATATTTGGTGCTGTTATAATCAATGCCTGGGTAGTCCATAATGAAGTAAACCCCATAATAAGCTTACATTGCTACCATTTCGTGAACCTGGTGTCCATCCAAAGAATATACATTGGCTTAAAAGGGAAGATAGTTGTAATCACCAGATTTATGCTTAAACTAATTTAATTTGAGACACCAGCCATAATACTCTAATATTATTCGGAGGATATTTAATTTTCTCCCGCTTTGGATTTTTTTTAAGTTAGCATCTACCCGTACAGAGTTTGTCAGAAAAATGTGTACACACTTTAACTGAATTTTTGTCGAACTTGGTTCGGATTATGGCAACAACGTGTAGTATGATGTTTCATTAAAAGATGCCATTACTCATATGGCTGTAGATACAACAATGTAAAGAGTACGATTGCAAAACAAAACGAAATAAAATGGCTGATGGACGATTGACATTCGAGCAGCGAAAATGGATTCTGAAATGGTTTATCAGGTTCCCTATCAGGATCCCCCAACCCGTTTATCAATTAAACGCACAGTTAACAAGTTTGAGGAGCATGGAACGATTTCTGATATTCACAAAGGAATATCGGGAAGATTGCGTACAGCTACAAGTCATGAATCGTCGGCTTTCGTGTTGGTAAAGTTGTTTCTCCACAGGAGTCTGTTACCCAATGTGCACGTGAAGTGAGGATTAGCAATGCAGGTGTACGACGAATTCTGAAAGCTGCTAAGTGGAAAGTTTACATTCCACGATTACTACACGCGATTAATGATGGCGATCCTGATCGTCGAATGCCATTTTGCGAATGGTATCAACAAATGGTAACTGAAGATCAACAATTTGTGACGAAGGTAGTGTTGACTGATGAGTCCGTTTTAAACTTAGTGGAACAGTAAATCGGCATAACCATGTGTGGTGTGGACTATCATCTAGAGGCTTAGTAGGGCCCTCTTTCTTTGATGGTACTATCACTGGAGAAATTTACCTGGAAATGTTACGCTCATCGATTTTGATAGGTATACGTGCGCTTTATGGAGCTGATGAGGAGACCTTCTACCAACAGGACGGGGCGCCACCACACTACCATCTAGTCGTATGAGCTTTCCTGGATGACAACTTTCAGGGACACTGGATTGGACGATGGGGGCCCATTGAGTTCCCTCCACGATCATCAGATATAACTCCCATTGACTTTTACTTGTAGGGAACTGTGCAAGATCAAGTCTACCGACGTAAGCCAAGCACGCTGCAGGAACTTCGCCAGGAGAGTACAGCGGCATGTGCTGCAATCTCCATTTCGTTATGAACGTATTAAAGAAGTGGTTGTATAATTATCCTCCAAAAATTATTAAAATAATTTCATTTCTTTTAATTTTCACTTTTTATGTTGAAAGGTTGTGTATTGTTTCATATCAGATATTTGCAATTACATACAGGGTGAGGCATCTAAGCTCCGTCGGTTTGTATACGAAAAATGGTAAAATATTTTTGAAATATTTTTTTTATTATCGTGTAGGTTCATTAGGAGGACGTTTTAAAATTATTTTCAAATATGCAGGGTGGCCCATAAAAATTTTACGCATCAAAGTTATGAAAGTTTAAATGGAACACCCTATGGCATATTTCGATTCTGTGGACTAAATAAAGGTCACTTACTGTTATAGTCCCTATACCTAACTCCACCTGTTATCGAGATATTTCATTATTTGTGAGAATGTAGATCGAAATTCAAAAGAACTTTCTGTTTTACGTACTCGAGGATTGTTTTTTCAATGTTTTTCATTGTTTACTGAAAGCATCAAACTTTAAAATCCACCGAAGTTATTTTCACAAATTTATACTGTGTGTATAAAAACTCAGTTACTATTTTGACCAACATTAAAGCCAATTAACTTCCTTATTTCAAATGGAACACCCCGTATTTATCACCATATTTTTATTCTAATTTTAATTATCTACAAAACTGTATTAGGGTTCCTTATAACTATCTCTTACAGATTTTTTGTAATTTAGGATTTTCTATTCCAATAATAATTTCATGCAATTTGTTCTTGAAAAGCAGGCTTTGACGGTCTTACTGTCACATAAAATAAACGAATTTATTGAAAAGTCATAGTTCGTGTTAAAGTTAAATCATTTTAGCTAACCAACTTTGAGAATAAGTTTTATTAGGTGGCTACCGACTATTTAAAATGGCTTGCTATTCTCGAATTGAAAAGTGGCGACATGATCTTAGTAATTGAGAAATGCAATGATAATTGCTGGCTAGCATCTAGGGTTTACGCATAAATGTATCCTGATAGGCGTCATCCCGACAGGCGTTCATTAGAAAAATTATTGCAAGTTTTTCGAAGCACTGGAGGTTCCACTTGTGATGATTTCGTTTCGCATATTTACCACATTTATTGCCTTTAATTTGACTATAGTCTATATCTACATCACTTTGCTTCATGTTAATATCGTTTGAATTCTTATCTTTGTTCCTTGATGTTGATTTTTTAAACTTTATTAGTTGTGTAGCGATTTTATTAATCGCTGAGATCTTTGTGATCTCTGCTAACAGAACAATGCTCTCTAGCCGATCTTTGTGCTATAATAGCTTTATCTTCTTTTTCTAAACTGTCGTTCTTTCCTGTCCTCATTTTTTAATTAGTACTTTCCACCTTTTCTAACTTATCTTCTTCTAGCTCTTCTTCTTCTACATTCTGTAACACTCCTATTCCATTTCTCAGTATCTTTGTCTATGCTATCACTTTGCTGGTTCCATCCTTCTTTCCCATATTCTGCTTCATCTCCTAATTTAATTTCTCCTGGTCATTGTTAACACTTCATTTCATAATTAAATTTACATTCTGTAACCTTTCTTCACGGAATTACATGTTTAATAGCACTATTGTTTTAAATCATTAATGCTATTCCATAATTGCTTGGATAACTGATGGCTTGTTCGATTGGTGCAGTAAGGTATGATGTAAATACTTGCAAATTGAGTAATTAACTGTTAAATTACACTTTGTATTTTAGTTAATAATCACTTTATTTCTCGCTTCACTTGTTAATTCACTCTTGGCAGTTATCTATAAGATGCTATTGCTTACATTTAGCAACTGCTTTGAAAATTTTCCTTCATGTAATTCAATCCATATTGGATGTTAACGTATTGCTTTTCTCACTTCTTGTATTTTTTTATGCGGTAAAGTATTCATAAGAGAATCTTACCTCATTTATCTGAATATCTATTTCCCATTTAAAGATGTCATCCCGCATTTTTTCTGTTTTATGCTGCAGAATGGTACATCGCCAGATATCGATATCCTCTTATATTCGTTGTTCTAGTTGTGGTAGCAGCGCCTTCTAATTTAGATAGATTGTTGTGATTGTTCTTCATTCATTTCTTCGACTTTATTTAACTTGAGCTGTCCTTGACCTCATTCAAGTATTCCTTTGTTTTTTTTTTTGAGGCTGCACCTTTGTTCATATTCTCATGTACGAAGAAATATATTGATTTGCCGCACGTTTAGAAATTTCCCTAGTTTTGAAATATGTTTCTGACTTAACCGTGTTCTGTGTATAAGGTCGCGTTGTCGATTATCTGCAAATGCCCAGTGTGTTTTAAATATAGCAAGTCTGTCTTTCCCTGGTAGTTTCAAAACACGTTTTAATTGACAAGTGTGAGGACATGGTGGTTTAATTGTTATTGAAAGAACCAGTTCATTTCTCGAACATACTCTTCACCATGAGCTCTTTTTTCCTTTTCTTACATTTATCTGCCATGTGTTTACCTCCCGCGTGCGTTTCTTTTTGAACTATTCGTTTCTTCTGGAAGTACTTCCATAGCTTCTAATACATTAAAATCGTCACCTGACGCATTGTATTTCGAGTGGTCTGAAGAAAACTAACATTGTAAGCTCTCCGACAATTTGGCCTCCTTTATGTGCTGTTTCTTGATACTGAGTTTTGTTGTTTTTGAAAGATTTTGAAAAACTTTAATCTAGAATATTATATTCATGAGTTCGAAATACTTTATTCTCCAGCAGCGCTAAAATACTCGCGCTAGAATACAGAACAACAATAATATCGGTTCTGTTAAAATTGTTTAAAAATTACCATAACCAGGTACAACTCCTTCATAAGTTATTTCGTTTAGTTGAGATGGTAAAAAGTTCGCATTTTGTCAATTAGCCATAACGAAACAACTAGTAAAATTTATATTCCAAAAATTGTTTGTTTAAAAGGTTATTACTCGGTCATCTACGGTAACATCGTGTTCGGGAGGAATTTGATTTCGCAAACGTGCTGAGGACTCGTATTTTGTACATCAGCTGCAACCAAAAAAAAATAGTTTCTCTTACTTTCACTCACCTAACCTCACTTTATAAACTGCGAGGTAAATGAATTAAGATAGTCCGTTTATTATTTTATACGTACCTTTCTCAAAAAGCTTGACCATAAGCCGTCCTTTACAATACTTTTTAAATACTCAAGAAACCAATAACTTTCTAACAACAACGAGGCACACATCAGACAACTGCAATTGAAACAATACACTCTATGGAACAACAAGTAGGTATTTCAACGTATCTACTTTCAGTATTAAAGAATTGTAATGCTGCACTATGCAACGACTAGGAATCATGATATATCTTATTGTAGTTTAATCTGGAACGTTACTTTCAACTTATCTACTTCGACACCTGTTACATCGGCATGTTCGACCGTAGTGCTTGAATAAAAACGCTAATCCGATATCGGAATTCTCTCATAATTTCAACTATATCACCCCTTTCTTAAAATACAAACTTTCTTCAAAAAACTCAAGACAAAAACAAAGCTATCATATTAATATGTAATTTTCATAGGTCACCCCTTATATGCATGGGAAATAATGTCAGTATTATGCAAAAAATCAGTTATTGGACTAGTGCTACCATAGGTATTGATCTTGCAATCAAAATTGTAATCTAAGATCAGAAATAAAATTGTGATTCTAAATGCTACGGTTACAATTTGGCATAAAATGAAATCGAAATTTGTTAAACATTTGAGCGCTAATCTAAGATGTGATCACATAAAATGGTTTTATGATTTCTAACTTTTCCCTTCTACACTGTTATACTATCTTGTTATCTCTAAGAAATAATGGAAAATGGGTATACTCACAGAAATGTTTAGTTTCAAATATCTACATGTTATGTAGGTATATGGGATACGTGTTATCAAATGCGTTAATAATCAATAACCCTTTGCTGCTAATTCTATTTCTAAATAGTGTTAGGAAGGTATTATAGTCAGTGCTTTGTAATTATATTTTGGCATGTTCCGCATTCAAAAGAAAGCAAACAAAAACTTTTCTTTCAGAACTTTTGTTTAACTCTGAATTTAATGAATTCAGCTTTTAGGAATTATACCAATAACTGAATGAATGAATTTGTATTTATTTTCACTTCGTATCAAAACTAACTGTTATCACAATACATTCACTATCCCATAATAATTTTTACTTTAATTAATCGTTTCATGAATAGTTAATAATTATGAAAACATGACTCTTATTGGTTTTAGTGTTGTATTTATCTCCATATCATCAAGATGTCAAATACTGAGTAGTTTAAGATAACAGATTAATTGGGTTATTTCTGGAAATGTATAAACCACTTAAATATGAAAACGTTACAGCGTTATATCAAAATATTTACTAGACATTTATAACTTTAATTTCCTGAATAAACCATTCTCAAATAGTGTAATATTTAAGTGATGTTTGACATCTGAAACGTGATCAAGCTTGAACTTTTGTTATAATTAAGTTATTTAGAGTATTAATTAAAACTTCAGGTTTCTTTGCCATTCTTAAATAAAAGAATCAGGATTTAATGTTGCTGAAGCTTTCTATGACATCATAATGTTGGGTAATTAATCTTACGTATATTATGTCTGTTGGTGACCGAGTAGTGACTAATGAGATATCTTTAATAAAGTTTATGTTATTAGAATAATTGTTATACTAGGTCAGAAATGATAGTTTTGCGAGAATGGACAGAATCGCGAGCCGCGCCAACTGCCGAAGCTAGGAACTGGGAATACTCATAAAAATATCTGCTAGACGTGCGATACACAAATTTGTTTATGAGTGCACATGACACATGACATCACCTGACTGATTGTTAATTTTTATTTGCTAAATGCAATTTTTATTGATAACTATAGAAATTATTTGTTTGTGAATTAGTACCAGTTCAAAGTAATAAACATTAACTGTTTTTCTTTTAAAATTAACTTTTAAAGTAACGCCCTTACAATACGCACCTTAAAACTCAATTTTAAACGAAATACAGTTATGTTTATTATTTTGAACTGCTATTCGTTCACAAAAGATAATTTACATAGTTAGACATATATATATATATATATATATATATATATATATATATATATATATATATATATATATATATATACAGGTGGTCCGATCTATACGCATCGGTCTCTTACGGGAGAACGCTTGCATATTTGAAAACGAATTTTTGTACATTTATACACCCTTTGGGAGCATAATTTAAAATTATATTTAATTATACAGGGTGTTCGGAAAAAAAGTTACATATCAAAGTTGTATTTTTTTATATTTAAAATTAAATTTGGATTGTAGAGCTAAAGTAAAGGTCTGTTACTGATGCAATGTCTATATCTATCTTAAACAGTTGAGATAATTAAATTTTTAAAAAATTATAGCAAAAATTTTAAAATTTCATAAAATAAAGTACGTTTAAATAACGTATCGATCGTTAGGCCACATGTTAGAAGCAAGAGTTGGTGTTGTAGTAAACAATTTTTGATTGATCAAAAAGTTATACAGGGTGTCAGAAAACATCATAAAATTATGTTAACATTTAAAGCACCTTAACTTCTTTATTTTAAATGGAACACCCTGTATCTAACAACTTAAATTGATATATCATTTTATCTTCTTTCGATGCCAGTTAGGATGTCCTATACCTATCTGCGCTATTTTTCAAGTTATTTAGTTTTATTTGTAATGTTATCTAACAAAGGAAGTTTTCCCATAACATCGTTTTATTTTACTAAAGTTGGCTTTGTCTAACGTTTAACGTTAATGTGATTAGTTTATTTATTAGTTACCATCTGTCAAAAAATGTATAATCTGTTAAAATATTTGTAAAATTAAAATAGTCCATTGTTTAAAATTAAAGTTTACAGTATAAACGAAAGAAGTGACATGGTTTTTGTGCTCGGTGAATGTGATCAAAATTGTTTACTAGCATCTAAAGTTTATGCACAAAAATATCCTTCTCATAACCTCCCAAACAAAAAAGTATTCCAGAGGTTATTGGAATTATTTCGAAGAACTGGAAATGTTGCTTATGAGCCAGTAAGAAGTAACAAATATGTTACTAATAATGAGGAAAATCAATTAACAGTGATTAATTCCGTTATTGAAAATTCACATACCAGTCAGCGCCAAATACAATTGAGTACTGGAATAAGTAAGGCCAGTGTTTTTCGAATTTAAAAAAAAACATAAATTTCACCCATTTCGTATTAACATTCATCAAGAGCTTTTAGAAACTGATTTTTGTAGTAGAATTGATTTTTGTATTTGGGTACTAAATAAAGCAGGAGAAGAAGAAAATTTTTTTGATAATGTTATGTTCTCAGATGAGTTCATTTCAAAATAACGGCTTGGTAAACAGACATCATTTTCACTTTTATTCAGATCAAAATCCTCATTATTTAAGAATAATTAACCACCAGCATATATATATATATATATATATATATATATATATATATATATATATATATACATATGCACGGTGACAAAAATCTCACTACGTTGTATGGGTAACTTTGTTTTATAAGAGATACACAGTTGGTTAAATTGGCAAAGTTGTGTAGATTTACGTGAAGATTAAGAACCCGGGAAGAAAATTGACCATTGTAGCCAAGTTTCCGGTTTATTTGAGAAAAACTGAAAATCTTTAAAATTTTCAATCAACGTTGGCTTATTAAAAATACAGTCAAATTTTAAAGAGGTAAAGAGATAATTTTAAGATTAATTAGATGCATTACTCAAAACATTTGTTTAATCACTGCTTTTTCTTACAACGCTAACTTATATCTTTTTAAATAGCAACCATAAGCGAAACTTAGCTTATTAAATTCCTTATTTTTTTCTGATTTCAATGATATAAAGTTTTTATATCTAATTTTAATAATAATCACTAAGACTTCAAAATTAAAAAAAAAGCATTTAATTAAATACATTGTTATGGCTACGATAAAACAGTTGAAAAGCGTTAAAAATAAAACAAGGACGACGGGAAAAAATTCAAATTTTAAAGTAATTCTACAATTATTAATGTTTAATTTTAACACAATTCATGATCAAAACAAAGTTTCAAAGTTACCGCCGTTACGTCTTACGCAAAATTAACAACGTTTAATAATGTTGTTTTGAACTTTCGTAACGTGGCTTTTCTTACAGAATTAATAGCAATGATATATTTTCTTTTAACTATTTGTATCAGTTGGTTTTTCTTTGTATACCTTATCTGTTATTGTTCCCCACAAAAAGAAATCTAACGGAGTAAGATCCCGTGATCTCGGGGGCCAAAAAATTGTACCACGTGTTGCAATTTTATTTGGAAATTTTTCATTTAAGTAATTTATAACTCTAATCGAGTTATGTGCTGGAGCTATCTTGCTAAATCAAAATTATATTTTATTTTATTTTAACTGGTTGTGATTGGTAACGAGCGACACAAAATCTTTACGCTTGTGACTATTTTGACGAACGGCAATGTTATATTATTCAACCAGCGTTTAAAGATAACACCTGGATGAGTAGTTACCATTAGTTCTTAAACAATGTACGTTACGTTCCACTGTTCAACTGTTGTGGAATACCTCATTTAGCTAACAAAAATGACAACGAGTAACAAGTTCCTTTATCGGATTAACTGACGATTAGAGAAAGTAGTATATTTTACCATGATCGGTCGATTTTAAAATTCAGTTTCATTTAGATGAAATTTGTTTGGAGCACAAGTCACCTTACCGCTACTATCGACGTATTACAGGAAAAGTTCGTCTGAACGATAATTTTACAAGGTTATCGGTCTTTCGGAGATTTGTGGTTTAACTTCTTACTGTGGTGTATACAAACAAACCACGAACTCCTGATGCATTAAGATTGAACACTCGAACTCCCTATTTGTAATATTAGGCCCGCACACAATCATCCAATATCGCGCAACTAGAATTCGCGTGTGAGAACGACATCGACATTTAAATAGTGTGTTATTCAAAATTAATATGAAATATTTGGTGTGGAACAACATACGAACTTCCAATTCACAAAGCGGAAATTAAGACAAAACTGAAGTAATAAATTTTTAACATAATTACGCAACTACTCTTGTTCATTATGAATATACACAACATTGTAAAAACACCAACATTGATCTGTCAGTTAGAAGTTTAAACGTTCATGTCAGATAAAGATTAATAGACCCATAGTTGCTAACCTGAACAAAAAATTCCAAAATTTGCTCACTTCCGTAATAATATGGATAATACAGTTTAAGCATGTTTAATCTTATTTAATTAATTATTAAAGCTTATTTCGCTTTGTATTAAGAAACTTTATGAAGAAAATTTACGTAAAGTTATATTATCTATAAAAAATAGGTTTACACATTTTGATCATCGTGCTGATATTGAACGCTTAAATTCCACCTTAGGAATGTCTTGTCAGTAAATTATGCGTATCAAAAAATTGCATGGAATATAATTATTCATGACTTTAAGATATTTGTAATAAGCAGCTGTTTCAGAAGTATTTGATAAAACAAAAAATAGCGCCTCTCCGTGGTTGAATATCTCCCAATATTTGAACAGCTGCAGCAGAAACGAAAAAATTAAATACAAAATTTTAAGTACGTACGTATTATCGCTGTGGAGTTATCGTGGATACCAGCATACACACACGCACGCATACAAGTATGCTCGCTACCAAGCAAGCACGTATGCACTGATACACATAGCCACAAGCACACAAACACACGCACACGCACACGCACACGGGCACGCACACGCACACGCACACACATGCAAGCATGCACGCGCACGCTCACGCGCGCTCTCGCTAACGCACATAAAATCATACGTTCGTGTTGGAGTACCTTTTATATTTTATGGTGGGTTCGATTTAGTGAACGGTTTAGTTACTATACCGGAAATGATTATGTTTGTTTTTTCCATTAATATTGAAACCACAGGAAGAGAAAAGGAGACGAAGATGTAGCGTAATAAAATTTCGGATTTTTCTCAGTACTTCAGCTGAGTTTTCCAAGAAATAAAGGAAACTGGGTATTCATAAACATGGGGCAATGCATTATTTCCATGCTCTGTATCTGCATTCCGAGTTATAGCTTATGTTTCTATAGAAAAGTACGCAATAACATACCATTACACCTTCCTAAATCTGACATTCTTAAGTATTGAATGTATTGTATCGGTAAACATATTTATAATAAAATTCTATATCAAATTAGAAAACTGCTATGTAGCTGAATACCTTTAAACCGACTGGCCATATGCGGAAACCGAATAGCTACAGTACACTGTTATTTTGTTTAGTATGTAGAGTGGGTGTCTACTGCGTGGACTGAGGATTGCTCTTTAACTATTAATCAAAACCAATTTTGGTGTGGTAATACACGATCATTAGACCTACATTCTAAAAATATTTAGGTATATACAGGGTGATTGACAAAAATATGCCAACGCAAACCTGTGCTTTTTTAAATGGAACACCCGTATATTTTCACATTTTTGAATTCACTGTTATATTTAGAATAAAAGTATAGAAATTTGCATCTGTATCACTAACCGTTCTGCAGATATCGTCACTTTAGTACCAAAATAAAGTTAACTTTGGAACACCGATTCGGGCGTTGTCACCATGATTTTGTAAATCTGTTTATACCACCGACTATTAATAATAGTCTACTAACAAACAAACTTGGAAATTTTTCGAAAACATGTAAAACTATACAGAATGATTAACTTACGCGAAATGTTTTTTTTCAATTTTTTGAAATGGCACACTTGTATATTTTTTCACATTCCGATTCCCCGTTAAAAATAGATACTAATTTATAATAGGTTTCATAGCCATAAGACGGACCTTTCTTTTATGTAAAAGTATTCTAAAATACAAATTTACTATAACAATAGAATTCAACAAAACAAATCAGGTAGGCTAGCGGCTCGTAATAAAGGGGAACAATTGCATCTATTGTTTTGACATTTGTATAATCATTAAAATATTATTCTATTAGTTTGTGTGTTTTTGGATTCTCGTTTTGTCAATTTTTGTATAAACTGAGTTTTTCCAAAGAAGAAATGGTCGATATGATCTTTATTTACGGCGAAGCTCAAAGAAATGTTTTGCTGGTGGCTACCCGTTTGTACTGTCAACGATACCCAGAGAGGAGACAGCCGCGAAAAGAATCGTTTATGAATGTAGCTGAGAGATTTATAAATTCTGGAAGTGTGTGTTATCCCAGGCATGCAGAAACAAGTCCAAATGAAGAAGTTGAGTTTCAAGTTGTAGCATCTCTTATAGAAAATCCGCAAATTGGTACCAGAGAACTAAGTACACACCTAGACCTAAATAGGAATACAGTTCGCAGCTTTATTAAAAAAAAACAAATTCTATTCTTACCATATCGAGCAACATGAAGCAGTGAAATAGATTTTCAAAATCATGAATCTTTCTGTCAATGGGTAACTACTAAAGTCAATGAAGAACCCAATTTTGTTAATAACATTCTATTTACAGATGAGGCAACTTTTCACAATAATTGCAATATTAATACACATAACTATCATCACTATTCAGATACTAATTCACTTATATACATATCTTAAGAGTTGTTGATCACCAGCATCGATGTTCAGTTAATGTATGGGTGGTAAAATCAATTTTAAGGTGGTTAGTCCTTTTTTCTTTGATGGGAGTCTTACTGGAGAAAGATATTTACAGTTTTTGGAAAATGATTTACTTACCCGAGGTTTTGGAAAATATCGAGGTAGATAATATTCGTACGATGTGGTTTCAACTGGATGGCGCCCCTCCACACTATGCAATTAACGTTAGGCAATATCTCAATAGAAATTATCCGATGATGTGGATAGGACGAGGTGCTCTGCAAAACTGGCCAGCCAGATCACCGGATCTTACGCCCCTTGATTTCTTCCTTTGGGGCTACGTTAAAGAAAAAGTTCACCAACATCCTCCCACCACAATCGAAGATATGAAAAATAAAATTAGAGCTGTGTTTCAATCCACTTCGCCTCTAATGTTGTTGCGAGTGAATCTTTCGTTTACCAAGCGAATTGCTCGGTAGCTGGGCGTGATGAGCATTTTGAACATTTAATTTGAATTTATGGTTTTATTCGTTTATGTTTACTTGTTCAACTTATTTTTGTGTATTAGAGAATTATTTTATTGCTGAGTTATTAATTAAGTTTTCCTATCAGTTAAAGAATTTATTTGCGATTCGTATTTTCTTATTTGCCCTGGATTTTGTTTTATTTGTTCTTCTGTATGTCAATATTTTCAAATAAAGTGTCAATATCTCAAGAAGGGTCCGTCTTATGGCTATGAAACATATTATCAATTAGTATCTACTTTTCACAGGGAATTGAGGAGTTAAAAAATATACAGGGTGTTGTATTTGAAAAAATTGAGAAAAAAGTTACATTTCGCGTAAGTTAATCATTCTGTATAGTTTTACTTGTTTTCGAGAAATTTCCCAGTTTGTTTCTTAGTAGACCATTATTAATAGTCGGTGATATAAACAGACTTACTAAATCGTGGTGACAAGAGCTGGCATCGTGGTTCCAAAGGTTAACTCTATTTTGGTACTAAAGTGTCGATATCTGCAGAACGGTTAGTGATACAGATACAAATTTCTATACTTTCATTCTAAATATAACAGTGAATCCAAAAATGTAAAATATATACAGGGTGTTCCATAAAAACACAGGTTTGGGTTGGCATATTTTCGTCAATCACCCTATATATACCCAAATATTTTTAGAATGTAGGTCCAATGATCTTGTATTACCACACCAAAATTGGTTTTGATATCTCCGATATGATATGTCCACGCAGTAGACACCCACCCTGTATAATATACAAGGTGTCCCGGATAGGTCTTTACAGCGCTCTTCCATAAAGAGTACACCTAAGAATAAGTCGATTTAACTAAACTTGCCTTGGTCCAAAAGTTGATAATAGCCGAGCTACATGGTGTTTGGCACATTGTGAACTCTGACATACTCTCGATATCTCCTTGACAACATTCAAAAACCAATAACATATCGGTATATTCTGCATTGGTATTTTGCCATAGTTTCAACTAATTTACGGGCGTCATCAGCTTCAGATGCGTTTTCTGTGGAAAGGGTTGCTTCTATAGATTTAAATAAATTATACCTTTCTTAACTGGGAAAGATAGGGAAAAGGGTTTATCAAGCCCAAACTGATATACACCGTGGCACAAAAAAGTTATAGTGATTTTAAGGTCTACTAATCGTCGCTCTCTAGGAGATACAACAAAATCGTTCACGAATTTGAATTTTTCATCCCAAGAAACCACGGTATACCAAATTTTTTGAAATTAGATCGAATTAGTCGACAGTTAAAGAGAATGTGATTTATTTATTCAACTTTGACACCCTATAGCTCGGTTATTGTCAACTTTTGGACTAGGTAATGTTAGAGGAAAATTGAGACGCGATGTGAACCGTAGTCTGCTTTGGACAGTAACCGAACCAGTTTATGATCGATAATATACATGTTTTTTTCGAATTATAATTAAAAATTTAAGTGATTAATACTGAAATATTTCACAAGCTAAACTATTTCTAGACATGAGTCTGTACACAAAAAACGCATGAGTGACATAATCGAATCTTTCTGTCCGTTAATAGATTTTTTGTATATCTTTTGTTGAAGTTTTTTTTTAAATTACCCCTAATAATTATACTTTCTTTTATATTTGATAATACCATACCTACACATCAAAGTAAATTAATAGAAAATCGATGTCATTGGAGTATGGTGAGTTTCATTTTATGGCAAAAGCGTTTAATTTGCTAGTGAGATGCTTCCCAACCAAGACTTTACATTCAACCTTATAGACGATAATTACGCTTTTATGAACTGCCATGTACGCTTTTTTATGATCATAAACTCGATGTTACGTTGGTTACAGTCCATACCAAAAACATTAGGTACTCATTGCATATTTAGCGTTCATAATCGTCTTTGCACCGCATAAAGCGTATACTTAAACCACACATTTAAGTAACAAACGAGACACTCTTACACCCTTGGGATTAATTTTTTGGTGCCAAGAGATCAAAGGAACATAAACGCAACTAAGACCGATAATCTGTTTTGTTTAGTAACAATTAACAGACTACAAACAATAATAATTATTGCTTTTTAAATATCACAGCCCCCTATCATTAACCTCTGCAATCAAGTAACTACGTTCCATCACATTTTTGAGATTAATTTTGTATTTAATTGTCAACATTTATGACAGACATATTACCAAGTCCATTCTATTTTACTTTGTTAATATTTAGTTGTAATAATAGTAATATGAGTTGTTATCAAATAAAGTTTAAGGACATAGAAAAAGCTACGACCGTGTGAACTGTAGTGGATATCAAGTATTCATTCATTCTTCAACCTGCGAATAAAATTTATATCGTTTCAATTTAGTCTTCTATAGCATGCGTATAATGCTTAATTTGACATTAAAGGTTCATTTAGTATACATATTGTCTCTACTTTTTTGGAAAGATAGGAGTACAACAATGGCATAGGCTAAACGATGGAGAAGCAGTATTCGTAAGAGGCGAATTATGTATCCATGGATACTATTAAATTTAATGTAATTTCATTGTATCGTACCTGTCTCATTTTATTGAAAACAGATATTTAGTTTTCAAATTTTCAATAAATTAAATTTGTTAGAATAACACACACAAGAAAAAGGACAAATAATCAAACGGATTTATGGGGGTAATTGAATTACCGATAGAATCAATTTATTCGTAAAAGTGTTTGAAAATCGTCTTATTTATGGTATTTGCTTTGTTATTACTTTCTTCATTTTACATTACATGTTTGAATAATATGAATTGTTTATTATTTTGTACCGTTTTTAATGAATTTACGTATGTGTCACAAGCAATTAATTTGATGGCATCAAATAATAATATATTGGAATACTTTAAATCTCCATCTTCCCCTTAAACCATTTAATTATCTCCTATAGTGTTTCCTTGTGTACAGGGTGACTCACGACTATTCCCTCGGTCTCTTGTGCCTAAACGGTACGAGATATCAGCTTAATTTTTTAGTCATATTTGTAAATTGACAAGGAATAGTTTTTTAAATTATTTTCATTTTTACAGGGTTGTTCAGAAAACCACCAAAGTTAGGTTTTTTAAATACAACGCCCTGTATTATATGTCATTTTTAGATTATACGTTAAAAATTAAGTCAACTTTATTCAACATTTCAATTCTCTCAAAATTGGTAAGCGATAGGTATAGGGACCTATCGCTTACCAATTTTGAGAGAATTGTGATTTCAAGAAAAACAAGAACTAAAAACACGGAAACCTTTTACACAAATTTATACAAATTTATTCTGACCTTTACGGCTTCCATTTGCACTGTGTAGGATTTCGATATTTAGTACATGGTGTTTAGGAAAAGGATTCCTATGTTATATTTTTCAAACATCAAAAGCCACTTAACTTAAATGGACCACCTTGTATAATTTTTATTCATGTGAAATAACTTTTCATTTTCTATCAAAACTTTGAGTAATATGTCTAAAATTAACATTAACACTTTTATGGAATTTTGTTTTGTTTACATTCTAGTAGATAATGATGTTTGAATTGTAGTTGATAAATGGTATGGGATCAAAACTTAATTAACAATAAAACTAAAACCAAGACGTTTATGAAAATAAACTACAATACACGCTCAATATGATGACTATTTTCTTCTATGCATAACCGCACTCGTTTTCAAAAGATCTCCAACGTTTCTCGATATCTGGTGTTACAGTAGCAAACGCATCCTTTATTCTAATGTTCATGTCATCAGTAGTGGTAGGTGTAGTGGTAAAACTCGATTTCTAATGTAACCCCAAAAAGAAATCCATGCTGGTTAATTCAGAAGATCTAGGTGAAATTCATGTGGACATCCTTCCAATACATTTATTGGGGAATTGTCCAACCAAATAATTCCTGATTCCGACTAAAATGTGGAGGGATACCATCAACAGTAAACATTTTGTTTCTAATATCTAAAGAAACTTCATCTAAAGGACCCGAAAATTTAAAACCTTAAAATTTTAAGCCGTTCAAGTTTTCATCAAGTAGCTGGACCAATCACATGGTCTCTTAATTCCCCGAATGCATTGAGGCTCCACCGATTTTGGCGGTCAACATTACGATATAGGCGACGGTTTTGAGTATCATTGTAATGAAAGTTATGTCTTAACTAAGCCGTTGTTGTGGAAAGTTGATTCGTCGGTAAATAAACAAATTTAAAGAAATCATCTTCTTCCCAACTTTTCAAGACTACACAGAAATCGAACCTACGTTGAAAGTCTCGTCCAAATAAATTCTGATGAAATTGTATGTGATAAGGATGCTACTTATATTTTTTCAAAATTCTCCTAGACTTGCTCGACTAATTCGAGTTTGTCTAAACCTAAGAACTCATGGTCCTCATTATTTACAACATACTTTGCTTTAGTCTGTTTTTGTACGATACACTGCTAGCTTCACAAAAGTTTGTAGGGTTTTTCAAAAGCTCTTCTGTCTGAATGTGGTCGATGGGATACCTTTCTGCTATACCCTTGAGGCTATCAAACAATTTGTAAAAGATTCACCAAGGATAAACGTCATATCCACTTTTCTTCTTGAGAATATTGTTTCATTTTTCAGTCTTGAAGTAAGAATTTTGACAGTATTTGACTAACACCAATGTTAGCAGCGCCTGCTACATGAATCGAACAATATCTTACTTTTAAAATCATTACCTACATATGCATTACTCATAGTTTTTGATAAAAAATGAAAAGTTATTTCACATAAATAAAAATTATACAGGCTGGTCCATTACATTAAGTGATTTTTTGATGTTTGAAAACTATAACATAGGAATCCTTTTCCTAAACACCCTGTACTAAATATCGAAATCCTGCATAGTACAAATGGAAGCTTAAAGGTCAGTATAAATCTATATAAATTTGTGTTAAGTAAGAGGTTTCCGTGTTTTAGTTCTAGTTTAAATTGAATGTTTTTCCTAAAATCACAATTTTCTCAAAATTGATAAGCGATGGGTATAGGTAAAGTTGAATAACTGACTCAATTCCTAACGTATAATCTAAAATTGACATAAAATACAGGGCGTTGTATTTTAAAAAACCTAACGGTATTACAATTACAATTTTCTGAATCACCCTATATAATTGAAAATAATTTAAAGAATTATATATATATATATATATATATATATATATATATATATATATATATATATATATATATATATATATATATATATATATATACATACCGTGAGCATTAATGAATATTAATGTGAAATAAATTACTTATACCCTATGAAATCAAACTTTGCTTCCAGTTACTTTAACACCATTCTGAAGTTGGCTAAATTAAATTACCTATAATTTAAAATCGTTTTAATGTTTATTAGTAAATTAATGTAGTTTTGATTTTGTCAAGATTACAAACAAATAAGGCAATGGATAACAATGATTTTTACACGTCCAAACCGCACTAGGCGTCGTGTATGCTTACTAATGTAAGGAATTGCCAAGCCAGCTAACAGGAGATGGGCGTGGTCGAACTAATAAGTAAAATGAATGATTACGCTCAAACATTAACCCTAAATTCAGCTCAGTCCGGGAAAATATGTCTCTAGGCGCCACCACAATCGAAACATTGCTAAAATAATTGTCTTAAGTGGATGTTAATTAACCCTACTTGATTGTGGAAAGTAGGATTGTGCTTACTCAGTAAACTCTCACACGAGGGTTCTCCCACAAAACACTCGTCCAAAACAATTCAACTCAAACTCAAATATATTTAGTACTACCAGGTTATTAGAAACTTTTGAATACACCTCGTATACCAAAACTTCCAAAATAAAATTTATCACTCAAATTCAACTGCATTCACGTAACCAATAGTTATATTTTCTATGTATCCCTCGTTACATATAAAGTTAAATTCTACTAGATGAATAAATAGTTCTTCATTCAATGATCGATAATTAATTTTAAAATTCTAATCCTCTGGACATCGCTCTTTCAGTATCTGAAGTCATTCTCATGGGAATGGAGTTATACATTCCGGGGGGGGGGGGGGGGGGGGGGGGTTCGAACAACGAAAATGCAATGAACTAGCTACATCTCCTTTAGGCAGTCGTAAATGTTGGTCTTTAGCAAAAGCCATTAGTAAAACTTTCGAACATCTTCATTTCCCTGACATCTATTGACGGATCGGTAGTTGCTGATTCTGTAGACAAAGCCAACGTTTTTGTGGATTTGTTTGCATCAAACTCGTGTCTCAATGATTCTGGAAAAGATGTGCCCCTAGTCAACTCTTCTTCATACGTTATGAAACCAATTCATTTTCGGTACAAGCTCTTGGAATCGATCATCAGTAGGCTTGATCTCAATAAGGCGACTGGCCCAGACGGTATCCCAGCTATTGTCTTAAAGAAATGTTCCCCGAACTAGTACCAGTCCTATCTAAGCCTATACGATCTCTATATCTTCTGTGGAATTCCTTCATCATGGAAGTTGGCAAATGTTCAACCTATTCCCAAAAAGGTGATAAGACCGATCCTCAAATTACAGACCAATTGCCATCACTTCCATTTTGTCTAAAATCATCAATCAGCAACTGCTCACGCTCCTTGAAACTAACAAACTCCTTAGTGACTACCAATATGGGTTTAGGGCAAAGTCGTTCAACAGGCGATCTTCTTTCATATGTGACCCAAGTTTGGAACAATACAGTAGACTGTGTCGCTTTAGATATCTCAAAGGCATTTGACCAAGTTTGGCATAAGTGTTTACTTGCCAAACTCACCTCGTTTGGGTTAAATGATACGCTCATCAACTGGGTTTCTAGTTTCCTTGATAAAAGACGAATACGTGTCGTAGTTGATGGCCTTTTTTCAAAAGAAGTTAGCATTAACGCGGGCGTACCACATGGATCCGTTATAGCGCCTACACTTTTCTGCTGTACATAAACGACCTTATTTCTTCAACAACTAACCCCATCCATTGCTTTGCTGACGATAGCACTCTTCACTGTAGTTCATCTCAGTCTACTCATAGTGATAATCCACCTTCTATGTCAAATCAAGAAATTAAAGCTGAAATGGCAAATTCAATCAACAAAGACATTCAACGTATTCTCGAATGGGGAAGCAATAATCTAGTTAAATTTAATGCTAACAAAACTCAGTGTTGCCTTATGTTCGCCAAAAAGATCGATCATTTCCTGTTGTAAGTATGAATGGCTCAGTTCTTGAGTTTTCAGACCCTATTACTCTGTTGGGTATGACTGTATCTTCAAATCTCTCATGGGTTGACCATCTTCTGTCAGCTACCAAAACAGCTGCTCGTAAAATAGGCTTTTTGTACAGATCTAAGCAGTACTTTACCTCTCGACAACTCCTTCTGTTGTATAAGGCCCAAATTCGGCCTCATCTGGAATATAATTCTCACCTCTGGGTTAGTGCTCCCCAATACGCCCTCGATATCGTTGATCGTATTCAAAAGAGAGCGATTAGGCTTATAAATGACCCGTCCTTAACTTCTCACATACAGTCCCTTGAGCATAGAAGGATGGTTTCAGTTCTTTCTTTGTATTATCGTTATTACAACGGCTATTGTGCTGGTGAATTACATTCTTTGATACCATCTCCGGCTATCTTTGCGAGAAACACTCGGTTCGCTCATTCACATCATCAGTATGCAGTACAAATCTCCACTTGTCGTACCAAACGGGCGCAATCCACATTTTTCTACACGGCTTTTAAACTCTGGAATGATCTCCCTAGTTCCTGCTTTCCTCTCACTTATGATATGAGAAAATTTAAGGTAGCTGTTCATAGGCATCTATTGGCAATTCATTATCCCTCTATCCATCCTCCTAAGTGTTCCTGAGTGCTTTAGCACGATAGGCCTTATTTAGCCTGTTCAGGTCCACAATCATAAAAAAAAAAAAATATTTTTCAAACATCAAAAAGCCACTTAACTTAAATGGACCACCTTGTATAATTTTTATTTATGTGAAATAACTTTTCATTTTCTATCAAAAACTATGAGTAATGCATATGTCTAAAATTAACATAAACACTTTTATGGAATTTTTTTTGTTTACATTCTAGTAGGTAATGATTTGTGAATTGTAGTTGATAAATAGGTATGTGATCAAAACTTAACTAACAATAAAACTAACATCAAGACGTAAACGTTTATGAAAAAAAAAACTACCATACATGATCAATATGATGACCATTTTCTTCTGTGCATAACCGCACTCGTTTTTCAAAAGATCTAACGTTTCTCAGGATATCTGGTATTACAGTAGCAAACGCGTCCTTTATTCTAATGTTCATTTCATCAGTAGTGGTAGGTGTAGTGGTAATAACTAGATTTCTAATGTAACCCCAAAAAAAGTCCATGCTGGTTAATTCAGAAGATCTAGGTGGAAATTCATGTGGGCGTCCCCTTCCAATCCATTTATTGGGGAATCGCCTATCCAAATAATTCCTTACATTCCGACTAAAATGTGGAGGGACACCATCTAACAGTAACCACATTTTGTTCCTAATATCTGTAGAAACTTCATCTAAAGGACCCGAAAATTCTAAAACCCTTAAAATTATAAGCCGTTCAAGTTTCCATCAAGTAAATATGGACCAATCACATGGTCTCCTATAATTCCCCCAAGTACGTTGAGGCTCCACCGATTTTGGCGGTCAACATTACGATATAGGCGACGGTTTTGAGTATCATTGTAATGAAAGTTATGTCGGTTAACTAAGCCGTTGTTGTGGAAAGTTGATTCGTCGATAAATAAAACAAATTTAAAGAAGTCATCTTCTTCCCAAACTTTTTCAAGACTATACACAGAAATCAAACCTCCATTGAAAGTCTCGTCCAGATAAATTCTGATAAAGTTGTATGTGATAAGGGTGGTACTTATGTTTTTTCAAAATTCTCCTAGCACTTGCTCGACTAATTCGAGTTTGTCTAAAAATTTGTCTTGATATTACATTTACATTCTCAACCACTGAGCCTAAAACTAACTCATGGTCCTCATTATTTACAACGTACTTTGCTTTAGTCTGTTTCTTGTAGGATACACTACTAGCTTCATAAAAGTTTGTAGCGGTTCTTCAAAAGCTCTTCTGTCTGGATGTGGTCGATCAGGATACCTTCCTGCGTATACCATTGACGATATCAAACAATTTGTAAAAAATTCACCAAGGATAAACGTCATATCCACTTTTCTTCTTGAGAATATTGTTTCATTTTTTTAGTCTTGAAGTAAGAATTTTGACAGTATTTGACACCAAGGTTTATGCCCAGCTGCAACTCTATCGATCGCAACATTTGCAAAAATCATTACCGTCTAAGGTCTTAAATCAAAAATGCATACATGTATTCTCAAAACTTATTGCACAATTTTAGACACTTTTGCATTACTCATATTTATACCAAATCAATTTTTACATATTTAAAACATTATACACTGTCCATTCTTCCGGTCAAGATTACTTTTAATCTTTCAACATTCCATTCCTTACAGTAGAATAGTTAAAACATTATCTTCCCATCGACAAATTTTTTCACATTTACATTCATCAGAATCTAATTATTCCAACACCAATGTCTCTATAATATTCAAATACACGTATCGACATACTGAATGATATATCCTAAATTTCCAGTCATTTCCACACATACATTATAATACACAAAATAAATTTTACCGTTCAAACTCAATCACTAAAAAAACACGTAATACACGTCATTATAACTCTCACATACAGGGTGCTCAACGCACTTTACAATTGTAATTTATTAATTATCTTACAATTTTAGGTTACATTATAATTTAATTAATTTAACAGTTACAGTATAATCGATTAAACATTATTCAATTTGGAAAACTGGTATTTTAGTTTTAAATTATTTGCTCTATAAGACCACCATTATATGGCATAAGCCCATCTATTCGTTTTTCATATTGTTAAACACATTCGGTAACTGGTCTTGAGTAATGTTTCGAATCGCAGCTGTAATTGCATTTTTAAATCATCTACATGTATGCATGCTGATTATTTACTAATTTTTTAAATGCGCAAGTAAAAAGTAATCAAGTGGCGTTAAGTCGGGCGATTGTCGAAGCCATAAGCCTCTACTAATCATTCTGCCGTCATTGAACTTCCTCTAAATATGCAGTTCGTGCTGCAGTATGAGCAGTTACATTATCATGTCGATAATATCCTCGTGCTATTTCATCATTGCGAAGTTGATTTATTATTATATTTAAAAATAATATGTAACGTTCACCTATAACCGCTTCAAAAAAAAATTGGACCTACTAAATTGTTATTAAACCACAGGCAGTAGTTCTTGCATTTCTCGTAAGTAGGAGGAATTTACTCATGCATTACAGTTACTTTGTATGGACGATAATGTGTCTTTTGTGCTTTTCAACACGTTACATAACTTAAGCCTAAAATGAATAAAATAATTAATTATTGTCCTAGTAAATTAATAACTAAAAGTTTGTACCTTTTTGTTGCGATAATTACCGTAAAGATTTTTTACGACTACGTTCTATGCGCACTCGTATATCATCCATAATTTTAGTTAATACAGGTCTACGTCTAGATGATTTACTCTTGTCAACATTACCTGTAGTTCGAAACTGTTCGATAAGTCTACGAATACGTCTGCTTAAGTTGTCATAATCAAATTCATTCTTAGGGAAATGATTCACTATTTCTTCTATGCACAAAGCAACTGAATGTTTTATTGCAGGGAGTAAGTCATTGCTTAATCTAAATAGTTTATATTCAGGTGAAAGGGTTACTTTTTGTTTATGCTGTACTTACTTGTTAATTAAACAATAATAAAGAAAATATACGAATAATAATACAAAATACCTCTCTCAATTCTCTTAAGGCATAAACTAAAAATGTCAACTATGTAAGATTAAGCTGCTAATTTCCTGGTATAGACTAAAGTTTTGATATCTATAGTGGAAAATAATATCGTCGTTACCTAATGCTTGAGTAAGTTGTCATAAAAGTATTTCGTATTTATCACTGTTCGAGGGGTATTCATATTTTTGTAATTAGATTCCCGTATATAGTACATTTGTCATTAACACTTGATTCATACATATTTAAATTTATTTATTAAACGTGACATTTTACGTCGTTAAATTTTAAACCGTTAGGAATTTGTCAAGCGACCGATTGGCCAAAACTGATAATTTTCCGTGGGGTGTTTTCGCATATAGTACGTCCAAAATTATCGATAATTCGGGAAAAAGCGGTGTTGCCTGGGAACTACATGAGTTGGTTTTCTCTGTTGGTTAAAAGTTAAAAGAGCCCGACTCCAAACGAGGAGGGGCAACGAATGCGGTTTCCTTAAGGACACAACGCTTTTTCCAGGATTATCTGATTGGTTTTGATGCACGCGTGGTATTTGGTAGAATATTTCCAGAATAAAGAAAAATATAAACAAACCATCAAAACTTTATTTAATTATGTAAAAAAGTTACAAAATTTAATGAATGAACAAAACCTTTATTTAATTAATCAAAAATTTAAATTTAAAAAACGGCAAAACTTTTTAATTGCTCAAGCATGTTACAAAATTTAGGAAACGAACAAAACTTTATTTAATTGTCAAAAAATGTTTCAAAACTAGTTGTTTAAAGTATTGCAATAGAATATACAATTGTTATAAGTAATTATTTTATCAGTTTCTGATGTCAAAGAAGAACTGGGGATGCAAAAACTTAACTAATACATTTTTGAACGTGACTGTCAGTGTTTGACAAATGCGTCTGGTTGATGACATTACTATGGTAGCTGAGTATGACGTCATTGTAGTTGAATTACCGCTGTAATTCTTAACGTTCAATAGGATTATTGAAATCGTTGTAATCCTAACCAAGTTGCATTTCTGTATAGGAGTATACATGAGGGAAATATTAAATGTAATCTTAATGTTATTGGCCTATTTTAATAGCATGCCGAGAAATTAGGTCATTTCATTGGATGAACTCGTTGAATTAAATTTAAAACTTGAAGATAGCTATAGTTTTAAATAAAGAATCAATAAGGTTAATCCTTTATAAGACACTGTGATTTTAATTTTGTAGTATTGATTTTTAGTATTTGAAATGAAAAATGCTTCAACAGATGATATTCTAAGGGTGAATTATCCAATCAAAATTAAAGGAGTACTAGAACTTTCATTCTAAGCAAAAAGTTCATATGTATATGGGTCGGAAATTGTTTAGATACAGGTGTCAAAGTTGAAAGAAATCGCGTTTTCTTCAGTATCTTTCGACTGTTTCGAAATTAATTTCATGAAATTTCGTATACGGGGGTTTTACTTTAACTTTCTTTCTTTTTAATGTTGATATTTTAGTTTAAAAGTTAGTTAGTTAACATTGTGAGCTTTAAATTAGTTTTTTGAAAGGTGCTAGATACTAAGATATACCTTTTAGCAGAAAGATAGGAGAATCGATTTTCTAGCTCAAATGGCATACAGTGTAGCACAAAAGTTGCATAGGTATTAAATCAAATGTTCGGCTGCGTCCTCTAGAATAAAACTAAATGGACAAAAATTTGAATTTGTCATCCCAAAACCTCGTATACTAAATTTCATGAAATTATTTAAACAGTCGAAAGATATTAATAAAACGATTTATTTTCAACTTTGACATGTATTCGGAAGACATTTCGGACCCATGTATTATAGAACTTTGTAAAATGACGAGTTCTATATCTTAATTTTGGCGGATTAGATAAGATTATATATGAATATACAGATCCGATTAGTATCATTATTAATACAGATGGTACAAAGTATTTTGAGTTTGAAATTTTCATGACATGCTTAGGTATACCATAATAACTGTAATGTAATACATTAATTTTCTATTATTGAGGTATATTTTATAATTTTTATCTGTTACAGGTGAGTGTCACTACAACAAGTTGAGGAGCTTTATTTAAAATTCTACCATATCGCTGATAGCCATAAATTTTTATTTATATAATATTTAATAATTTTAAATATAACAGATTGGCAAAGTGGTTGTGCAATTAACATAGCTTAAATATTATTACACATTAGCGTACGTGCCGAAATAATTACGTTAAAAACTAGTCAAGTCCGGTAACGTTTTTACAATTACAACCTTTAATTCACGATTGAATGGTTAAACCTAACCGTTAATTTATGTTGAAATCTTTATCTGATAATCGATACTGCCTGTATGTTGTTTTGTTCTGAAATACCTCGTTAGCTCTACTATCTCCGTTTTTAAAATATCTTACATCTGTACGGTTACTACCGGATGGAATAAATAACATGAAAATACCCTATCTGGGTAAATCCTCTAGGGAAAGTTAACTTATCGGTAGTTACTTACTAGTTTATCTATAGATGAATATAACGGGCCTTAAAGTTAAAAGTTAAAAGTAGAACCGCTGAATTAAATTTAAAACCTTGAAGATAGCATAGTTTTTAAATAAAGAATGCAATAAGGTTAATCCTTTTTAAAATACTGTGATTTTAATTTTGTATTACTCTGCATGTTTTTGTATTTGAATGAAAAAACAGATGCATAACTTATATTTAATATACAGATGGTACTTTTTTGAGTTTGGAAATTTTCAAATTAAACATGCTTAGGTATACCATAATAACTGTAATCGTAATACATTAATTTTCTATTATTGAGGTATATTTTATAATTTTTTTTTCTGTTACAGGTGAGTGTCACTACAACAATTTTTGAGGAGCATTTAATGTGATTCCTACCATATTGATAAGTATAAATATTTTTTATATTAGTATAGATATTTTAATTACATTTTTGAAGATGAATATCTGTAATGAGATGTGACACAGTGGTTTTGCAACGTAAACCACTGCTTTACGTTATACCATGCAATTTAGCCGTCATGGTTCAACTGATAGTTTAGGTAGTCTCCGGATTAGACGTTTTTTTCTGGTATTATCATCCTTGATACTAATTTATAACATCTATTCGTTATTAAACGCTCTTCCAACTAAAATTTGTAACATTTTTTTTTCTTATTTAATTAATTGATTACATAGTTTAGTGTTTTAACACGGTTGAAAAAAGATATGCTAATATCATTTACCTAATAAATTCCAGACAACCACTGTATTGTGTTTTTAGGTTCTGGCATAGATCGTGTTTATACTTATATTTTTATTTTTATAAAAATTACAATTCGTGGACATGGTTTGCATTAGTACAAATGCGGAGAATTTTCACTAATACGTTTTATTAACTAACTCGTGGTGAAAACAGATGTCACTTAAGTCTGATGGTTAACAACCTAAATTACATTACCTCAGATAAAAAACAAATTCTTGGCTTATCGTCACCGTCACATCCCGTACAGTATTTAGATTTTCTGTTAATTGGCAGAAACTGTTTCTGTAAATTGGCAGAAACTGCACCCTCGAACAATGAATTTACGTCATGCAATATTTCTCACAACGCAGTTTAAAAATTTGAAAATAACGAAAACTAACTCACCTGCTTATTTAAACAGTAATTTTACTTGTATAATTTCTAAATTGACCCGCACATTTTAATACATTCGAGATCACAATTTGTATGTGTAAGAATCTACCCGAAACGATTACAGAATTGATTATATCTTCTTTGACTTGACTAAGTGAATTCAAAAATATAATACTGTCGTTCATTTTGTAACTAAGAAGTAGACAGAATTGGGTTATTCAAAAAAAAATTATCCATTTTAAAACTACCATAAATTATATGAATAGTCGATGAAAATCTGAAAAATTTTTTTTTTTACTTATAAGCAATTTAAAATTGATAAAGTTTTAAAAAGAATCACGCGACTACAAAGGCACCACGATTGGTCGGCGTGTTTGTGACGTCATAATGTTAAATTAATTCTCAATAATACGGTGTCAACGGCGTCTACATGTAAATTGACTAAAAATTTCCGAAATTTAATGAAAAAATTATTTATAATAGCTTGTTTAGTCATATGTAATAAAGTTTACGGTTAGGTTGACAACTAAACTTGTACGGTACTACATGCACTTTAAATTTTGCTCTACTTCCCATTGTAGCATTGTAAATATAATTCTCCATGTCTTCTTTCAGCTAAAAAAACATCAAATCATGAGAATTATTTAAATGACATTATAACAACGGAAGAACCACCATTATGTACACTTTTAAAATATCAATTTCGTATAGTACATAACCTAGGGCGGAATTAAAATATAAAATACTAAATTAAATCGAAACCATTCAATAACCGACTACAAATTTGTTATTTAATCGTTTGAAATTATTCATAGAAATTTTTTTGATGCCATGATTTTTAAAAATTATGATTCTGGAGTATCGTTAAAAAAAATTATTATCGAATTCTATTTAATCAATTTATACGTTTCCATAAATAATTATTAATTCCTATATTTTTATAAAAGCACGATAACCAGGTTTGACATTTTTGATATGTTTATCAATATATTGACGGTAATAACAAGATTTAATCGATTAAAAGACAAAACACTGTATCAGCTGTATGCTACAATGAGTAAAAAAATTATTTATAATAGCTTGTTTAGTCATATGTAATATGTAATAGGTTAGGTTGACAACTAAACTTGTACGGTACTACATGCACTTTAAATTTAATGTAATATAACTTTTGAATTAGAGCGAAAAAAAACTAAAAATAGTTTTGTTATAAAATGTATATATGATCTTTCAATTTATTACAAACATTTTTTTAAAAACCCAATTGTCATCAATGCGTTTATGAAGATCCATCAAATAAAAAAGAATTTAAGAAAAGAAAAAGGTGATATACGAACTGGTATAATGGTTTATGGGGATTTCATATTTTCGTGGTTTCAATTTTGTTAAAAGTTTTCCATAGTTTTGTAAAATTTTGTAATATTAAAAGTTAGAGTATCTCTAAAAATGAGAGTAGAAACCCCTTAATTTTTTAAATACAACAGTTTTGTAATTAATTCATCGTAAAGGAATTAACTGTGTTCAAATAGGCAATGTCAGTAATAGTTTTTGGTACGGTACCCACGGTAAGTCGAATATTGTTCGTTATCTACTACTTTTTCATTGTAGATATAAAAAATGTATAGTTATATAGGGAATACAATCGAGACTTCGGCGGGTTATGTTAACCATTAAATGTGTATTAGAATTTAAATGGGGATTAATTAAGTGTAAACTAAACTACGGTTCTTTGTGATTCGGTATATAAATAATAATAAATAAATATTTATAATCGCTTTGATCCAGTGGTTACATTCTAAAGTACTGATAAAGATACGCTTACCGCTGAACAAACTAAACAGCCTCCAGGCTTGATATTTGTACCTCCAAGCTAAGACTTGCAGTGCTTGGTACTCTCAACCCTATAATAGGGAGCTTTGGAAATACATGACATATTTATTGTTTTAAAACATGTATTGACTGAACATTGATAAACATAAACCATAAAACTAAATATCCTTTAGTGTTCAAACACACAATGACTCAAAAAGATCTTAAACTTAAAGAGGAATCGTTTTTGCTTTAAGAAAAGGAGAACAATTCAAAAAAAAAATTCTTATAAAGGTTCAAGTGTCATATATCCCAGGTATGTTGAGATATTTACGTAACTTCCCGCCTTAAACATTCGACGTGTTTTAAATAATCTTGTGTACGCCCAACGAGGAGTTCACTTCACGATAAATGCACCTGTTTTCTTAAATGCGAAAGGTGTATTAAAAATAGTGGGACTATTTTTAATACACTTGTTTACATAAGCGTGTATGTTTATACCAGCAGATTTAATTTCGCACGTTCGCTGTTTTTACTTCTGTTTACACATACGAATTTAAATACTCGAAAATTAACACTAATGGTCTTTTTATTTATTTTTTCTAATTCTAATACGTAACTGTGTTGAGTAATAAACAATGTAAAAATAATAAATAAGGGGATGGCGTATAATTCAAAATCTATCGTATTTCATCGCCTTTCTCTGCGTATAAAGAAAAGCAATAACTCGTTCATGCTTAATTACGTTTACATAAGCATTTGATTTACTTTACAAAGAATGATTTGAATTGAAAATGTATTACTACTAACGATTTCACCATGCTTCGATTACATCCAATTTCAGCTCGATATAATTGATTTATTATTTCTTTTAATGATCCTTCATATTCAATGAACCACTCAAATATTATGACCTCAAAACATTCATTGAGGTAATTTCTAATGTGATTAATAAACATTAAAGTTCCCTAGTCTACTCAACACTGACGTTAAATGAGTCACATACCAACGTATCCTCACAACTTCTATATCAGAACCTAATACTGAGTCAATTTCACTTAGATTAAAGCAAAACATTATTGTTAGACTTAATACCTGAAAAAGCGGTACGGTATTGTTCATTGGTGAAAACTAAAATCTTTAACGGCTTTTGTAACAACGACAGAACGGGACAAGAATTGATTATTTGTTAAATGAATGTATCTGATCACTAAGATTATTATGAAAATGAAAACTTTCACCATTATTGTTTAAGAATTTGGAATAAATTTATGAAATGTGAAAACGCAAACGTAAGCATGCTATTAATATGACAGTTTGATAAACGTATAAAGTCAACTATAGAATCTAATTTTAATAAAGAATAACTAGATCCCTAATAAAATTAAACATTATTAAACTAGCTTGAAAATGACAGATCAGAATACCCTGTAACGGTCGAAGGCCAACAGTGAAAAAAATTGTGATCCTGAATTTTTTATGCATACATAACCATGAAGAAAAACTAGTGCTTAATGTTGGTACTGCTTTTCTTCCTTTTATAACTAATGTTAGAAATCCTAGTTAATCATGATTTAGGTCTGTTTTTAAACCAACCAGAAAAATTAAAGAACGGTTAAGGTCACCTAAAGTTGTTTCAAACCCATTATCTTTTGGGGTGTATAAGTCACCGCAAAACGCAGCTTTGATACAAGACCTAAAGAACATGAGATTTTATAGATTCAGGAAACTAGAAAAATCGGCGGTACCTGAGCATGCTTTAAATAATTTAAATCATTCAGTTGGATAATATGGAAATATTATCAAGACAAACTCATTATGATGTTAGTTTACAACGCTATTGAGATATATAAACATCTCAATAACTTCAATAAGCAACAAGAAGGTCTCCGTTTAAATAGGCTTTGGAATTTCGTAATTAAAAAGGCAATAGTACGCCTTAATTACATTTTTTAGCTTTTGGTATGTCTAGGTTTTTTTGCTGCATTTTTTCTTAGACCTTGAAATAAATCCTTTACCAATATGTTATTATATAAGTTACCACGACATTATAAGAATTTAACATATACAGTTGAAATTAAGAGTGATATTATCGTACTAGAATGTCTTTTAACTGTAAAATGACAATTACAGCTATTAATTAAAAACTATTACTTTCTTAGATTTGAGTGGATGTTTAATTGATATGCCAAGTTTCTATTTGTGAATACTTTTACCAATGTGAAATTAGAAGATTCACAACTTTACAGTTACATCAAAATTTATTAAACTTTTTAAATTTGCTTTTATTATGACTTTTTCACTGTTAACCTTCTACCGTTAGGTATCTGATTATCTTCAAGGCAATTTAATAATATTTAATTTCATTAGTTTGGTTATTCTTTATTGAAATTAGTTCCATAATTGGCTTTATACGTTTATCAAACTGTTATATTAATGCCAGGCTATTGTTGGCGTTTTTATTCCAACATCTTAAACAATTTTTAAAGCACTACTGAGGACGATGACTGGGATTCTTATTGAAACATACAAATTAAGGTAAAATATAAATAGAAAAATACGCCATTATTTAATATTAGTTAATTAATAATTCAGTCAGATTATTTGGGTTATGAATTTGATATCATTACAGCTTTGTGACATTTATTATCAAATTTAAGCTTTATTTAAAAGTAATCGTGAATTGTGATGTAACTTTGTGGATTATTAACATCCTACTACGAGACACGACCGTCATCGGCAATGAAGAACGAAATTCGCACATGCAACGATTAGTTTGTTAATAGCAAACTAATGATGCAGAACGGTTTCAATACCATTCCATCATTACATAACAGTCACGAAAATGTTGATTTACTGTCGAAGAACCATATTGAAATACGAGGCACTCTGCGCTGAGTATTTTAAAGCTCCGAGTAAAGCGAGAAATTTTACTGCCGAGTTCATGTATATTATTTTTTCTGAAATCGCCAGTTATCATAAAAATTTATTGTAAAACATTTAAGGATAAGGATGTTCTATAAATATCTAATAGTGCGCTTCACCACTGGTCTGGTTACTGAGGCGACCGAAGCATTTAATCAAGTTTTAATGTTAAAAATAAAAGTTGAAATCTATCTCTTTCATGATTATTCCGGAAAATTTCATTTTCCTTCTCCAAAATGTTTGAATAATTGACCAAAAACAAGCGATTTCATAAAAAAGTAATTTCTTCAAATATGTTGACCCAAAAATTAAGATTGAGGAGGTAATTAAAAGAGCTTTAAACAGATGTGCTGCACTATCCCACTTCTATATTATAATTTTGAGGGTTGACGTTCTCACCACCATACATTGAGACTGTAAATGCCGCAAGTGCTATAAAATACAATCCCTCTCGATTATAAAATTATGGGGTTTTTACAAATTTTAATATTCATTATATGTTAATTGCAGTGCCAAGGATATTAATGATGGGAAGTTTTACAAAAATTGGCATGTATCGCATAAGGACATAATTTTAATATGAAATGCAGCGTATTTTGCTAAGAATAAAATTACTAATGATCCAATAGTCATTAGTCAACCTCAACCAAACGTATTTCAAATCTTTATTCTAGAAAATGAGATTGCTGTCAACCGTTTTGGTTAATGCTACAAAAAATGTCAACACCGCCGAATCTATCTGTGGGTAACGGTTTTGCATGATTGGATTTGTGCAACGGTTGCTACTTACGGCCGTTAGCATAATTGCTAGTGGTGAAGAAATAAATAAATTGAAAACACAGTATGTAACTATTTGGTTGTTCAATTGAAACCCATTTTTGGTCAAATTAGCCTTGGAAGAAACTTTATCATTCCGTTGACGCCTTGTAACGTCATTAATGTTTGCATATGTCACACAAATCAGTCTGTTTTATTTATATTTAATAGTTATTTTAAGTATCGTGGCTTTGGAATGGCAATTGTTATAAAAAATCCGTCCATGTTTGATCAACGTGCGGTCATTCAAATGTTGTGTGCTGAGGGTTTGCAACCAACCCAAATCCATTTCTCATTACAGACAGTTTATAAAGAAGCATCTCTTGCACATCCAACTGTAAATGAATGGTGCCGAAAATTTAGAAATGGTAGAGGGAACAAAAGATGCGCCGCGATCAGGTGCACTGTGTACTGCATCCACATACACCAATATAACGCGTGGATCCGTCCATAGTGTCGAACTGAAACTGGGTTACAGAAAATTTTGTGCACAATGGGTTCCTCATCTTTTATATGAGGATTAAAAATGTTTACGGATGTGTTTTGTCTCAGGAGCACCTTACGGAGTACAAATAAAATGGTAATAACTTCCTTTTATCAAGAGTTAGTGGTGACGAAACTTGGTGCCATTATTTCGAACCATCGATGCAATGGAAACATTCGAACTCACCACCACCAAAAAAGTTTAAAGCACAACCTTACGCATGCAAGGTGATGCTAACATTTTTGTTTGACAACAGAGGACCGTTGCTGATAGAATTTAAAGAACACAGAGTGAATATTAGTGCAAATAAGCTTCGGGTAGTAAGAAGAACACATCCATTCCAATGATGTCATTTTGCTTCACGACAATACGCGGCCTCCTCTCTCAAACGTAGTGAAATAAAATTTGCAAAGAAGAAAATGGGGGGTTTTAGAACATCCAACCTACAGCCCAGATGTATCGCCTTGCGATTTCGATATCTTTGGTACACTGGTTATTGAGAGGTTATCGGACGTTGAAATACAAAACGCCGTCAAGAAACTCTTTAACCAGAAGCCACGAGTATTGAAAGAACATTTGCAAAGAAAAAAATGAATTGTTTTAGAACATATACCCTATAGCCGAGGTTTGTCGCCTTGCGATTTCATATCTTTGGCCCACTGGAAATGTTATTGAGAGGTAGACACTTAAAATTCGGAAGCTGAAATACAAAATGCCGTCAAGGATCAACCAGCACCACGAGGATTTTACGAGCAAGGTATAAATCGGTTGGTGAAGCAGTGGGGTATGTGCCTTAATTGTAGAGGTGATTATTTGTAAATTTATTTCCGAACATATTTTTTATAGACCAAAGATGGATTTCAATTGAACAATCCCGAATAGAATGCGTTGTAAAGAGATCTACTTTTGTTATGAACGAATAAGTTCAAAAGTAAATATGTGATTAAAAATTATAATTAATTTTTTAAATTCATACATAAAAATTTACCTCGAGTATAATTTGAACCAGCGACCTGTACTTTTCTAGAGTACTCTAGCAAAGTACAGGTCGTAGGTTCAAATCCTCCTCGAGGTAAACTTTTTATTTATGTACCTATTTAATAAAATTAATTACAATTTTTAATTAGATCTACTTTTGTTTTTTATGGTAGTATAGTAATAAATTTTACCTTATACCTCTGCAAGCACTTTCTTCCTACATTTTTAAAGTTGCAGTAAATTCAATCATAATACTTCACATTCTTGGTTTAAAAACTTCAGATTAAGATTAAGGTGCGAATTGGCCTGATATATTATTGATAAACGTATCTTTAAATGGAGCTAAATTAATTAATTAAATTTTACCTTACCAATACGATTATGTATTTTGCAAGATGTTACAGGACAAATACCCATTAGAGCATCAGCCCGTAAAGTCAATGGGGGGCACGGTATAGCTAGTGGGATCGGCGGGGGTTCTTACTTAATGCTGCGAATGGGCACTCGACATAACTCCGTAATGTCAGGATCAGGTAAAAATGTTCAAAAGGCGCTACCTGTTACATACATTTATAGCGGGAAAACATCATAAACTAGATCTTAATAATGGCCTAACAGAAAACTATAATGCTCACTGAAAATAAAATACTCTCCTCCCTGAAAATCCTACTCCAAAAATAATTACGCAAAATTCTCTTAAACTTGAATAAAATCTTAAGGTCTATATAAAAGTCGCAAAATTAGGATAATACAATTAAAACTCATTAAATATTTCGATAATTCAACGTCAAAATTATTGGCTCAAATCACCAAAACTAACTGGTCAAAACTTTAATTAAGGGTACAATTTAAAACGAAAATACGACGCAACAACAACACTAAACGCGATCGAAAATCAATAAAGTCCTAAAATTTACTAATCGCCAATATCGGGGTAGTAGTTCCTAAATTCGAAAAAGGAACATTCCCAAACAAATAAACAAACTGCGTATCAGATGATTCCTGTAAAAGATTCAAAAAGTTGCGACTACTCGCAACACTATCACGGGCAAAAATAAACAGCTGATCGGTCAACGACCGATTTACTTCATAATTTATGATACGTTATCATTCAAAATATCTTTTAAAGTTACTATTACCAAAATCAAAATAGTAAAAACTCAAATCGAGTTAGTCATTACGTTAAAGCTTTCCTTAAATAATAAAACCCTTAAAGAAAGTTGACACTGTAAAGTTGTGTAAATTAACAGCTACCACAAACAAATAATTTACTCAAACTTTGAATGTAATCTAAAATAGCTAAACTTCTAAATTTTTAATGAACGTAAAAGTTTGTGAGTAAAGGTGAGGATTACAAAATATGTACACTTAAAGAAAAAACACTCAAGTTATCATATATATTCAAAATAACAATCAGCATGGAAAATAAACAGTGAGGGAAATATCTAAACACATGAAATGTAACTCTTAAATAAAATTTCTATAGTCTGATTTGAAATAATTCCTGCAGGATACCAATAACCCAGATTTATCTATTTCATATATCTTAAACGTTAATTAACATCAAAAGAATAAATCGGAACAATAATAATTTCGTTCAACACCTAAATTTGACAATCCGTAATATGTAGTTTTAATTAGCGATAAAAATATGACGTAAACTATATATATATATATATATATATATATATATATATATATATATATATATATATATATATATATATATATATATATATATATATACTGAATGGATATCTAAACGTTTTAATGAGTACCAAACACATATTTCATTTAAATTATCAACACTTAAATTCAGAAAAATATAGTTAGCTCACACTACACAAACTGTTAATCAAACTTCGTTTTATTTTCCACAACGGAACTGCAATGGAACTTTTGGCATTTAATTGACGTAAACCAATGACTCCTACAAGTTATCTTTACACAAACTTCATAACGGGAAATCTTTATATATAATTTTATTTATAGCTACTTTACTTTTATTTATTTGAATCTTTTTAAAGCATTCTACTTACATCAATTATATTATATGTTCGAGGTGCGCTGTGCACGCGAACAACCCTTTAACCAGAAACTCGTTGTAATTTATCAACAGAATGAAGGTTCAGCACTTAATAAAAAATACTAGAACCAAATACTACGACCCGATCATTGTCACTATTGACAAACGAAACGATATGATATTTGTGGGGTGTGTGAAACTTCCATAATATCCCATACAACTGGAAACAGAAAATTTTCCTACACGTTCGGTACATTCTCGCTATAGTATAACTAGTTCCATCAACCCCTTCCGCATACATTGTGAAAACGGCAAACAAACTGGAACATTCGCCTACATCTCTGCCAAGACTGACCACACATCACACAAAAATCTTTCACCTTCGCCACATTGGATTTTATCTCAATCAACCAATCACATGCATTCATTACTTAGAGTTTAATCCGCGCCGAAACGAATTGCAATTTTCGTAAACGGGATCGAGGAAATTATAAAAACAACCTGCCCGTTATCACTGAAATCGATATCCTTCATATTGATGACACTGAACCTTAAAATCTCGTATAAAAAATCGAAACTCTTTGTTTAAAGACTAAACTGTTTATCGAAATTCCCGACAGCCCTTCGTTCAAACGTTTTTAAACCTGCAAACTATGCTTTTCTACACTATATTTCAATACCAAAATAACAATTTTAATACGACATATAATTATCCAATGACGCAATTTTAACGACAATTATTATGATTAACGAAATTTACGAAAAATACGAACAAACAGTATTTACAAAGGAACTAATTAATTCTCAGCTAAAACAGTAAAAGGGATTTTACTACCTAACGATATCAACGCGTACACCAAATTTTGATCTAAAACTCCGATCCTCCATAAAAGCTTCCAAAATTTATGCGTTACCACGTTCATTTTCTGGAAATATGCTACATTTCTGATGTCGGTTACTAACGAGTATCCTATAACTCGCAATTAATTACAAATAAGCAATAGAAACATGCACACACGTTACGAAGAGTAATCAGAAAGTGTATTTATATCAGAAAGTGCATATATTTAGCAAAAAAAAATAATGGATACATATTTTTTTCATTAATTTAGTTTAATTACGTTAAAAAAGTGTGTTACAAATAACTATTTTCGGTATTACTTTTAAGTTTAAGTTGGATGTGATCCCTTTATTGTTCGATGTCTCAAATAGAAACTGTCCAACATTGTCCAGAGAGTAAAAGCACCGTAGAAAACTAATCCATATTGCACGTTGATCTAGCTATCTCTCGAAATTAGAATAAATAGTCATTGTGTACTGCATTTTACAGTATTGTTGCTGTAAACATGCTCTACTAAATTAGAAAGGTCTGTAACTAAGCCATTGATTTCAATAAAGGAAAACAGAAATACCTTAAAACTAATTCAACAAAACCTACATGGTTAACATTTGCTTAATTCTCTTATAGTTTCATCTGTCACAACCATCGTGATTTTTGAATATTGTCTGTATTGCTTGCTGTTACACGGATAAGGCATAAAATCATATGTGTTCCCGTTAATGTGAACGTATCTTAACTAAATACGTGCACCTTTGATGATTCGAGCCCAGTCTGAATTTTACTTTAAAGCACTTGTTACCTTATACTTGTTTATAATAATAAGTTAACCAGTGTTGTAGTCACATAAACTAACAATGTCAGTATACAGTGAGAAGATATGTGTGCAAACACACATTTACACTCATATACCCTTGTGCCCCAAAGGATTACTTTCTGCGCTTAATGTATAAGCTCTAATTAACATGTCCTAAATTACAAGCTTTACATTAAATAAATCCTGAAATTGTAGCACTGATTTTCATTGTTTCAAATGCAGAAATTTAAATGTTTAGAACTTGAGTTGATGAAGATCAATCCGCATTTAGAGAGCATTTTCTGGTAAACTAAAATAAAACTATAAATAATCTAAATCGGTTGTTGTAGGCAACAAGTAAATAAATATCAAGACATAACGAAAGCTTTCGTGTTTTCATAAAAAAATTCTATTTTTACTTCTAATTCTTCTATTTAGTTAATGGCATTGCTTATCGTTAATTTTTATGTATCCACTTTATTGGATTTTCTTTTTCCATGCATTGTTTTTTTCTACCTAATAAATAAAGAAAATAAAATTTAAGCGTTCATTGTACGTAATAGAAAGAATAAAATTTTTCACAAAGTGTAAATTAATTTTAGTAAATCTGACATTTATATTCAATAATCCGAAATGAAGTCAACTTTGCTTCATGAATTCTCTCTCCTACTGATTTCTGCATATTATTCAGTCGCGCCAAATTCTATTAGTTAAAATAATAACCTAATAATGGAAAGGGTGACTTTATAGCTTATATAAAGGGCAGGCGTCACAATTTACAGATATTGTACGTTCTTTTATATTACTAAATCGTTCTCTATTTGCAGAAATCATTAGGTTCCCTAGAGAAATTATCGCGCAGTTTTAACCGATGCTAGCTAATACGTACGTTGCGTTGAAGTTTGATTAATTTTGTACTAAGAACATACACGAACATCGCTCATTTAAAGGATAAATTATTACGGAGTCTTGTCCTTAAAATGGACACAAATCTTTCAGATTAACGTAATACACAGTTTCCAACTCATAACTTTTCTTATTGATTAAATGTCAAATTTCTTAATTATATAAACTATAAAATAAACGAATACCAAGTTTATTACAGTAATTAAAACCTTACATTTACGAAAATATTTCTAATTTTCTAGAAAATCCCTCATAAACGGTTTGATTGTTCTTTACAATCAGTGGTTGGTAATTGACTTCAGACTTATGTTCAAGTGATTCTCATTAAGAAAATTTAATTTACGCCTAGAATTAAAGAAAAGATGTCATACGGACACTGTTTAATACATTGACAGGATATGATAGGAATTTTACTTACCGATAATTATATTAATTAATATGAGTTAATCCATTAATATGTGAAGGGAATTTATATATGATATATTAATTAGAGAACAAGCAGAATATCTGCAATTTCTCAAATTTTAAGCAGTAATACAATTAAACTTTTCCATTTTTTAAAACATGGTTTATGCTTTGAGCATGTGTATCCAAATAAAAGAGCAATCGTTACAATGGGTCAATAAATTAATTAAAATACTGTTGAAAAAATTCCTTGATATTCAATTAAAATTAACTTTAGGTCGAACACTACAAACTGGAAAATGAACGGAAACAATATAGAAACGAAAGTCGTATACTCAAGGTTAAAAATTATTTAATAGTTTGTGGATCAGACATTTGGCGCTAATATTTGTGATTCGATAATTTTCGATACCGTTCGAGCTTCACGAGGTCTCCCTGAAAAGACGCGGTAAAATTTTTAACGTCATAGATTTCTATGCGTCATCATAACCTAAATTTAATTAGTTTTGCGTGATTTTGCCGTTTCTGCGTTTTTGGTGTTTTAACAAACTGAAATTTGTTTTGTTGTTGTATACAGTATGGTATAGTGTATAAAAAGACCATATTACCTAGTGTTAGTTGAATTGTTAGTGAAGTTTCGTTAGTGTTGTTTAGGTTTATGTGTAGAACAATAAATCACAACAAATAACAACAAATCCTACTCGAGGTAAACGTTTTATTTATGTAATTAAAAATTATTATTAATTTTATTAAATACGTAAATAAAAAGTTTACCTCGAGTAGGATTTGAACCTACGACCTGTACTTTGCAAGAGTACCGCGCTAACAAACTACGCCATCGAGATTCAAGCCCAAATCGACGTAAATTTTGTCTTTGTGTATGTAGATATAATGAGATTACAATCAAATTAATGGAATGTGAGCCTGCAATATCGCAAGGATTCACACATACCAAAGCAACTTGGCTAATATTAATTTATTATAAGTTTTGTTATGAACGAATAAATATGTAATTAAACATTAGTATTAATTTTATTAAATACATAAATAAAGAAAAAGTTTACCTCGAGTAGGATTTGAACCTACTATAACCTGGTACCTGGTAAGCAATGAGGTACCTACTTGATTTTCGGCCTTCGTTTCTGTTCGTGTTAATACTGAGATCTTTTGGTCCATACTATTAAGTTGGACCGATACCCCATTCGCTCGGCTTTACATCGAAGAATATGAGAATTGTGAACGGCGCCAAGGCTTTAGCAAGATGTAATGGGTTTAAGTTGTAATTAGCCTTATCCGTGACAATAATAATATGAACCACTAATAAATGAAAACTATGAAGGTGGCTAAGTGATTTAATGGTTAAATGAAACTATTACATAACTACATATCTACATTAAGCACAAATGTTATTAATTAAATTGTAGGTTGTATAACGTTTAAAAATGCATGAGTGAGGTATGACGAGATGGTTATGTGAGTGTAACCGAAGATCCCTTACAGTGATAGGTATTGATAATTTTATAATATGTAAATCGTGTACGTATGATAGTGATGAAATTAAATATCTGACCTTACAATAGGCAGCTCCTTTTTTTCACCCCTTTTTTTAGGACTCTGAAGATGATGAACAACCCCTGTTCGAATTAAATATGTTGCCAAGTTGGACCGTTAATAGAACTTATTGCAGTACTATTTCCCGTTAGTTCTGAAGACAAGTTCATTTATTTCATAATTGTTCCTTCGTATAATTGATAAAAAAGCCCTAAAATATGTTAAAAGTTGCCAATTAAACGCTTGGCTTATATTTCAGTCTTACCAATTGTTGATTGGGTTTCTAAAGATTGAACTTATGAATACTATAAATTTTAATTAAATTTGCGTTCGCATGGCCTAATAATCTGAAATATCAAGAATTCGCATAGTCTTACGTATTTTCAAAAAATATTTACTTAATTGACATTATTGTCTTGTTCTTAAACAAAATCGTACCTATTAATTATATGTTAATGCTTGATTAATTAAAAATTTGTAGAAATCTAAAATTATGAGTCTATTATTGGCAATGTCACGGCTGATATCACTTGTTCTTATCAGAACTGCTCTAGTTCTATTTAACCTTACCTTGAATTTAGTAAAATTTAAACACAGTTTTAGCGGCATCTTTGAATTTTATAATAATGTGCAAAAGTACCGTTACACTACGACCTGTACTTTGCAAGAGTATCGCGCTAACCAACTGCGCCATCGAGATTCAATCCCCAATCGGCGTAAATTTTGTCTTTATGTATGTATAAGTGATGTAAATTCTAAATATATTAATGGAATGTGAGCCTGCAGTATCGCAAGGATTCACACATACCAAAGCAACCTGACTAATATTAATTTATTATAAGTTTTGTTATGAACGAATAAGTTCAAAGGTAAATAGGTAATTAAAAATTATTATTAATTTTATTAAATACATAAATAAAAAGTTTACCTCGACTAGGATTTGAACCTACGAGCTGTACTTTGCTAGAGTACCGCGCTAACCAACTGCGCCATCGAGATTCAAGCCCCAATCGACGTAAATTTTGTCTCTATGTATGTAGAAGTGATGTAAATTCTACACATAATGAGATTAAAATCAAATTACTTATATTAATGGAAGGTGAGCCTGCAATATCGCAAGGATTCACTCATACCAAAGCAACTCGACTAATAGTATTTATGTATTTAATAAAATGAATAATACTTTTTAATTACATTTATTATTGCTCATTTTAAAGTTGTGATCATAAGAACCTTTCCTAACTGAAGTTGTAAGGTGATTTTGCGATGTAGAATTAATATCTATTATTTTACTATACCAGAACTCTATTATATGTGATTTATGTATACATTTTAAATCATTACAAACATGTAACTTCCAAATAGTGACGACATTTGTAACACAATTACTTTGTAAACGTCAGAGAATTTAAAAACTGGTACCGTTAAGTATCACATTTAATAAACTCGCTACTGTTTGAGGCTGCTATTCCTATGTTACACAAAATGAATTAATCTGACTATAAATTGTATGAAGTGATGTTTTTATAATTTTTACAGTTTCGTAAATGATATTCTCAAATTAGATTAATTAATGTTAGGAAATATTCCTCAAGCCCCACCATTGTAATATGGTATTACCACAGAGGATACATATCCTCTCTTGTGATTATCACCACATTTGTCGTAGTTTTTATTTCTTTTTATTTAATTACAGCTGTTTCAATGTTGCTTTCATTATATCATTTTCAAAAGCTATAAAGTTGATTTTCTTATAATTGTCAATATTATAGTTTGTAAATGCTGTAATTTCGTCAATACATCGAAATAGCTGTCGCTAATAGACAACACTTGGAACATATTGAATTTAAATTTTCCGCCAAATTACAAATTAAAACACTAGTGATAAACGAAGTATTAAATAATGTTTCGCCTTAGCATAGGAGTTTCATTTCTAAGGGCGGTAGCTGACCATGCTTTAAATAATTTAAATCTTGATATTTAATTTGATGATATGGAAATATTGTCAAGACATTATTTGGTGGTTGTGAAGCTGTTGAGATATATAAACATCCTAATATGACAAATGGGCAAGGAGAAAGTCTCCGTTTAAATATCTTATGCAAAAAAAGGCACAGTAGTACGTCTTAGTTATAATTTCAGCTTTTGGTATGTCTAGGTTTTTTGCTGATTTCTCCTAGACCTTGATGTATTTTAATTGATGTCGAGTTCTATTTGTGAATAATTTTATCAATTTCAAATTAAAGTTTTTCACAATCTTACACTTACATCATAATTTGATTACATTTTGTTAAATTTTCTCTTTTTATGACGTTTTTTCACTGTTAGTCTTCGACCGTTGTATGGTGACTTGTCAACATCAAGACAATTTAATTTATTAATGATCTAGTAATTCTTTACTAAAATTGTATTCCATAGTTAATTTTACGTTTCTCTAACTGTTATTTCAATAGCAGGCTTATATTTGCTCTTAGAATTTCCATATTTCAAAAATTTGTTTAAACATCTTAAAATTTCCCAAAGATTATATTACTACTACCGAAGATAACTGTAAATGTTATCGGAAAGTTTAGATTTGTATAAGATAAGTTCAAATATACACCATTAAAGAACCCAAAAAGTTAAGTACTTTCCATAGCAATATGTTTGCCATCGCAATAGTATTAAAATGATTGTAGGATTGTTATAAAAACATGATAATTCGTTAAGTGTATGTTTCTATTTAAGACAATTTGAATTTAAATTGTAGAGATAATACGGCAAGAGCCCCAAGATGAAGCTCTGTATGAGAGCGAGTTTTGCCGTCCGGTTTTAGGCTCGAATAATAAAACTATATTTTGTTTCTTTAATCAAATTTTGTAATGTAGAATTTTTGGCATGAAATAATTTAAAAAGAATTCCAAAAAGTTACTGAAACAAGTTACCGTTGTACCAACTTTAAACAGGCAATTTTGTTAATTTAATTGTCATTTTTGTCATAACATTTGAAATTTCTATGCCTCTGGCATATAATTAAAGATTTGTAACTAACACAGTTATTTAGTTTTTTTTTGTTATACTTATCCACTCTTTACTTTGGGGCTATAGCACAACACAATTTTTTTTATTAACCAACAGTATCATTTATCTATTCTCTAATAACCAGTTGCATGCTAAATTCATACGAAGTGTCACGTAAGCTTATTAATATAATCGGGTTGCGACGGAACGAAGAAGGCCATGGTGTTTGGTAAGATGTAAAATTTCTCAAATAAGAAAATAAACACTGTTAAAGATCACTTCAGATTTCAAAAACTACGTCATGACCTTTACTTTAAATCAGATCATTAAATTTATTGTATCCAAAATAATGAAAAACAATCGTTAAACAAATTTTGAAAGGTTAAAATATATTCACAACGTTTCGTAATGTTTGCATCGGTAACATCATAGACATCACATCACCCACTCAGGATATGTATTCTGACAATATCGTATGGATTATTCCTTCAATCGTTCAAGATGTTTATTTTGGTCAGTATTTTCGAATTCGTCACACAATTGGAAAAGTGACGTCATATTTTCTGGCACTACTTATTTTGTCTGAAACTATATCTACACTACAAAACATTAAATATGACTGCATTAACTTAAATTAATGCTACGTCTACTATGCAGCTCCAAATTAAATTTGTTCAGTGCTTCAAATCTAATACTCTGGAAAAAGAGGTCTTAAAGTGTTTGGTTCTAAAAAGGGATGTTTCGTTATTGATACTTCAGAAATAGAGAAACCTATTATTTAAGGCATGCCAGGGATAGCTGTTGAACTTCAATATTGTAGACGATAATTTTTTGGTACGAATCTAGATCTGTAACAAGTAACGTTAGCTACCGCGATATAAACACAGTTGTATTAACCCTAAATATGATCCTTCCATCATCGGTCAGGTGAAAATTGTAACATTATGCTTTTCCTACGGGAAAAAAACTTGCGCATAACTAAAATAACAATTTTATCAGAATTTCGCTACGGGTTTAGTTCCTTCATAATAACATGCAATTTGTTGGGTATCCAATTAGAGTAACCCATGGATGAGTTGATCACGTTAAAGTGGTGCTTTAGACAACTGGCAGATTGAAAATAGAAATTCAAATTTGCTTGACAGATAACTAATAATAAATAATTTTACAAAACTTATTAATTAATTTAACTCCTATAATGGTTTTCACTAAGAATTAAAAATTGTAGATACTGGAAGCCTATCTTCGCACTGGTCACAAAAGCGATAGTAAGTGGCACGCAAAACTTCACCTCTAGAAATGGTGATTTACACCGAGAAAATAGAAATCAGAAAAATTTTTGTAAAATATAATTTTACACCTTCGGAAAAAGGTATTCAACAGAATTTTCCTTATGAAATTTTGTAAAAATGTTAAACAGATTTTTGTTTCCAAGAAAACATGATTAGTAATATGCAATTATTAAATGGTATCACCATCTAGTGGTGATTTAGCAAAGTGACAGGTACCTATAAAAATGTAAGAATTTGAAAATAACCAGAACCTACGTATAGATGGTACTAGCAGGTTTATTTTAAAAATGTTTATTATGAACTACAAAGTTAAATACGTAAACAAATAATTCCTTTATAACGTAGAAAAGTAAACGCAATAAAAGGAAATCATTTAATCCATTATAATAAATGGTAAAGGCAGTAGATACAGAAAAGTTAAATCATTAAAGTAGAGCTCTAATTAACAAGCAAACTAATTAAATAACGACCCTAACGATTCAGGTTTTTCCAAACAGGTAAAATTTATAGATTCGACCAGAAAGTACCCGATATCGATTTTTCGCGTTACAAGCAATATTGAAAAGGCATTTATTTGGACGCAAGTATTGTTCGTTTTCTAAATTTTGTAACCTTTTTACATAATTAAGTAAAAACAATAAGAAAGATTTAGTGGTAGCAGCCAAGGTTGTGGGGCTAGTTTAAAATAAAGAAAGATCCTTTGTTCAAAGGGAAGCTTTCGGTAAATTTATTAGTCTGGATGTTGAATCTCTTTTTACTAACATACCTATTGATTTAGTACATAAAACTGTTCACAACCATTGGGCTAATTTAGAATAACATTGTTCGCTTACCAAAGATAGCTTCATTAAATTAACAGAAATTATTTTGACTCCACCTTTTTCTCATACAACGGTCAATTTTTAAACAAATAGCAGGAACGCCCATGGGTTCCAAATTAAGCCCCATTGTGGCTCAATACGTCATGGATGACTTACTTGATACCTGCATCCCTAAACTAAGTTTTGAGCTTCCATTTTTAAAAAATATGTTGACGACATCATATGTGTTGTTCCGCAGATCACTATGATGAAATCCTTGAAGTCTTCAACAGGTATAACGACCAACTTAATTTTACAATCGAAAAGAAACTGATAACAGTGTACCTTTTCTGGACACTCTGTTAATTCGAGATGACTCTAATGTCATAATCCTAGACTGGTTCAGGAAACCGACGAGTTCAGGAAAGTACCTCAATTATTATTCAGATCACACATATAAAATGAAAGTCAATTTAGTTCTGGGTTTAAAAACAGGATCACAAAAATATCCCATCCATCATTAAGACAAAAAACTTAGATTTACTGTTTATATTACTCAAAGACAATTCGTATTCTGAATCTATGTTAAAGAAACTGCTATACTCTACTCCTAACATTGAAGACCAACACAATATCAGCAATAATAGTCTTCTTTTACGTAACAATGAACCATTGGGTGACGAGGAGGTGGAAACTGAAATAAAAAAGTACAGTTCAATATCTTACATTAGTACTCTTACTCCTAAAATTAATAAAATTCTCAAACTAGATAAGAACATTATCATAGCCCCTAAAAACATTAAAAGAGTTAACAATCTATTCAGTCAGCTTAAGGATAAGACCGCCATTTTAGATAAAACAAATGTTATATATAAGATCCCTTGTAGTAATTGTAACCAATCATATATCGGCATGACTTCAAGGAATCTTAGATATAGACTTACATCACACCGCAGTGACATAAGAGTCAGAAAAGATGCTTGTGCTTTGTCACAACACGTACATTCCACTGGACACTGCCCTGATTTCGACAAAGTGCAAGTCTTGACCTCTGAATCAAATTTATTCAAAAGAAAGTTTTTAGAAATGGCCCATATACGCTGTACAGACTATGTAATGAATAAGAGAAGTGACATTCAAAATTTAAACATAATTTTTTCTAACATACTTTATCTAGATAAACACAGAAATCATAGGATGAACCATTAACGGATTAACCCTTAGTGTCAGAAGGGGATTTATTTTGTGTGGATTTTACCATTTTGTTTAGTGTAAAAGAGTTATCACGAATAGGTCTATTTGGTATTAATCTCCAGAATGTCCCACATAGAAGTAAGAGTCCTATGTAATAATAGACATCCAATAATCTTAAATGGTCCTGTTCATAACACTTTTACACTTATCACACAATCACATTCAACATATTAATCTACTTGTACATTGATTTCATAACCATTTTCTTTGTTTTTTCCTATAACTATGACAATAATTTTAAATTTTTTTTGTCAAAGTCCAAAAATTGATTTTGACATCTAATTCAAATTTAAATTGAAATATCTTCTTTCAATGCTGCTTCAATGTTTTTAACTGTATCCACGATCGTAAGTTATTATCTTATCTTAATTTATATGTATTATCAACACATAACTTCTTGTAGATTGGTTGACAAAGGTAATAAATTTACTGAAAGCTTCCCTTTTAACAAAGGATCTTTTCTTTATTTTAAACTAGCCCCACAACCTTGGCTGCTACCCACTAAATCTTTCTTATTATATTTATATATATATACAGGGTGTTTCATTAGGTCCACCGGCCATATTTCAGAAACTAGTGGACATAAAAAGTGGAGAAAAAATTCATTATAAAAGTCGCCACGAGAAAATCCTGGAAATTATTTTTCCGTATAGTTGTATTTTACAAAACGGCCGTCAATTTGAACATCTATAGCTTTTCACTTGTTTTTTAACAGTTGTTCATGATTTTTACCATTCTATTAAAAAGTTTCTTAAACAAAATTAATCATTACTTTGATATCGTTGTTATGGCCCGTTGGCCTCTAAACACGCTCCAAATTTTGCAATTTGCTTAGTTTGGACTAGTGCTAAGCCTAGATATAGTGTGAAGGAGGCACAGACTATGATAAATGCAGATTCCTCATTACTAATCCAACCTATACACCTTAAGAAACCATAGCAACAATCAATTATTAAATTAAACGGTTAAAAAGTCTTCTTTTCGCCATAACTCTGGAACAAATAAAGATATCAAATTGCGTTATTTACGTTTTTGTTACAAATTTAAGCTACTTTCCGCTTATGATGTCATAATTATACCGTATGATTTAATTTTTCTGAATAAAATCAAAATACTGGTATTATTACAAATTGCGCCCTCTAACAATTTTATTATGAGCTATCGCGTACCAATGGATGCGACAGTTAAAAGTACTTACCTTTTTCTTCTAAACAAGCCTAGGTTTACTACAATCGGATAAGTCGTTTAAAAATAACAGTGATTTAAATGATTACACATTCAATAGCTTCCCCCACTCTTATTAAGGTCGGTACGCCAATGAGCCTTAGACCAAAATGATGCAGAATTGTCTAAGCTTTCTAACGATGTTACCAAAGGTATGCCTTAATGTGGGAATTTTCGGAGAAATTTATAATTTTATTTTTAATTTTCAACTTGCGCCCCTTGCTATGAATTACGGAACTTAAAAATAATTTCCAGGATTTTCTGGTGGCGACTTTTATAATGAATTTTTTCTCCACTTTTATGTCCACTAGTTTCTGAAATATGGCCGGTGGCTAGCCTTAATGAAACACCCTGTATATATATATATATATATATATATATATATATATATATATATATATATATATATATATATTCTGGAAATATTCTATATTCTACTGAATACCACGCGTGAATCAAAATTGATCAGATAATCCTGGAAAAAGCGTTGTTTCCTGAAGGAAACCGCATTCGTTGGCTTTGACTGTTGGTTAAGAGTAGAGCCCTCCTCCTTCGGAGTCGGACTGTTTTAACCTTTAGCCAACAGAAAAAACCAACTCATGCAGTTTTCAAGAAACACCGCTTTTTTCCCGGATTATCGATAATTTTGGAGGCCCTAGTGGTATTATATATGAATATTTCACTCATGCATAATTTACTCCTATACAACAATGCAACTTTTTTAGCGATAATCCCATTGAACGTTATGAATTACAGCGGTAATTCAACTGTTATGGTGTCATACCATAAAAACAGAGCTATACTTGTCATGAACAAAACGCATTTGGCAAACACTGACAGTCACGTTAAAAAATTTAAGTTAAGTTTATTGTAAAAATGAAACGATTTCGTAAAATTTCGTGAGAAACCATTGACAGCAATATTAAAACTGGTGTTCCGAAGAATACAGTGAAAAACCAGGCATTATTTACACACATGCATTATTCGTTTTCTAAATTTTGTTACATGATTAGTAATTAAAAAGTTTTGTTGTTTTTTAAATTTAAATTTTTAATTAATTAAATAAAGGTTTTGTTCATTTATTAATTTTTATAACTATTTTACATAATTAACTAAAGTTTTGTTCGTTTTATATATATATATATATATATATATATATATATATATATATATATATATATATATATATATATATATATATATATATATATATATTATATATATATATGTATATATATATATTTCGCAAATCTCGAGAAATGGTTGTCTGGAAAGAAATTTCAAATACTGAAATTATCGAAGCAGTAAATGGATATTTTGAAGATTTGGATAGTTCTAATTTTTGTGAAGGGTCTTCAAAAGCGTTGGTCTAAATGTGTACTGCTGAAAGAAGACTATGTAGAAAAATAAATGCGATTATCCCCAAAAAGTTGTTTTTTCCGTCTTGTTCAGAAATTTTTCGATCTATCCTCAAATATAATATATATATATATATATATATATATATATATATATATATATATATATATATATATATATATATATATATATATTCTACTCGAAAACCATGCGTGCATCAAAATTAATCAGATAATCCTGGAAAAAGCGATGTTTCCCGCATAATCGATAATTCTGGACGCGCTAGTGGTATTATATACGAATATACCCCGTCGTTAAGGTAAAAAAGCCGTGTGTTTATGAAATACGTTCGTTTAAATCTTGAGAACAATGGTAAAGAAATGATGTAATCGATGGAACTTCATTGATTAGGTTATATCGATATCGTCAATGCAGCTTTTTATGGTATGGTTTAATAAAGATGACTGTTTCTATCTTCTAAGATCCTTCACTAAGAAATAGTCTTGAGACCATTCGATTTGGTCGATGCGTGTCTGTGTATATGACATGCTAAGGTAATTATTATTACAGGACATACACCTATTATTTAAAATGCGAAGAATATTTAAATGACGAAGTGCATTTCTTAGTTTATGCAATTTTGTAGACAATTTAAAAATATTCGAATAATAAAACAAGCATGTTTTGCAATACCAGTATATATTTTGTTAGGTTTTATTATTTTGAGAAAATTTAAGTTTCTCCTTTATTTATCATTCAAAGTTCTATTAATATTATTAATGCATATCAACACATTGAATTGTTAAGCATTGTTTATTAATAAATTTAATTTCTTTTTATTTTAAATAAATGTTAAACAAAACAATATAAGAATACATATAATTAATTCATTGCTATTGGAAAGAAGACACATTTCTAGCGTTGCTTCCGCTTTCTGCTTTTGTAATGAATATTTCTTTTAATTAAATAACTTTAATTATAATTTCTGTTTTCGGAATTGGTAACGGCAATGCATTTAAATTGTCGGTAATTTGTAAATGCCCCAATTCTCTCCAAGTAATATCTATTGTCTTATATCAGAAGAATCTGGTTCTTTCTATCGGAGTTGGACATTTATGCTTTAAATTTAAAATGAAAATGTTCAAAATTGAACCAACATGAATGATAATTGCAATTCGTAAACTGTGTAAAATTAGTAATTTAATCGCTATCACTTACGTAAGAACAAATTTATGCACCGTTTGTTATTATAATATAATTCAAGTAATAATCAGAACGTGAATTTCTAATATGGTAACGTAGCGTATATATTCATGTGAATGTATGTAACGGAAATTAGAATTGATAGTATACTGAAAAAATCGTTTCCATGACCTTTGTATCTATATTCGTTGCCTTTTAAAATATTACTGTTCTAATTTCCCAATTTTAATAAAAATGTGTTTTGTTGGCGTTGTTTGGGACGCTTCTTTTTTTAATGTATATTAACTGTGTTTCTGCCAAACGCTTGTAGAATACGGCTATATTTCGTATTGCAAATAGTTTGATATTACGTTATTATCCTATTAAAGCAATAAACTGACACACATTTGTTAATGAGTATTTAAGGAACCACAATTAAATCAAAACAGTTTATACGAGGATAGATCGAAAAATTTCTGGAACAAGACGGAAAAAACAACTTTTTGGGGAAAATCGTATTTATTTTTCTACATAGTCTTCTTTGAGCAGTACACATTTAGACCAACGCTTTTGAAGACCCTTCACAAAAATTAGAACTATCCAAATCTTCAAAATATCCATTTACTGCTTCGATAATTTCAGTATGTGAAATTTCTTTCCAGACAACCATTTCTTGAGATTTGCGAACAATAAGAAATCTGACGGAGCAAAGTCGGCGAATTGGGTGCATGTTTAATTAACTGGAATCGTAGTTCGTGCAGTTTCGCCATCGCAATTGCCGACTTGTGGGATGCGGCGCTATACTGTTGGTGCACGTCCTTTATCTTTGCCAAATGAGACCTTTTAGCTTTGATTTCTTTTTTCACTTTGTCTAATAACGACGCATGATGCTCGCCCGCTATTGTCCCACCCGTGTTGCAAGAATCGATAAAATATCCATGACTTTACAGCAGACAGAATCGTCTTTGCCTTCTTTGGAGTTGGCTCTTCACGTTTCATCGATTCCTTTGACTGCTCCTTGGTCTCTGGAGTGTAGTGGTGAATACACAGTTACAAAACGTTGCAAAAAGTCTTTTTGATTACGTTTGAACATGTCTAAACATTGCTGAGAATGATCCTTCCAACTAGTTTTTGGTCGATTGTCAGCAGACCCATTTAGCACTAAGCCTTCTCATGTCAAAATCTTGATGTGAAATGTGAAATGCTTAGGTTCTCCGCTATCTCTCTCAGTTTTATTCGGCGATTCTTCATCACGATTTCATGGACTTTTCAACTGTTTCTTCGTCGGTAGCTGTTTTTGGTTTGCCAGAACGTGGTGCATCATCTACGCTTGTTGAACCGTGTTTAAATTTAGCAACCCAGTTTTCAACTGTTGCATACGAAGGCGAAAACTCACTATGAACTTCATCTAACTCCGTTTTTACTTGTTTAGCGTTTAAGCCTTTAAAAAACAAACATTTTATCACTGCACGGAACTCGTTTTTATTCATGATTAAGAAAATGCATAAATTTTTTACTTGTATCGATAGTAAGGCATGTGTTTATATCAAATCCGTTTGAAAATTTGACAATTGCTGTACAAACAATGGTGTTTTCAAAACAAGTGATCAGTACATAACGCCATCTTATGATTTATTCTAGAAACATTTCGATCTACCCTCGTATATTTAGTCTGCAGAGTGGGGCAGCACTTACACGTCTTTCATTATACTGAAAACTTTAAAACTGTTGACTCTTTCTTCAAATTAAATATAGAGATTGTTGGTACACATTTTAAAAATATTTTGGATTATACTGGGTATTCCAAAAAAGGCTCAGTATTTTATTCCATATTCGAATTATAGGGATAAAACTAAGGCAAGTTACTATAATATTTCTTATACCCAAAACCTATATTTTTTGAGATACTTTAAAATTTATGAAATTAAAGCACAATTTTATCCTTTCTCCTTCGCTAGTCGTACTTTATTTGACCACACCGCGGTCAAATAAAATTAAATTTTTATTGCAAGTTATACATGTTGCTAAACAGCCTTGTAACATTTGTTTAAAGTTAACTTCCTTCGAACGCCCATAACCGAGTCAAAAATTACCCTGTAACTGATTTTTCATAATCAGTTTTGAAAACATGTGCGAACTTTTTGTCCTTCCATGTATTCCTCAGTGTCAGGCTTTCGGTACAAAAGGTTATCGGTTTGATTTTTGTAACTGTTAATTTCATTTTTATTCTGCAATTACATACGCGGGTCACGAATCATTCGGTTTTGACCGATGGTGCGACAACAAATTTTCGAGATAAATCGGTAGTTTTCGTGTTGCACCCAGAAAACTTTTATTTCCAGTATGCAGCAAAAGGACTGAAAGTATCATTTACAAGTGTTGACACCGTAGTGAAGACGGGGAATAGAAGATAAAGGTATAATCGAGAAAACGTCAAGTTTATTGAAAATTTATATTTTACCTATTATTGACACATTTTCCTACGTATTTTTAAGTATTACTAGTCTAAATAGGTTTATATTCAATAAAACGTCAAAAACTATATAAAACTGGAAATATTGACCCGGTTCTGCTCGCCTATGTTTTTCAAACTCAAATAATACCACTACTACACGCACACTCACATGCGCACGCTCACGTGTACGCGTACGCGTAGACTCACGCGCACGCGCATGCGGACACAAGCATGTACACGCACGCGCACACGCACACACACGCACTCACATGCGCACGCGCGCTCTTGCGCACACGCACACGTATTACACCAGCGACACAAAGAAATTTATAAACGAAGTGTAGTAGACTGATCATGAAACTATAAAATAGTACGATATACATTTTGGAAGCTCCAACATGGATGTAACATATTACAAATAAGTTGACAATAAATCATAACCTCCGTCCTCAATGAATCCACACGAATTAGTAAAAATCCCAGTGCAATAGACTATATGTTTAAAAATTTTGATAGTATATCACATAAAGAAGTAATGCATTACGGTATCCTGATCATAGTGTTTTGAAGATATCTTTTTTCGCCAACGTAAATAACGGACTGTAGAGTAAACGTTAGATCATGTTCTAAACAAAATATTACAAATTTCAAGCAGGAAACTTGGTACGATGTTTATGGTGCAAGAAACCCTAACATATACTTTAACACTTTTTCACTCAATTATCACTTTAATAAAAATTTTAAATACCTCAAAATGAATAAAAACAAATTACATAAACCATGGTTAACAAAAGGGTAAAAGCTTCAGCGATAAATTTCAAACATTTTTTTCATCTGTGCAAAAATAATATAATTACTGAGCAATGTTACAGAAATTATAAAAAACATATTTATTGCGCAGGGATAAAAAAATGCACGCTGAATCTAAAATTAAAAACTCAAATAATAAAACAAAAGCGGTTTGGAATATAATGGAATTCAATTACAAGTAAACAAAGCTAAATTCCATAAAAACTTCTAATTAATGACAAGCTATGCATTAAACCTACTGATTTAACAATTATTTCATTAATTCTGCCAAACATTTATTAACAATTAACGTTAACCAATCTCAATTTAATAGCCCTAATAAAGTCCTAGATTCTATATATCTTTACAAAGTTACTGAAGTTGTAGTATTAAACGTTATCCAAGAATTAGGAGGATTAAATTCTTGTAGTGATGAATTTTCTTCCAATTTAGTTAAACTGTGTGCTATAAAGAAATAAATAAACCTCTGTGCTTCATCATTAACGAGTATTTCAATAACAGTATTTTCCTTAAATATTTTTAAATTGTGTAAAGTGATTTGTGTTTATAAAAAAAGGTGATCCAAGAAGTCCAGATAATTATAGGCCTATTTTTTCAAAAATTATGGAAAAACTACTAGCCAAGTGTGTCATTGACTTTCTTAATAAGCATAACGTATTTTCCAATAATCAACATGGATTCAGGAAAGGTCGATCTACAACCACAGCGTTAGCATCAGCTTTGGGTATCATTTATAAGACTCTTGACAGTGGAAACCAAATATTAACATGTTTTGTTGATTTAAACAAAGCTTTTGATTTAGTAAATCATACAATACTACTTAATAAAATAGAAAAAGTGGGATTACGTGGAAAGTGTCACCTGTTAATTAAGTGGTATCTTACTTCTACAAAGCAGTATGTAAATTGTCAAGGCTGTTGCTCGACAACTTTATGTTTAGAAAGCTGTATTAATATTAATGCCTGTTTATTTGCAGATAACCTTACACTACTTTCTTATGTACACAGTAGTAGTGTAGTGTCATGTCACATAAACTCTTGTTTAGTAGAGTTAACGTACTATTTTACTTTAAATCAGTTAGTTTTAAATACCGAGAAAACCCGAATTATGCAATTTTACTCTAAATGTTCTCAATATAATGCAAGTTCGCTGAAAAAGATACTGTAGGTAGCGGACCGCGAAAATTTTATTATTGTAATAAACGTTTGTCAAATCGCCATTGTTACCACGATAGAAAAGATAATTATTGGATCTGTAATATCTTAATAATACGTCGTAATTTGCAAATGTTTTCAAAATATTTTTAGTTATATATTTTTATCTAAAAAATGTAGGATTGTTTGTAACTAATATGTATGTAAACACATGTTAGGGGGTGAGTGGCATATGCACGCTTAAAAATGCTTTACTGAAGGTGCGTAACAAATCATTGGAATTTTTCTTATTCGCGTTCTTGATGTAAAAATGTCATTGATCTAATGATTAATTGATTAAAAGATATCTTTGTTACTGGGAAATTGGGAGACGTAAATATAAGGTTTTTACAGACGAATGCATATTTTTAAAGTTATGATATCGTGCAATAATATTATGAAACTGTTCCAACATAAATTAATGTTTCTTTTTTTTATTACTTTTGAAAGACGTGGGTTGATTTTTGGGGAGTAGATATAGTTTGAATCGGGGGAGAAAAGCAGTTACAGTTAGCTTGTCAATCGATCCAGATCGATTTTTGGGTTAATTAAATACCTTCATTGTAAACAGCTTTAAAATAATTCTTGCGTGTACATTTTTCTTTTGAATTCGCCAATACTAATTTGTCTTTTCTTTCGGGGTTAAACCGCGTATGTTAACGATTTGTTGATAGACACTCTCAAGCCAGACCATTAAACACCTCGAATTTTATTTTTGTTGTTTTTATTTGTTGTATAGGTGATTGTGTAACCAGAGAGAGAGAGAGAGAGGGAGAGGGGCACGGTATTTTTCTAACGCACTCAAACTTATATATCGGTCACGATGTTAGTGACCTATTTATAATGTACCCTTGTAAGGCTTTGTTTTAATGAGCTTTTATTTCAGTTTGTTGAAGTTGAATTATTTGCCTGCGAGCTGATTTATCTTTGTATGTGCTTTATTACAATGTGACTTAGGTATTTTGTGCTTTAGTTGTCACTAAAAAATTGGGTGCTTTTAAATTCATTGTCGGTCTTCTTTTGTCCTTGTATTTACCTTATCACCTGTGCAATTTTTCTGTTGTTGTTTTGTAACGTAATTTTCTTTATTGTTTTATGTGCTTATTTACTTAAAGACCGGCGTGCTTGATTTTTTAAAATGGCCACATGTTTGGTGTTACGATTTCTATTTCGATTATTAAGACCCAATTGTGCGTGTGATTACAAGTGGTTTTTTTTATTACTGTGTTTCTGTGTAACTAAACTACTTTTACTCATGTTCCATCAATGTTACAATTTTGTACGCACTTTAACCTGATTTAATGGTGTTTTCTTATATATTGAACCCTTTCATTGTTTTTTTTGTTATTTGATTTATTAATGCACTTGTGCAATTTCTTATTCATGAATAAAGTGGGTTTTATTGGTGGTTCTTTCCCACAATAATAGATTAACGGGCTGAACCACCTCTACGCCAAGTTCGTTGGTTTTAATTTGAGTCGTTTCATTTTTTTTACCTGCCCCTCATGATGCAACACGTACTTTATCCAGACTATCTCATTTTGGTGGCATAACGTACCTAACGGTAGACGACCACTTCGTTTAATCAGATTTGAGGCTTGCGAGTAATTAAATATCAGACTTGTAAATAAATTCTAACGTTTTAATTATTGCCCGGTTCTTGAATTTACATTATTGCAAATAAGTTCAAATTACGCTTTTCAAGATAGGGTACCTAGGGGACGCTACAATACTGAAATGTAAAACAATAGAAGAAGTCACAGTTTTTAAATTATTAGGATGTTCTATTGACTATTCCTTAACCTGAAAGGATCATACATCGTCGATGAGTAAATCAATTGCATCAAAACCTTTTGCACTTTAAGTTACGTAACTAACCTAAATATTGTCAAAATGTTTTATTTTGCGAATGTATATTCAACCATGAGATATGGAATAATCTTTTGGTGTAACAGCACGCATAAATTTCGAATATTTGTTTTACAAAAGAGTTTCACATTAATCTTTACACATCCTGCAAAGATTTATTTATAAATAATCATATTATTAACTATGCGTTGTTTGTATATTCTAGAAACCATAAAATTTGTAAACAAAAACTTGAATGCTTATCAACTTCAAAATACGTGTCACACTTATAATACTAGACATGGTACTAATTTAACTTAGGAGAATCACAACTTAGAATTATACAGGGTGGTCTTGACTTAGCGTTAAACATTTTTTTGGGTGATAGAACAACATAAATGTGACCCAAATGCACAACTAAAAAAATGTCATTTCACACACCCACTCAAAGAAAAATAATTTTTTTAATTTTTTCCAAAAAAACTGTACATTTACCCAAAAATTTAGACATTTTGGGAGATTTTGATACATTCCTCGAACTTTAACACTACTATTGTATTCTACATTAAATTTCAAGTAAGGATGGATAGCTTATGATGAGCCTGAATCTACACAACCACTAATTAAATTGATTAGAACTGTGAAGTTATCATTTTCTTTAAAAAAAGGTAACAGCTTATACACACACATTTCTTTAAAAAAATTGCTAGACAGTAGCAAATGCTATAAAAAACTGCTCCAAAATCTAAGCTTTCAGAAGACAGGATATAACATTTTATTCGTCACCATTTAAGTACAGTTATGCCAGTTTGAATAGTGGTTTGAGAAAAATATTAATTCAACTCTATCAAACTAAAAAGACACACATGAAAATTGTTATTAGATAACGTAAGGTTACAGTTAATTTTTATAGCCCACCTTATGATGGGATAAGGTATCACGCACAGGTGTTATGCATTTCCACATATTCCCGATTCGAAAACATCTTGAGGTAACTGCCAATGAGTAAAATGACCCAAACCCCCTAAAAACACTGTATGCAAACAAAACATAACATCTGTGCGTGATATCTTATCTCATCATAAGGTGAGCTATAAAAATAAACCGTAACCTTATGTTATAGCTATAACAATAAAAATTTACCGTCATATTCTACATGAAAGCATAGATCTGAAACTCAGACTCAAGAACCCAAAAGAAGTAGACGACGCCGTCAATCACCTAAACTCCCTGTTAATAACAGCAGCCCAACAAGCCACTCCTTCCACAAAACACAAGGAAACTAACAATAATATTCCACTTGACGTCAAGCAGTTAGTTGCTCAAAAAAGAAAAGCCAGAGCCAAATGGCAAAGAACTCACCATCCAACAGATAAAACCAGACTCAACAAGCTAAACAACCAAATAAAAGCAAAACTTAAGAGCCTAAGAGAAGATTCGTTCAAAACCTATGCAGTAAACCTAAATCGGTACGATAACACAATTTGGAAACCAATCAAATCTTCCTTAAAACCTCAAATTCCTTCTCCGCCTATACGAAAACTACCACCGGCACTAGGGTGGGCTAAAAGCAACAAAGAAAAAACAGACCTGTTCGCCTGCACCTCTCCGGCATTTTCCAACCGCACGAAGAACTACCCGATGACCCGATCCAAGAAAATCTTAATCCACCTCAAATCTCTCCTAGCCCCAGTCCAACAATTACACCAAAGAACATCAAAACTGAGGCTCAACGCCTAAACCTCAAGAAAACTCCAGGCCTAGACCAAATTACGCCCAGAATGCTACGGGAACTACCAAAGAAAGGGATTGTACTCCTGACATACATATTCAATGCAATCCTGAGGCTTCAATACTGGCCTACAGAATTCAAAAAAAAGCCGAAATAATACTCATTCTCAAACCAGGCAAAGATCCAAATTACGCAGCATCATATCGGCCAATAAGCCTGCTATCAGTGACCTCCAAACTTCTTGAAAGGCTAATATTACGAACCATTGATCCCGAATTCTCAACAACAAACTGGAAACCAGACTATCAATTTGGGTTTCGGAAATCGCACTCAACCATCCAACAGTGCCATCGGATCACTCAAGTAATTAATACTGCCCTCGAAGAGAAATCCTACTGCATAGCCATCCTTCTGGACATTAGCCAGGCTTTCGATAAGGTATGGCACAAAGGGCTTATCCACAAACTTAAAAAAACCTTACCACCTTCATTCCATAAGCTGTTAGAATCCTACCTAAGCAACCGGCAATTTCGAACGAGAGTCAACGACGAAACTTCAGAACTACACCCAATAAATTCAGCAGTACCTCAAGGAAGTGTCCTGGGAGCCTTCCTACACCTACTATACACGTCAGACCTCCCAACCACTCCTACTACAACAAT
>JARFJB010001946.1:2320000-2370000 GCA_036346205.1 Vesta saturnalis
GACATACCCAAAACGTAGGAAATGTAAGTTTACTGTGTGCAACCATATAAAAGTAGGTGACAAAGGCTATTCATTGACAATCCTACATATTTCAAAGAAGACGAGGCAAGCAGTGTTCCTCCTTGCAAAGAATGTTGGCTTCACTCAAAATATGTCTTAAATATGTGAATGAAGAAAAACATTGTTTCTTACACTATGACGATGTTTCACGACACATGCTTTATGACTAAAAAATATTTTCAGCTTTCATGTATACTTAACTGAATAACATAATTTTGTAGTCCTAATGATACGTGTGAATCCAAAAATTCTCAATATGGTGGGCGAAAATATTTAAACAATTAGTTACGTTAGTATGGTGCCTAATAACCCATAAAACCAAAATTATCTTTAATTCTGTAAATGCTTAATATGTCAGAAAAATTGACACCTGTAATCAGAGTTAGGTGAATTTTACAAGACTAACGTAATAAACAAGGATTAAGACTCCTAAACAGAAGTTGAATATAGAAATCGAAGGGAAATAGATATAGGGTACCCAAATACAGTGTGAAATGTATCAAAATTTTAAGCTAACCAGGACGTTCTATTTAAGATGATGAAGTTGACCTATGTAAAGAGCCAGCCTGATTTAGGACATTTTTTTTAAATATTTGCTAATTATCCTGTTTTACTTAAATTTACAGAAATCATCAGATAATGAACTTATACGCTGTAATATCCGCTCGCCAGTCGCGAGATACCTCTCTAACGAACACCTGATCCCAATTGTACAGCACGATAACCTAGAATTATTGAAGGAATCCTCCTTCCATAATATTGTACCAAAAATACGTTTGATTTATACTGTACCTGATAATATTTAAACCAAAACTTTCCTGAAGTTTTAAATACCTTATTATTATAGTGTTACCATTAACGCTGTCACCGGTACAACCATCCAAGCGGCCAACTCCTACGCGTGCCCACACCAAGAATACAACATACGAACGTATACATATTTCATTTCAAAGAGTTTAATCACTCGTAAACACCACGAATTATGTTTTACTACAATTTACGATAATTACTAAATGTAATTAGAATATATTAATCCGCCGTAACCAATATCCTGTAAATACATAGATATTTAAGAGAGTCCATGTAATTATTATTTAGTCTCTTCTAAATTCACTTTCGTAAAAGTTAAAGGTGTAACAGTCGCATTTATACAATATAAACTTTTATTCTTTTAAACAGAATAAAGCAAAAATAGTCCCTTTAAAACTATTGATTCTGTTTGACCGTACAAGAAGGTAGAAAGAGAGTGTTACCCTCGTCAGCACATGCACTAGCCAAATTTTATCAAAACACAGTTAGAATAACAGTATAAAATGTTTATTACCAATTGCTACCTGGCAGGACCGGCTTTTACTTTAAATGAATTAAAATGTCCACTTTACACTATAATATAAATTAAGATCAGTTCTTTTGGGTATATAAAATTCCTCGATAACCGTATTTCTACAGAAAATGCAGCGAAAGGAGCACCCTAGAGATCCCCGCACCAACCAGTAGGCAACGAAGCCCTTTCAGAAAAGTGAACACCGACCGACCACCTGAGGGGGCTAGAGTTTCCCGATTATTTATACTTTCCGTTAGTTCTATGGATCTTATCTGAAATATTTCTTTTGTTTTATAGTTTTGTATGTTAGTTGAATTAGTATGAAGTGTAAATATTTAGCTTTATAACAAAATAAGAATAATATACGTCTAAAACCCTTACGAGTATATTGCTCAGTGTGGACGAACTTGATAATTAGTAATCAGCTTACATAAATGGCACCCAACGTGGGGCTCCAGAAATACCGATCTATACCAGAACACACTGAACAATAAACAATATCCGTTACAGAACCGTCCGAGTGGACACTAGAAGTCGACCCACAAATAAAATAATTCACCTGTTCCCTTTTTTCCAGATATACTAATAATTAATTCCAGAATGAGTTTATGAAGAACACAGAAGACACCGACACGAGGGTAGGATATATCCATCACCTGAACAAGGAAGAATTAGCCGGAGAGGCCCGCACGTACAGATTCAAGACTGGTGGAAATGTTGAAACGTTTAGAGCTCGTTTAATTAAATATTTACGAATCGTAGAAGGTCTAACCGTCCCAGCACCAGAAATAGTAAGTCTGGCCGCCAAGATACCGTTACCACTTACCGTAGCAGATCCAGTTACGACCGGAATCAGACGGGCCGACATTTGCCGTAGAATACACAAATGGGGTGTGAAGTATGACGGAATAAGCGACCTGATCTCTTTCCTAGAACGGGTGGAGGAACTACAGTCCTGCTGCAACAACACCAACCACGATCTTTTGCTATCAAACCCGAGAGCACCCGGAGCTATTAAAAGAAAACACCTTCTGTGGTACCGAATCGAATTAACGATCCTGGAAGACCTGGCAATATTTCCTCGCTAGTTTTAAATTACAATTCTTACCCCTTCAACGTCAATTTCTACTGGAAGGATCATTTATGTAATCCGCTTTTGCTTACGTTAATTAAATTTTACTTTAATTGGCTCGCTAGCTTAGTCGCTAGAGCATGAGACTCGTAATCTCAGGGTTGTGGGCTCGAGCCCCATACACAAATGGTCGAAGTTCAATTGCCGAAAAAATTAAGAAATGTGTATCTTTTATAACCAAGCCTCAATAACTTGAGTCTGCAAAAATGTATTCATTGGAACTTATCTAGGTGATCGTAGCTGACTTTAATAGCTTTTAAGGTATTCAAAAATGGAAGAATGTATTGGCAATATACTTAAGTAAAGCTACAAGGAATCGCCTATATGTGTATTTGTAACAAAGCACATTAAACTAAATAAAAATCTACACATAAAATCCAAGTGATATTGATACAGTTTGAAACCAAAACACAATAAATTCAAGAGTGCCTCGTAAATATTCTGAACTAAAATATTTCCATTAAATTCTTCCAATCTATCCTAATCAAAATATTTCAATTAAGTATGTTTTGGTAAAATATCTTCTTCGTCATATTTAAATTGGGTATGGTACCTCAAATTATTTCCACAGTATTTTAATTAAATATTGTAACGTTAAAGCAACCTGTAACGAAGTTGCTTGAAAAATGAATATTGACAATCGTCAAAATTACAAAGTGGGCGTAATAACTCAAAAAAACAATGTAGGATTTTTAATGAATTGAAACATAAATCAATTTAACCTAAAGTTTCGATTATTTGTTGGCGAAGATGTGCCTTATAACACTCGAAAAATAAAATAAGCGGCGGACAAATGTCGCGTTAAGCTCCGAACTAACCAAGAACGATTTAATCCCCTTCCGTCCGAGTATGATACCAACTCAAAAATTTGATGGTTGTATTTAATTAATATCAATTTTGACAACTAAATTATTTTTTATAGTTTTTAGTTTTTACAAAGGACGACCTGTATTTGTTATTGATACGTTTCAATTGTATCAAATATAAATAAAAAACACGACATACTATCCAAAAGATAAGTATTTTAATTGTTATATATAATTTTCCTAAACTGTTCTTTTTGTAAGACTGTTAAGGAGGCAGTTAAGCGAAGTGTAACAATTTCAATTAACGTATGTCTCAAAAGTTTTGGCACAAAATTCAATGGGTGTAAAATGCACGAGAATGGTAAAATATTAGGTTGGTTTTGGAAACAAAAATTCTCTGTAAGCTTCTTCACTTTAAGAGTTCAGTTTTAGAAATCAGCTGTAGTAAAATGGCTTACAAATTAGATCTTCGTAAAAGTATTGACAGTCAAGTTGGGGAAGTGCCTAAGAGTGGAACAGTTCGCATATTCGAAAATCAAAGTATTTTATGCAGAAACATTGATCGCACAATAGCAGATTGTAAACAAGGTATACCATGTATAAATCTCTCAATTCAGAACAGACAAGTTAGTGAGAAGAGCAACAAATATAATTGAAATGTCAGTCAGGCAATTAGAAAGGCAGTATAGAACTTCTGAGGATACAGTTTGTAGGGAATTGGTTAGGAATGGCAGAGGATATCGAAAAAGAAGAAAATGCCCAAAATACACGCCAAATCAGTTGCCGGGTATTAAGGCGGATATATTTTGCCAAAACAAAAAGCCATTGTTATTCATTATGAAAAATATTTCACTCTAAGTAACCCAGAAATTAAGGGTAACGATAGTTTCTATACTGATAACATAGAAAACTACCCAGAAAACGTTGAATATAAAGAAAAGGCAAAATTTGCGCGATTTCTATAAGAGGGTATCGAGACCTTATGTGGGACGTGTAAGAAGCGAAGCACTGGATGGTCAGTGTTATATTCGGAACTGTCTGGTCAAACTCAATGATTTCATTAACGAACATGACGATGAAGACGATAAAATGTTTTGATCAGACCAAGCAACATGTCTATTAATCATGTTTGATAGCTATAAGTTTAAATATGAGATATTGGTTTGTGAAACTGAATATAATATTCTGTGACAAAACTTTTGAGACATACTTTAGTAGGTACTTTTGGATCAGTTTGAAGATTAATAAGAAGACAAATGTGCTTACATTTCAGCAGGTGGTGGCCATATCAAATATCTATTCCAAATCTTTGTAAGTACTGTTTCTAAATTCCTATTAAATTTATTGGCCAGTTTTTTTTTTTTTTATTACTGTACTGCAAAGGTTTGACCATCGATATTTAAAAAATGACACATTCATCTAATGTGTAAACATATAGGCTTCACTACCAACGCTGTCATGTACAGTCGTCAAAGTTCCAAAGTTGTTATTATAAACACTTCCAGGGTTGGGAATACCAGGCGTTGTCAAGGCTCTGTTGAGTAATTTTTTGATATTCTGTGTCGCCTGCTTTAGCAGTATCTAAGGTCTTTTGCTACATAGTATGTAGGTAAAAGTTGTTGAAAGAGTGTCTGCCATTGTAATTTTTATTTTCAGTTTGTCACATGTTAAACAAGTGGCATTTTTAGGTTTTGTAATAGCTATGTTCAATTTAGAAATCCTTTGCCTGACAACTTGAACTAAGCACTTAAATTTGTAAACTTTACATAGAGAAGCACATGTATTGTATAAGTAAGTATATAAGAAAGACATTTTTTACTTGAATTCCTTCTAAGGACATTTGTACATAGGAAAAGAAAGTTGTTATGGTCCGAAACCGGTTACTTATTTTTATCATAAACGCATTTTGTCTAGACATTTAGTGTCTATATTATTTCATAATTAGGTTCCATTTCTGTTAATCAATTAATCCCAACATTGATCGTCTAAGTTTATAATGTCAATGGTTTTCTATATTTTTAACATCTATGGTTAGATGGTTGGACGGTTTGCCGGGAGTGAGCGGAAGTGACGTTTGCTACAATGGCATGATACAAGAGTGAAGAAATTAATTAAATTTCTACTAATTTATAAAGCATCCAACCTAATCTGGGATTGAAATTGCTTTGCTTTTAAAACATTCACACCTGGTTTACTGGGGATTCATCATTTATTTTTTTTTTGCTTAACTAGGTGCGTATAACATAACCCCCACCACGAGGTAACATTTTTCTTTTATTTTGAGCTGTCTTTCCAAACACTTGATTCTCTCCTTTTAAATATACAAGGCCGTAGCTCACCCATATCTTTTTTTGCTTCTATTAAAAAAAATTGCAAAATCAATGGAAATGCATTTTGATTAATTGACATAAATGATCTGTTTTCAAACAGATTTGTTTTAGAAATAATTTCGTACACTATATTTATACTATTTTTGTAGGTTGTTTACGTTTACGCGTTCGCGTTCACGTTCAGGTTCACGTTCACGTTCACGTTCACGTTCACGTTCACGTTCACGTTCATGTTTACGTTTACGGTTACGACATAGGACATAGGAAAGAGATCCAGAAGATGTGGAGTATGGTTAGGGTTATCGGGGATTCTTGTGAGTCCAGTAATCATTTGCGCGAGATCACATGACATAACAAATGTTTCTGCTTTATGGCCTACAGGGTTAGTAGTAAATGAAATTGAAGCCAATTAGATTTATGAACATTTAAATCTTCCAAAATTGTGATATCGCAACATGGAAACTGACGCATAAGATTGTCAATTTTCGAACTAAGGTAATCGCAGTAGTCTTTGAAGTTGCTGTCATTAGTAGACCTATAAATGCAACAATAGAATTTCACAAATTTAGGACCAGAATATTTAAGCCACATCACGTCGAATTTTTGAATATCCAAGGAAGAAATTCTTTTGCAGTCGATGTTGCCCTTGACATAGGTGCATACTCCTCTTTGTATAAAGAGTTAGAGTGAACACTGTATTGGGCGAATCGGAGCTTTCAGAAGAGGCTTGTGCTTCAGATGGAAAGAAAATGTCAGGCTGTAATTGTTCAAGATGTTGTTGAGCGGTATTGATATTAAACCACAGTAATCTTTTTTTTTTAATTTTAGATTTTTAACCCGATAGGAAAACAGTAAGGGCGAAAGGATCAATAAGATGAGAATAGATAAAGAATAAGGGAATGGGTGACCGGCAGCTCTTACTGAGATCAGAAAATCGGAGACACATTATTAAGGAGCCCATGGTAAGGGTGGTTGTACCTCTCCGGCAGGCATGGGGTACACATTCCTCCCATCTTAGACTTATCTATCACAACTGCATCGGTAATACAAATTAAGTTGTTGGCTTCCTGCCCATGCCCGAAATAAATATAGACCCCTATATCAGTCAATCAACTAACATAAGTACTTAAACCGTTTACGGCTAAGCTGTCTGCAAACTTTATAGGGACACATTCAATAAAGAAATTATATAACAGGAAATTAACTGCAATCAAAGTGTTGGGAATGAAAATTATGACAGCTTGAAGAATGGAAAAGGACAAAAATCCTTTCTGAAGAGGAACCGATTTTAATTTAGTTTCTTTTTATTTGAAATCTGAGTTGATCGAGAGTGTTGTTAGTTATGATTCAAGAAAATATGTTCAACCGTTAACCGAGTAGGCTAACGGTGTGATCCTCGAACATTTTGTAAAACCATAAGTTACATTGTAGCAAAGTTGCGTTTTATCTCGACGAGCATACGTAATTATGAATCATTTATAATGTACTTTGTCACGTACGAACATTCAATTTCATTGCCAATCTATTCTGCCATAGCACAGTGACACGTAAACTTGTAGGCTTCACTGCCAACGCGGTTATGTACAGTCGAAAAAGTTCAAAAGTTGTTTTATAAACACTTCCAGGGTTGGGAATACCAGGCGTTGTCAAGGCTCTGTTGAGTAATTTTTTGTTGTATTTTGTCGCCTGCTTTAGCAGTATGTAAGGTCTTTTGCTACATAGTATGTAGGTAAAACTTGTTGAAAGAGTGTCTGCCATTGTAATTTTTATTTTCAGTTTGTCGCATGTTAAACAAGTAGCATTTTTAGGTTTTGTAATAGCTATGTTCAATTTATAACAGCTTCAAGGATGGGAAAGGCCAAAAATCCTTTCTGAGAAGAAATCCATCCAACTAAGTAGGCATATTTAGTCTTATACTTGCTGCTACAGAACAATCAAACGCACCAAGACCACTTTCAATCATACCATCCCCAGACAAAATTCTAGCATGATAACGTTCTCTTTTTCTACCTTGCATTTTATCCCAAATGCTTAACCACCAGAGAAAACTATAAAACACCACTAGTAAAATTAGTAACTAGCAAACTTGTGTGTGAAGATTATGGCAACTTATGTCTTCCGCTGTTTTTGTTGTTTTGAAGTGAATTACATTTGTCAGTTTTTGTTAATTCCGGACCTGGATACTATTTTCATTAGGATTGTGACCCACAAACTAAAAGGTTTACTAAATTTACTGACTACAACTCAAAAATTTATTAAATCAGGAACAAATCTATTTTTCTTTAAATTTTATACTCACTATTATCGAAATATTTTGATTAAACTCAAATTAATGGGTAACATGATTGTATGCGGAAACACTGAAGTCATTTAGAGTAACTTAGTTTTTACTGGTTCCTTCAAATATACAAACAAATTTTCAAAACTATGATAAGCAGGTTGTTGATTTGAAGTAAATCACATTTGTTAATGTTTTTTCTAGTCCTGACCTGGATTTCAATTTTTATTTATACTCTATTTGGCCTCACATTGGACAAAAAATAGAGGTAGTAAATATAAATAGTATGTTATCAAGAATTGAACAAAATGGATCAATTACCCTGTATCTTGGTTGTAAGGAATCCGAAACCCATTAAGTATAGGTTATTTAGAACCTCCTGTGTGTTTTCTATTTTCCCCGAATGTATGCGTATTTCCCAATGAAACAACCTGTATACGTGGCTGGGGATTGCTACATTTTTATCATACTTCATCTGTACCTAACGAAAGCAGCCCCCTTGTCTCCACTGTTTGTAAAACAAACATCCAGTTTTTGCTCCTGTGCGCGTACCAGACCGGTTATCTGCAGTAGAAGTGGCGTAAATCAGTTTTTATCATCCCATTTTCTATAAAAATCATTTAAGTATAAATCGTATATAACCTGCTGGGCACTCGAACTTACACACAGTGATTTTTAGGCAAAATTTAAAGTTAAATATTTTCAATAGGAATGCAAATTTTTGAACGCGGCTTGCAAATTTTAAGAGCTAGTTTTTTTTCGGATTAAGCTGCATGACGTATATTTATCGTAGGACCATAGGTTTATTATATACGGGGTGATCAATGAAGTCATGCAAAAAATCAAAAAATTTGTATGAGTGAAATTTCCGCAAACAATTTTTTTGGTCGTTACAATATGGTTCGTTACTAAGGTAACATCAATATCTCTAGACGTTTTTGTCAGTTTTTGGATTAAGGCCCTTAGGTCTTGCACACACTACTCAACATAAAATTTGGGTAGCAAAATTTTTTTAAATGCAATAACTTGACATTGCATTGACGTTTCTTGGTGATTTTTGCGGATTTGGAATCCTTGTTGCACGTAAATTTTCTATGGTCTACGCATTTTATTTGAGGGTTGAAATTTACACATTATACCGGGTCAATAATAAACAAAACGTAGGGTACGACGCCCTCTAAGGTTTGGCATTATTTAAGTTTTTGTAAAAATAAATTATCACCTCAAGTTGTTTTTATTTAATGTTCTTTTCACTGTTCTGTCCGAAACTCACGCCCCACTTTGTTCTCTCAAAGAGTCATTCAGTTTTACAGAGTTCTTTGTCCACCCCCATGCCCATAATTATGATCGGGTGTAATTTCTACGCGACGCGTCAATTTCAAAGTAGGCATTGGAAAAAATTTGTAACTATGGAATTAAAACTGTTAACATTATTTTAGAAATAATCTGACACATTTCAATGTTATAATTTGGTAAATTTTAATTAATATGAGGCGTTTAAGCGCGGCAGAAAGGGAAAATTGCATTCGACTTCTCAACGAAGGAATGTCAAAGGAGCAAATTGCGCACATTTACAATGTTAGCCGAAAGACAATTTATAATTTGAACCGTCGCGTCGAAACTACTGGTGATCATAATTATGGGCATGGGGGTGGACATACAAAAAAATAAACCAAAGAATTTTAATGAGAGAAACAATGCAGAATAGAACAAAGAACTCTAGAAAACTGAATGACTCTTTAAGACAACAAACTGGGGTGAGAGTTTCGGACAGAACAGTGAGAATAACATTAAATAAAAACAACTTGAGGTGAGAATTTTTTTTCAAAAACATAACATAATGCCAAACATTTTAAATTATAGAGCCCGTCGCACAGCAAAATGTGTGCGGTTATTAAAACATCATGGAGCGAATAGGCGGACATGGGCAAATCGGCATGCGAATTGGGGTAATGCAGAATGGAGCCATTGTTTATTTACTGACGAAACAAGATTTAATTTGTTTTACTCCGATGCCGAATGTTAGTTTGTAGAGCCAAATCAGCGATATTTGGAGGAAAATATGGCCCCTCAAGAGGCATTTGGTGGCGGAGATATTACAGTGTGGGGAGGTATCATAAGAAATGGTAAAACCGAGCTATTCATTACCAACCAAACCGTTAACGCTACTGTTTATCAGGAGGAAATTTTGGAACTTATTATTGTTCCTTTTGCTCGAAATTACAGCCCAGAATTTCTATTGGTGGATGACAACGCTCGACCTCACAGAGTTTTTGCAGGTACAGAACATCAATAGGATGGACTGATCTGCAAAGTCTCCGGATCTTAATGTCATCGAACAGGTTTGGTCTTATTTAAAATTTAAAGTAAGATCGCGTGATATACCCCCAGAAACCTTAGAAACGCTTAGTGAGGCCATTCGTGAACAATGGGAGAATATTCCACAAGATTTTATAAATAATCTTGTGGATACTCTACCAAATCGATGTCGGGGAGTAATACGTCGAGCAGGACGACCAACAAAATATTAATTAGTTTCTTTTTTTTATTAACTAGCCGTACCCGTCGCCCGCTGCTGCGATCTCAGAATGGGGAGGGGGCTATTTAAATTTTGTGATACACGTGTCTCATAATTATTCGCGTCAATCGACCCATGGAATAAAAAAGTTTAAAAAGCTCAACCCGTCATTTCACCCCCTTAGGGATGGAATTTCGAAAAATCCCTTTCTTAGTGGATATCTACACTTCAAAAAAACACACCCTCTGTCAAGTCTGTAGGACCAGCGGTTTAGACTGTGCGTTGATATATCAGTCAGACACTGGGTCAGTCAGGACTTTGAATTTTATATACACAGATTACCTATTAAGATTGCTACAAAAATTACTAATCAATAACCTAAAGTTAACAATACCTAAAGTTAAAATTAAATTGCTCTCTAACTTGATTTGAGTCTAGGTTGATTTCTTTGTTTTGGTACTTCACACAAAAACTGCTGCATTAACTGAACATTTAACCAATTTGGTGTATTCACAGTTCAATAGACATTACAACTCCCGTTGTAGTACATGGTTACTGAAACTGGATACACCATTACATCACTTTTGTTTCGTGTAGACAGAATGAACTGAAATAATTGGTTATTCTCTTATTCTGCTTAACGCTAAAACAGTCATATAAGCGATATTAGCGAATGGAAGAATAAAAAATTAATTATTCCAACACCATGCACAGATACCAGTGGCTTAATAATAACAAATAAATGCACTCTCGCATTCGCGGTGAGATAAATGGTCGGTGTGAGAGAGAAAGTATGAGGGCTTGGGCGCGCGCCGTGTTACAATAATTAAAACGAAAAATTAGGTTATCACGTTTTTCCGGGAGATTTTACCAATTTTTCTCTTCATAAAAATCTTCTTCAGACTTCAACCATTACTCGAAAAAAAAAATTGGCAGAATTGGTCCAGCCGTTCTCGAGTTTTGCGCTTAGCAACACATTTGGTGATTCATTTTTATTTATATATATAGATGTACCTAATTTCGGGTAAATTATTACCAAAGATAAGGTATTTCAAGATAGGACAATTGGTATTTTTCCATTGATATTTGCCGGTTGCTTCAATGGTCTCGTCCTTTTATCACGCTGTTGCCAACAATAACCCAATTTATGTTTTTCAGGCTAATTTTTTTTTATTTATTAAAAATTACCAATACCAATTACCACTAGGTATCCCTATCCATACATGCCTAATCTTTGTTATTACAGTACACCGTGTTTTTTTAGGTATTGCAGTAACCTTTAAATTAGGTTGAGAATTATAAATTTTTTAAGAATTGACTTTTGGCCGTTGTTAACCATTCTTGTCTATTTTAGAATATAATGTAATAAACTTGTTATTGTCGCTACGTTTTTGTTTATTATCGACCCGGTATAATGTGTAAATTTCAACCCTCAAATAAAATGCTTAGGCCATAGAAAATCTACGTGAAACAAGGATTCCAAATCCGCAAAAATCATCAAGAACCGTCAATGCAATGTCAAGTTATAGCATTTTAAAAATTATGCTACCCAAATTTTATGTTGAGTAGTGTGCGCAAGGCCTAAGGGCCTTAATCCAAAAACTGACAAACAAGTCTAGAGATAGGTACTGATGTTACCTTAGTAACGAACCATATTGCAACGACCAAAAAAATTTTTTGCGGAAATTTCACTCATACAAACTTTTTGATTTTTTGTATAACTTCATTGTTCACTCCGTATATAATAAACCTATGGTCCTACTATAAATATACGTCATGCAGCTTAATCCGAAAAAAACTAGCTCTTAAAATTTGCAAGCCACGTTCAAAAATTTGCATTCCTATTGAAAATATTTAACCTTAAATTTTGCCTAAAAATCACTATGTGTAAAATCGAGTGGCCAGCAGTTTATATAAATATAGATTTTAGAAACTTTATTTATTTGCACGGCATTTGCAACTGTCGTCGTCAGTAAAAAGAGAAACATTTTATTAAGAATGTTAGTCTGACCAGGCGTGCAAAGTATGAAATCGCAAAGGTAGGAGTGTAATAATAATTATTTGTATTGAATATTATTTTATTCTTAGTATTGATTAATTTGGTTAATTAGGTAACTCCCCCCAGTCTCGTAGAAGACAGAATTTTTGTATCGTTGTAAGTGGAATATTTAAGTATCTAAAGGTTATTTACATTTGCAGCAATTAGCATGTAAACGGCCTACGATGTTTAATTTATGCATTGAGTAGGTACATATCAAAGTCAGTACTTATTATTATACATACGTTAAATTCCCTAAAGTTAAGATTTTGTTCATGTTTAAGACTTGATGTGAAACATACATAATCAAACTTTAGCACTTATAATAAAAAATAATTTTGACTTCATGGACATCATAGTAATGTTAGTAATTGTCAGAGTAAAATCAGAAGAAATGTACAAAATAGACTTAAATCTTATAAAAGTATATATTTTAGCTACTTTTATTAATCTTAATTACACATACGGTATTTTGCAAATTATTGTGTTACATCAACATTGTTTGTATACCTTGAGTGACTAAAAAAACAAACGCATGCAATCTGACTAATTTAGTGTATGCATTTTAAATATCTTAACCGCATTAACGCCATAAATTTAGCTTAATTCTGCAGTGTTCATAACAAAACATCAAATGAACATAAATAATCTAGAGCTGCAACATTCTCAAACGTTTTGTCTTTTTTTACAAGCAAATCCTATTTATATACTTAACATTTATTATTGCAAGATTGCGAGAAATAAATCCCACATAGCTACTAAATCATGCCGGTTTAGTGTTAAAATGACACATGTAAAAGGAGTTAGCATGAAGGGCATATGTACGTACACCTTCATTACTGTTTTGCGGTCAAGTTACTGTAATTAATGACTGTTTCCATAATCACGATGTGTATCTTATGTAAAACCTCATAACAATAGTAAACAACGGTTTACCTCACTATGGGTTTAGAAAGCCAATTTCTACAACATTCCATCAACTTCTTTTTTTCCAATAATTATTATGCAATAAGAGAAAATTATAGGCAAACCAATTTTAGTGCGTAACCTTTAACCCGACACGTCTAGAAAAAATCAATGCTTCCAAAATAAAAATTAAGTAACAATTAAAATCGTGACTCATTAATCGCGCAAATGAATTGGTGAGACGTGAATTAGAGTGTTCAATTCGTTAAAAATGATTGTAATTCAAGTTGTTTTATTTGAAAATAAATAACGAAAATATGAATTATTAGGAAGTATCGCTGTCAGAATTTTAATGGTTAATTTGATTTCAGCTGCAATGAATATTTATGACCAGATCTGTAATCATTCTGCAAATTGCACGATGATTGTGACATAACCAAGAAATATCTTTCACAAAATAAATTTCGCAGCGTTAAGTGTTATTGCGGACTTTCTGCAAACATATGTTGCTGTTGTGACATATTGTGTCACATTTTCAGTAAAATTGTCTTTTATGCGTTTCCTTAATATTAGACATGTTTTAATTACAAAATAAATCATTTAAATTACGCTTTATTTATTTACAAATTGGTGTTTTACACATATTTCTAGGCAATAAATTAGGTGCCGACAATTGGATAGTATTTGACTCGTATGCGTTTGAGCTTTGAATATGAACTTATTCAAAAAAATTTCAGATGTATCTTACTAGTCCAAAATTATTGTCAATACAATCCAATCGCTTAGTTATGACAAATTAAAAAATATTGCTTTTACGTAGACCACTTGAAAAAGTATTTCACATGCTACATGCAATCATACAATTTATCATTTTATTTCAAACAATTTTCATTAATGAATAATGTTTATCAAAACTCATGATATTTTATAGTCTATCGCTGCCATTCCCTTATTCTATGGATATAAACAATACAATAATTTTCAAAAGGACTAGCTATTCAGTACATACATAGTTTTCATTTTCATAAAAAGAGATGAACTTATAGCGCTTGTTCTTCACGATATGAAGGTATTGAGTTTAACGTGAAATATTATGTTTACCTTAATAACATACTGGTCCGTAGACATAAGGTAGAAAGGTCATTATAGTTCGCAGGAGAAACCGCATAAAGATAAACAGTTACTGAGAGAAAAAAATATTTGTCTGGATAAATTCAGGGCTTAAGTCGCTAAACATAAACTACTAAATCAGACTAGTGTAAAAATTTGCAAGAAGTGAACATTATCTTAATACCTGGTCTCTTTTACCTATCAAAACGTGAAGCTGAGTCGGTGTCTCTTTTCCAAAATGTTTTCCATTGATTTCTGTCTTATGTGATTTGCGTTAGTTCTATAATGTCTTATTGTCACTTTTTAACTGCCAGTAGAAGTCGGGCACCATCCCCTCCACTTTTTTACGTCACAAACCCCGCCCACTTTCACTTTTTTATACGCCCACGTGGAGAACCGTATTTTCCACCCCTATGGTTTCTTTTCGGAGGTCTTTTTCAACCCCTAATTTTTTACGCACCCACGTGTGAGACCGTATTTTCCACCTCTATGGTTTCTTTTCGGAGGCCTTCTTCAATCCCTAATTATTTCTTATTCGCCCACGTGTAGGACGTGTTTTTTCACCCCTATTTATGGCCGCCCACTTGTGAGCTGGTATTTTCTACCCCTATGGTTTCTTTTCGAGGTCAACCCTTGATAGAATTTCAATGTTGTATTAAGAGGCTTTTTGACAGTGTTTTTGTACTTGCTCACGTGAGGGGCAGATGTAGGGGTTGGTCTTGGACTTGGGGGTTGGTCTTGGACTTGGACTAGGTCTTAGGGCTGGGGGCTGGACCTGGGTTTGGTCTTGGGCTAGGGCTGGACCTGGAGCTGGTCTTGGAGTTGGTCTTAGGGTTGAGCAAGGTCTAGGGGTTGGGGTTGGTCTAGGGCTGGGGGCTGGACCTGGGATTGGTCTTAGGGCTAGGGTAGGGTGACAACTATTTCTGAAATTATCTTGTAGATCATTTGTTTCTGGGTCTATCACTGTGATTGAACAGGATGTTAATTAGTCTATTTAAACGAAGTTGCTGGTAGGGTATCTGTTAGTATAGTTTAGCGATTCAAGATGGAAGGTCATTTTAAGCACCCCTTTTCGGCGATAGTTGCGGGTCCGTCGGTTTGAGGGAAATCTTATTTTATCGTGGATTTTCTAAAAAAATATCTAAACTGCCTGCGATACAGCTTTTGAAAAAATTATCTGGTTTTACAGTGAGTGGCAGCCTTTATTCAAATATCTCTCTGTGGAAGTTTTAAAGGGTTTACCTGATATGGAACAGTTTGACGGGGAAAAGCCTGTCTTAATAATAATTGACGATCTAATGCGCGAGATTATCGGCTCTGTGAGAGAAGGAGAGAAGGAGAGAAGGAGAGAAGGAGAGAAGGAGAGAAGGAGAGAAGGAGAGAAGGAGAGAAGGAGAGAAGGAGAGAAGGAGAGAAGGAGAGAAGGAGAGAAGGAGAGAAGGAGAGAAGGAGAGAAGGAAAGGAGAGAAGGAGAGAAGGAGAGAAGGAGAGAAGGAGAGAAGGAGAAGGAGAGAAGGAGAGAAGGAGAGAAGGAGAGAAGGAGAGAAGGAGAGAAGGAGAGAAGGAGAGAAGGAGAGAAGGAGAAGGAGAGAAGGAGAGAAGGAGAGAAGGAGAGAAGGAGAGAAGGAGAGAAGGAGAGAAGGAGAGAAGGAGAGAAGGAGAGAAGGAGAGAAGGAGAGAAGGAGAGAAGGAGAGAAGGAGAGAAGGAGAGAAGGAGAGAAGGAGAGAAGGAGAAAGGAGAGAAGGAGAGAAGGAGAGAAGGAGAGAAGGAGAGAAGGAGAGAAGAGAAGGAGAAGGAGAGAAGGAGAGAAGGAGAGAAGGAGAGAAGGAGAGAAGGAGAGAAGGAGAGAAGGAGAGAAGGAGAGAAGGAGAGAAGGAGAGAAGGAGAGAAGGAGAGAAAGATATACAGAGAGAGAGAGAAAGAGAGAGTGACGGGCGGGGGGGGTGCGGATGCAGTAAACCATGACGTGAACCGATTATCTTTCAATAAATCGGTGCATTGTTAGATATTGTTAGATTTCTAAACAGATTAGTTGTATCGTTCTTGGCTTTAAAGAAAAGACGTATCACGTATTTGTTAAATTCTGGCGATGGCACCTATTTTAATTCGAGAGGTAATTATTTCTCCGCTATCGATTTGTCCTGTTGCTCCCCAAGCTTGGCAGTCGAGTGGCGAGTAGTTCCTCAGGATATCTTTACGGATCACGCCCCCATTACAATCAGAATGCCTAACGCTCACTTGAATAACGATTTCGCGAGAAGATAGATAATTAAAAAGCCAACTGGGATAAGTTCCATGAGAGCCTTGCCTCTTTTAGCTCAACAACTGAAAATGTCGATGATTCAGCCAACGAAATCACCCACAAGATCCTAAGTGCATGCGATGCTAGCATCCCAAAATCTAGCAGTAAGCCTCCCAAAAGAAGCGTTCCATGGTGGAACGAAGAAGTTGAACATGCTATTCGTGATCTCAAACAAGCTTTGAATGCATTCAAAAAAGAACCATCCGTTACCAACGCAATTAACTTCAAAAAAATGAAATCGAATCCCGAAGTATTTCTCTGCACGAAATAATTCTATAGATGGTATAATAGTAAACAGTGTCATTGTAAATAATCCAAAAGACATTGCAGAAAACTATTATGAAACTAATTTTCGAAACACATTAGACCTAGATAAAGCAAAGACCGTTCTATTAATAAACAACTTAGAGGAACTTCCACTCTACAACGTGTCATTCACAAGAGCAGAGCTTGATTTCGCATTAGCAAACACTAAAAGTTCAGCCCCTAACCCAGGCTCAATATAGTACGATTTTATTAAACATTTCCCAGAAATTGAGAAAGATAAAATCTTACACCTTTACAGCGCGATATGGAAGTCTGGCAAATTTCACAAAGAGTGGCAGAAAGCGATAATCATTCCATACTTTAAAAACAACAGAGATCCCCAAAGTCTTGGAAACTATAGGCCTATATGTTGAACTTCTCGGTTTTGTAAACATTTGGAAAAAATGGTCAATACACGCCGTACATGGTATATTGAACATCACAATCTATTGTCCAACTTTCAAATGGGTCTTAGGCAATTTAGGTCAACAACGCACTGTTTAGTTACACTCACAACTGTCATTCTAGACGGTTTTTTCTGCAAGAGAACATGTCTTTGCGGTCTTTTTCGATATAGAAAAAGCATTTGATAGAACAGATAGATGCCAAATATTAGTAGAATTAGAAAATATGGGCATAAAAGGCAATATCCTGATATTCATTAAAAACGTTTTGACCGATATAAAGTTCCAGGTCCGCATAAGTAGTGTCTTATCCGAAACCCGTATTCAAGAACTACTAACACGTCATATAAAATACGAGAAGAAATAGATAAACTAGGCGTTTCCGCGAATGAAATGGGGTTTCAGTTTTCTCCTACTAAATCTCACGTAATGCACTTCTGTCGGTTAGGAACAGACTATGACCACCCCCTAATTACCATCAACAATTACACCTTAGAGAAAAAATTAAACTAGATTTCTAGGTATTGTGTTGGACTCCAAGCTGTATTGGAAAAAGCATTTAGATAGTATGACTATTGAATATTATTAGGTGCTTATCCCACAAATCTTGAGGAACTAAAAAAGAGACGCTTATACTACTATATAAATCCTTAGTTTTGACAAGAATAGCGTATGGTGGAGCTGTTCTCTCCAGTGCCAGAAAATCACACACGAAAAAACTTAACCAAATACACTGTACGGGGTTAAGATTATGTAACGACGCTTTCCGTACTTCTAGTCTAAAGGAAATCTGCTTTAAATGCAATACTACTCCACTACACTACATCTTAGATAATGCCGTATGTAATTACGATAATAAATGCTCAACTATCTCACCCCTTGTTTACTTCAGTCTTCAGTACAGGAAAAATTCAATCATACGAGGATACCTACTATTATGCGCCCTACTGGGAAGAGAGCTATGGACATAGCAAACAAGATTTTAATTGAATTTCCTATTGGTTTATATCAATATAGAACAACCGAAACTCCGCCATGGACAATACCCTTTCCCATCATTCAAATTGAATCTTCTCCGTGCAATAAATACAAGTCCTGCTCAGAATTAATCAAAAACGATTTCAAGCTAATTATGTCTGACCATACGGATCACATAATTATTTACACAGACGAGTCAAACACTGAAAAAGGAGTCAGATGCGCTGTATAAATCAACGATACAATGCACAACTGGTCTTTACTTATTTACGCCAGTGTGTTTACAGCTGAGTTATATGCTCTACTACAAGCACTAGTATATTGCGATGCAAGAAGCACAAGTTCATATTGTATCGATTCTCTTAGCTCCCTACAAGAAATATCTGATATTTTCTCCCCCGACCCACTTGTGCAAAAAATCTTAGATCGTTTGGCGTAGCTTAACCAGAACAAGAAAAGAATGTGTTTTGCTTGACGCCCTTCGCATTGCGGAATAACAGGCTATGAATTTGCAGACAAGGCTGCACGGAAAGCTGTAAATAATAACTCCATTGACTGCAGATTAAAGCGTCCCAATGACATAAAAACGTATTTAAAGCAGTGTTTAATTAAAGATGCTTTGCACGATTGATTAAACGCCAAATCGCACTTCACCAAAACTAAAAAAGAATTGACAAAGTGGGTCTTTCCTAGTTCAATAAATCGAAGGTAACAAGTAAACCATTAGTCGACTGCGCATCGGACATACTAATATTACTTCTTTATACCTACTCTATGGACACAATGCGAGATACCTTTAAACATATCACACATACTAATCCACTGCAATCCATACACTGAGCAAAGGCGCAATAACGATTTAAGTATAAGTAATTCATTAAAAACGTGCTTAAACAATGAACCTAAAAACATAGAAGTCCGCTAAACGTCGTAAAAGACACATGTTAAACAAAATCTGAAAAAAAATCATTATCGATAAAAGTAAGCTATACCATTAGTGCTAGAATACAATAAAATTTTCAATTATATTTAAGTAGATAAATAATTGGGGTCGTGACCTTTGTAGGTGACGCACTATTAAAAAAAAATTATAATGTATTTATTGCCTAACAGAAGAAACATGGATTTACAGGACAATTTGTACAATTTAGATACGCGATTGTTTATCACCTAAATAAATAAACTAAGGTATTTGAACAATCTGTTTTGTTGTGAAATAAGTTGTACATTAAAGTGATGCTAAATAATTTCCGTCTAAGTCTAGTGAATGGATCTTAAATATAAAGAGAAAAAGTATATGATCGTAACCACGTGAAGGACATATGCCATCACATTTACAGGGTAAATATTTGACATTGTGCAGTTTCGCATAATAAACCCAAGTATTCTTATTGCAGATCTGCATATGGTATCGACATGTACCTAAATTGTTGCATTCATGTACGATCAATCTGAAGCTGAAGGTGTTCTCAATCCGTTTTATTAGAAATTGATAGAAATATTCTCAAATACTCTGCAGATAAGAGTTGATTTCAAAATAAGTAATCAGTCAGATCGTAAATGAACAACAAAAAAGCAGCGGTCCCAATTTCGACCCCTGGGAACACCAGAGGAAGCGGTATAAAGATCAGAATTGAAGTTATTGTAAGTTCACAAACTGTATACGTTCACCAAAATAACTATTAAAAAACGCATGTAATCATGAAAACTAAAAGTCTGCAATTTAGAGATAATAAGGGAGTGTTGAATTTTATTAAAAGCCTTAGCTATGTCAATCTGTTTAGTGTCTACCTGACCATTTTTATCCAGCACTTTTAATTGCGTGAAACAAGTTAAATTTGTAACGGTAGATCTATTTGTCATAAACCCATGCTGGAATGCTGATACGTGTTTATTAACTAATGGGTAAATGCCATCATAAATAGCAATTTCAAATACTTTTGCAAAGTTGGATGAAATGCTAATAGGTATATAGTATCTGAGTAACGTCGCCAGACTTAAGCATAGGGCAAATACGGGCCTGTTTCCATGCATCTGAAAATGCTTTTGTTTGTGAAGATAAATTAAATAGCGGTCCGGACAATAACACTACAATCTTTGACCAAAACACTTGGTATCTATTCTGGACCATCAGTTGCCTTGTTATTAAGTTTTTGTATAGCATTTACCACAGCATTTTCGAATAACGCTGTAATATTAAGAGATAAAATTTTACTGTGCGTGTATAAGAGGAAGTGCCGACGATACACCTTTCTTCTTTTGTATGGAAGAAACTTGACTTTGATAATAGATTTTAAGCGAAAAAAATTCAATTTATCCACAGTGGATTTGCCTTTCTACCAAAATAATAATGTTTTTATCGAATATTTTGGATTATTTCTGAGTGAACCAAGTCGGAAACGAACGGGAGTCTCCGTGTTTAATAGGAACATGACGGATGAATAACTCATACATTACCTCGTAAAATTTGGTGCGTCTGAAAAATTATTCAAAATTTCGCAGTCAACGTTGCAAAGTTCATTTTAAAGGCTAATGTTATTAGCCTTTTTAACATTTAAGTCTTTCATACTTTAGATAAAAATTAATGCTTAGTGCTGCATTCTAAATATCTTCGCTGATTAATGGAAAATGATCGTGTATTACATTATTGTCAATATTTGGTAAAGCAAGATCAAGAAGACGATTGTGTGCATTAGTTACAGTATTACATTGCTTCAAATTTAACATTTCTGTAAAATTATTTAACAAATTACATTTTCTTTCACTAACAAGAGGAAGTGAGAACATTAAAATCTTCCACAATGAGAATATTTTGATCCAAATTAATACTTGTTTGATCGAAAGAAATAATAAAAGTAGTACAGTGACTAAAGACAGTATCCGGGGAGATGCAAGTAAAAAAATGTAAATTATAAAACCACTAAAACAACATTCGCATCCCACTACATCTATAGCTGGTACAGACTTAGTTACTTCAAGAATATTAAGGCCCTCGACTGAAATATAACTTTTGATTTGTTACGTCATATCGGCGGTCCTGCCTAATTACAGAATAACGCGTTATTCCAGTGGTTTCTTAATCTTGCGGTAATATTGCGTTTGTATGGGTATTCTGTCAAAATAAACGACAACATTATTTCTGTATTATAAGTGTTTTGTAACTGTGGTTTCATATTAGTTTAATTGATTGGCCTATTTTCACTATCATCGCACTAGCAGAAAATCCAATAAGCCAAGCTAGCGTGGAAATGAAACCCATATGATTTCAATAATGCACGAAGAGCTTAAGCGCAATACACCTGCGCAATAAATTACGGCGTAACATGCGCAATAAACTACTGCGCAACCAACATACATAAGAGGAAAACCAGTCCTTCTCAGCACTAAGCCTGATGGTTTTTCAGTTTTTTAGCATTAAAGATTATATTTCGAAAGAACTAGAAGTAGATTTTGTAAGGTGAAGTTTACCCAAACGGATCGATAGCACATCAATGTACCAATATTAGTTTAAACGTGATTTATTATATTACTGATGATCTAGGACACCATATAGAATTAAACTACATTTTCCTTGTTGCCCATCAATGACTTCTTAACTACCATCAAGAGCGCTTCTAGATTTTCCATTTTTCATGAGATTGTGTTAGCACATTAAATTCTGCTCTGAGTTCAAGTAGTAATTGTTTGATTTCGATAACCTCTGCGTTACCTTTACGACATTTAATGCAGTGATAATCCCATCTTTATTCAGAATGCATTAAACTTCGGTACTTGAAAGATTATCGAATGTGGAATGTAAAGGAATGTTGATCACACTTGATATCCTTATCCGAAATTAAAACACCTTCGCAGATAATGCACTTATTATTTACGGATATGTTACCGAATTAATTTGTAACGAACCGCAAGTCATTACTACAAAATTACTACAAAAGTTAGTTAATTATTATTATTTTTAATATTAATTGTTATTAGTACGAGTAGCCGTAGCCGACCAGACCAGTAGCAGCCGTAGAAAAGTTCCGTCGCGCCACGTGAACGCATCCCGCTGCCGAGAATTATTTAGTTGGTTTTACCAGCTCCTGTATTAGTTAGTCCGTTAGACTAACTCCGGTACCAGAAAACCTGCACGTGACGGTTGCGTTAAAGTAAATCGCCGCAGACCTAGTGATAGCCACCGCGAGTTTAGCTCCCTGTATTTGCAAACGCGCACCGCGAACCTTTTGTAAATCAATAGCTATCCTCGATCTTTGTGATTAACGACACGTAAGTCTGTAGAGTAACTCAAAACACACATACACACGCAAACCCCCAGACCGCTACGGGCAACGCCACGAAGCAGTCGGGAGTACCAAACACATACACCCGCAAACCCCCAGACCGCTACGGGCAAAGCCACGAAGCAGTCGGGAGTACCGAATACAAACACACACAGACCCCCAGACCGCTACGGGCAAAGCCACGAAGCAGTCGGGAGTACCGAATACAAACACACTGCTACATGTCTAACCTGCATGTAAACATTTTTTTGAAAGTGCACTCGGCTAAGCTCCTGCGTACGGTCGTTTGACCGCAGAGCACTTGGATGCGTGGTGTTTTGGAGGGTTGCTACAATGGTGTTGACGTGGTTAGATAGCCACTAAAGGATAGGCGTCACAGGTTTTAGTCGGGAAATGGGAGAAAAGGAAAGAAAAAGGAAAAAGAGGAGTAGAGTAGGGGCAGGCCCTGTAAAACCTGAAACAGGTAGTGCTCCAAAAAGAAAAGGAATAATTTAAAAGAGAGACAAACTTTTACCCGAACAACCACACAGTAATCGTTTATTTAATTTAATTTAAACTCAAATTAATACTTGTCGAATAAATATCGAACGTAAACAAATATGATACTATGCTAGTTTTCCTCCCAAAGTATTCATAACAATCTTAACTTACAACATAATTATAATTCAGCCCTGACGATGGCAAGTGGTGAGCCGTCGCAGATGCCCACAAAGAATAAAGAAAAACTAAATGTATTTAGTTCGTTAATCGAACCCTAAATGTAAAAGAAAAGTTTCGTTAATTGTGCCGCTCCCGACGGTTGTAAGTACTTACAAATCGCAGCCGAAAGGGCGAAAGTAACCCATAAAGTGCGATCTAAAATAGATCCACAATGAAAATAGTAGTGCTTAATTTTTGAAACGGCTTGCCTACGTTTCACAAAATAGAATTTAAATCCCCAATGATTTTAATTTCGGTTTCTTTAATTTTATTAAAACCCTTAAGAAGTGGTATTATAATAGAAATATCTGGATAGTCTGTTCAGTGCAAGGCATAGAATGGCAGCAAGACATTCAATAGTACAGAAATTTTTATTACAGCAAAACCTGCTCTGAACAAAATTATCCGTAATGACAAATAATTAATATTAAGGAAAGACAAAGTACAGAAAAGTTACAGAAATTCTAAATTTGAATATAAATATATATACAGTTTCAAACAATGACTGTAATTCATACGACCTCAATATCTGTTCCACCCTGTATATAATGTATTTTAAAAACAGGAGCTTCAACGCGCAGCTACCGTGAAACAAAGTAGGTCAACGTCCCAGTGAATATAGGTGTGGTTTTTTCTTTCTTTTGTATGTAGAAATTAATTACAAATTGAACAAATCAAACTCTAAATTATTCAACCACTTTAGCCTCCAGTAAAAGCATGTTATTATAAATGATAAATTCTTGTTACAGGTAAGTAATATAAGGTTAAACCCCCAAATGTAACCTAACTCTGTGGTACTAATTTTAGCAATACACTGTTCATTACACAAATCCTGTGTATATTGAATAATAAAGAATTCTGACCTTTGATGAAGAATTACCAAACTGTAAATGCCCTTCGTGTTTCGAAGGTGGTAGTTACTTTGTGAAACCAAAACAGCTAATCAGTAGAGCCAGCATTCCAGTAGGAATAGGTACGAAGGCGATCGGTAGTGCATTCCAATTTGCTAGTTATGTATATAAATAAAGAATAGCTGTTTATTTCGCCGGTATCAAGGCGCTGAAAGTGATACAAGTAAATACGTTGCTAATTACCTTATACAAGCATACCTCTTTTTAGATGTTTAGAGCCGATAGCGATGATTTCGTTTCAACAGACCTATGTTATAAATTTAAGTAATCGTGCGAAAGTGCCTAAATGAAAGAATCGAATTACTAAAAGTTGTCGAACATGTGTTAAACTTACCGGAGGATGTGAAGATTGAAAATTGCAATAATATCCGCTTGTAAAGCATCAGTAAAGTTTTATACCAAAAAAACATTACATTATATGAAAAATTTTCCAAAGAAACGATGCTTAAACATCTTATAAACGGAAGGAAAAATTTTTCTTGCAGATCAACCTTCTCATCGGAAAATGGCGTGTTAAGAAAAGAAAGATTAGGAACAACGCCCTAACAAAAGCAATATTACCAAACTATTAAAACTATTCAAACTAGATAAGAATGTTAAAACCAAATTATGATAAATAAATTTTACAGATATCCCATTGTTGTCTTTTTAAAACAAGATTCCTTTTCAAAACTTTATTAAATGACCATAAATTTTAGAGATGGCGCAACTTATATCTATAAAGGAATAAAAAAAAGATGTGTACGTTAAATAAATTAGTTTTTAACAGTAGAGATGCGAAAAATAATTTTTGAGGTACGCAATTAAAAACATTCCACCAACGAATAAGGAAATATTAATATTTAGATCTAACTAATTAGTTCATTCATTAGATAAAGTAAAGGAAATTATCGATAAACACGTAACAACACACAGACCCCCAGACCGCTACGGGCAAAGCCACGAAGCAGTCGGGAGTACAGACACAAACACCACGCTACCATATACCTGACGACGAGAGCTAAGTAGGACTGTATAACCCTGCAGCTTTTATCATTTACTCTCACTTACATTCTAAAACACCTGCATTCACCAGCTCGCTGGCGAAGACCGAAGTGCCTGTAATCACAAACGAATTAAACGTAGAGTATCCGTCAAAGACCTGTCGTAGGAGAAAACCGTACACCGATAATCCCGCGCGTAGTAAACGAATTTCAAGAAAACAATCAATTAATTGTTTTCCACCAGCTTATTCCGCAAGTATAAACCGCCTTTAATAAATACGCGTTTTGGTGCGTGTACCATTAAGTAACGTTCATTTGTATCTACGTGAGTTTTCGATCATTTGCATAAAAGAAATCATCGCCATAAAATTGCATCCCAGTAGATAACGTGCAAATGTATTAATTATACAACCAAACTTGTATAATCCACCCAGTCTAAATTTAATGCGAGAGTAAACCTCTGAAGATAATTCATATTCTCAAACGTAATAGATCGCGAAGGGGAATTGCTTCACGAAGCATACGCGCCTGTCCGTCTTCCAGAAAGTACTGAAGGTAAAGGGAAGCAAGCATTAGACCGGTGAACGCTCGTCCTGCGTACAACCGTGAACTCGGGATATCGATTTTCACTAGTGACCTAGATCTGCGTAACCCCCGTTTTAATAACCAGTAGTTTGTTTATAAATTCTTTTCTTTTGTAGACAGGGCCGTATCCAGCATAAATAATTAATTAAACGCAACGTTATTAATCATTTAAATATTACGTTCTTCATTGAGTGTAACTAGGGAGTATTAATATCTATTTACAGAAACGACTTTGACAACAATAAGCCGTCGTATCGAGCGAGTGGAAGGAAGGAGGACATCCAAATTCGCCGTCCAAACCGAGGGGACGCCCCGACGTCGCCGTCTAGATCTTAAAGTCAAATTGTTTCCTCATTTTTTTCCGTTTATGTTAGTTGTTAATCAGGTAGTTATTTAGCTTAAGTGTGAATATATTAGAACTGTATGGAATAGCATAATATATATATATATTTTTTTTTGAACCATTTTACTATAATTATTTTATGTGGACAGTGTAGAGCTAAAGATTAAATATTCCGACGAACCCACCCCCTCTTTAGTTTCTAATCTAAAGACCGATTGCAGTTTAGCCGCGGCAAATATAAAAATTGTGTAAAGGACCTTACAAATTAACACTTTCTACTCAGTTAATTCATTAATTAACTAGCTCTTTTTGAGTAATCACCATTCTCTTATCCATGCCTACAAAAATACTAATGGTACACATATGTACCAAATCTTACGGTATGCATATGTAGTGGATAGTCAACAGTAAGAATAATTATCCCACTGTACAAAAATAAAAGAGTTATTGTATTTTACCTTCAAATACCTTGTTTGCTCAAAGATTTTCAAACTACATACTAATAGTTTCACAAATTTCAATGAAACCATTCACCGAATAAGCCGCGTAACGTAGCGTGTTGAGCAAAATGTGAGTGTTATTGTTTCTCCATACCACTGCAAATTAATCCCGATATAAATAGAATGGACCATATATCATTTTAAAATAAACAAAACCACGTTTACGATAAAGGGCAGAGAAGAGTTAATTAATTCGGTTGGGAAAACTAACAAGTGCAAATTGCAACATTGTACTAATCATGTAAAGACTGTTGAAAATAACATGTGTGTAGCAGATAATCTTCAACATGAAAATTGATAATTTGTAACCAGTGTTACACATTTATCTTTTGAGGATCTAAAAATTGACTCCACCGGTTAAACGAAACTGACTAGAATACAATTTGTGTAAGAAATATTATATTATGGTAGAAATAAATGGTGTACCTATATTGATGAAATTGTAAATTTGTTTATACTATAATAAAAACACTATGTTACAATTTCCACCTAACAGAATGTCTAATTTGTCACTGGTTAAATGGTGTTATATTATAGTAAATCTGGAGTAGTATCAATCCCACAGAAAAGCTAATCTCTCTTTATGTCGCCATTACCTGTGGAGCTTCTTCCTTATGTATGATTCGCATACGTACTTCGCGTCTCAGATCAAATATAGTTTAAAGTTTCGATGTATACAGACCAAGGGCAGCTCTTTTCGATAATTTACGTAAACGATAAATGCGCATTGGGGTTATTTATTTTGAGGTTATAAACTGTCCGTCACTCTGTCTCTACGATATTATAACCGGACGTACACCATTATAAAACGGCATAATAAGTCTAACAAGTGTTTGCAGTACTTTGATAGTAACTATTATATATGAAAAAAGATCCGTTTAGTACCACCAAAGTCCAATTGTTTAAACTAACTTAATTTTACAGACATACATTAAACATGTTTAAAATAAAAACAGAGCATTACTAATGTTCATCCCTGAAATATTCATTGCCAGCTTGACCCATTCGAGTTAATCAGTGTTTCGTACCTACATACAGATAATTGCTTTATAATAGCATTTAATATAGTATGTATACTGAAAAGTTTGAAGTTGAGAAATCTTTCAAGCAAAGGTAATGTACACTGGTGATACATAATGCTAATAATCTATACGCTGGTAATAGCCATGAAAATTCACATAAATACCGTTCGTTTTCAAAACTGCTAAAAAGAACAAACTCAGTTAATTTAGTTGAGTTGATCGGCCTATTTCCACAGTGTTTGATTTCATAGCGCGACGTTTGGGAATCAAGCTTAGTCCTGTGAAGGACTTTTTACGCACTTGAGACGAATTTATATATATTGTGATTTTTTTCCAAGCACTTGACTACTCTCATATTCGAACTTTGGCACCTTTCACTTACAAGTCTGACGCCTTTACCGCTGAGCCACTGATTAATCTAATATATATTTTTATAGAACATATATACAGGGTGTCCCGCGACGAACGACACCGATCGATTATGGAAAAATTATAAATAGGAAAAATCTGAAAATTTACGTACTTACTAAAGTCGATGTGGGACATCCATATAAATATTCTAAAAATTACAGCACTTGCGGTTATACCGGAAGTGGATGTTAGCTAGCTTATTTTAAATGGGACACCCTGTGTATTGTTGCATTTTTGCATTCTATATTCAATTCTAGGCATACTTTATGTTTAATTTAACTTTAGGTGTTTTTGAGATATTCCAAGTTTTCAATAAAAAAATGACAGTTGCATTGCCCAACAAAGTTGCCTGTACTGTCCAAACGGCAGATTATTTTGCAGTGAAACTCTAAACTATTGTATACAAAGGACACTTTTAGTTCACTAACAACGCGCAATGACGTATTTCTATACAGGGTGATTGAAAGTCATTTTTTTTTAATTGGAACTAATACTTTTTGCAACAGATTTGGGTTTAGCACCAAAAATAACTATGATTTTCAATTTAAATGCCTATACCTAAATCTAACCCTTTTCATTTTATTGGAGAAAAGGCGTTTTCACTTGCCCATATTCAATTACGTTGTTAAACTTTTTATACTCGAAAATAGACTGTTTCGTTGATTTATTTGGCAATTCAATTGCGAAAAATACTATGCTGGGTGTCCGGTTTTTCGGTTGTATTATTATTACATTCAAACTATAATATCTTCCTTATCACATCTGTGATGTGACCAATTCACTGATATTCCAAAAAGTACTAAGGTATCGTATACCTAAACCTTCACGTTTCAAAGTATTCAACAATATTTAACAAAATCACGAATATATTAAATAATATTATTATTCTTAACAATCTAACATAACTACTACAACAAATGCTCGAAATGACTGCCATCTTTTTCAATTCCGAGTGCCATTCTCTTTTCAAGCGAACGTCTTACTTTTGCAACATAACAGGAGTGGCGGTTCCAAATTCATTTTTATTTCGGTCTATCGTATCTGCAGTAGTAGGAGGAGTGGCATACACTAGATTTTTAATATATCCCCATAAAATGAAATCCATCGGACTGAAATGTAGAGATCTAGTAGGTCAGTTAGTTGGGCCATCTCTTCCGATCCATTTGTTATGAAATTTTTGGTCTACACCTCGTGAAAAATATACAGAATCACCATCTAATTCTAACCATATTTTTTGTCTGATGTGTAATGGAATATCTTTTAAAAGTAGCCAAAAGTCGTTTTTTAAAAGTTTTAAGAATTTTCGACCATTTAAAGTGATGTCGAAGAAATATGAACCAATAACTTCATCGCCAATTGTTTCACCATACACAGTAGTAAGTACTCCATCGATTCTGGTGATCTGTAGTATGCTTATTTTTGGTATTATAATAATGGTAGTTATGACGATTAACATGGCCATTATTATGAAACGTTGCCTCATCGCTAAACAACACGTATTTATCTAAATTATCTTCTTCACCCATTTTCTCTAGGATTGTTAAATAAAAAGCAATTCGCCTTTCAAAATCTGTTCCATATAAATTTTGATGAAGTTGAATATGATATGGGTGGTATTTGTGTTTCCTTAAAATTATGGAGACACTTGATTGACTAATGTCTGTTTCTCTCGCAATCATTCTAGTACTGGTATTGGGATTATCTACCACGGAACCTAATACCAAATACTCGTTTGTTTTCCTGTTTTGGGTAAACCACCTTCCTGTTCCTACGAAACGTACCTTTTTATTTTTGTCTTGCTTCTAATAATCCATTTTGACTTAAAATAATTATTTGATTTTCACCACACAGTGAAAATAATTAATTCCCAGTTATATTGACGTACTGTTAATGAATAATATTTGTCATTTTCACAATAGCACACTAGATTAGAATTCAGCTTGGTAGCATCGGTTTCTGTCGTTACAATATACAATATACTAACTTGAAATATGTGTACACATACACACAAAAGAAGAAATATCTTTGCCAATTACTCGATTCAAAATATGATTGACAAGCATTATTTGTAAAAACATTTACGTCCTGTAAATGCCGTAAAAAAAACTTTAAATTTTAATATTACGTCAATAATCTTGGAACGTGATGGTTTAGATATAAGATACCTTAGTACTTTTTGTAAGATCATTGGGTTGATCACATGACGGATGTAAGATATACAGGGTGTTCCATTTGAGATAAGGAAGGTATTATAGTTTGAATGTATAATGATAATAATACAACCGAAAAATCCAGTATAGCATTTATCGCAATTAATTTTGCAATTAATGCAATTTTACAGTTTATTTTTCATAATTAATTTAAAAATCTGATAAAATATAGAGCATTCCATTTAAAAAAACATAACTTTGATATGTTACTATTTTTTGAAGCACCCTGTATATTTGAAATTATTTTATAAATGTAGCCTTAATTGACCTACACAATGTCCCTGGAACAAAAACCATAAAATATATCTAGCTTTCACATAAAACTCCGTCGCGGAGTTTTATGGGAGTATATCTATGTATATATATATATATATATATATATATATATATATATATATATATATATATATTTGTTGAATTTTAAATTTCCGCGTCCTCCGTGTGCTAAACCGATGTTCCGGGTACCGGTATTGATGTAGTAGTGGCAACAATACTTAGCCCAACGGTTCGACAAGATCCCACTTGACATCGTCAGGATATGTGTAACTTCCGGCTACCGTTTCTCGTTACTAGTATAGATCTTCGTTCTTCATTCTTCGTTCCATACGAGTAACGAGAAGCAGAAGCCGGAGCGTATCCTAAAAATGGCAAGTGGGATCTTGCCGAAACGTTGAGCTAACCGATATCCAAATTCACGGAAAAACCAAGTAGGTAAGTAGAACAGGGACACCTTTGGCCGCCTTTTGTTTTTGTGATGCCACAAGCCCCGCTCACTTTTGACCTTGGGAATTCCACAAGACCTGCCACGTGGCTGACCTCGGTTTGACCTGGGGAATTTCCGTTGACGTAATTCAACCTGGAAATTTCCAATGACGTAATTCGGGCTAGCAATTTACGATGACGTAATTCGTCTTGGGAATTTCCGATGACGTTACTCGGACTGGGAATTTCCGATGACGTAATTCGGGACAGGGAAATTTCCGATAACCTCGTCTTTCACTTTTAACCTTGAGAAACTGGTTTACCTTGAGAAAGTGGCTGACCTTGAGAAACTGGTTTACCTTGAGAAAGTGGTTGACCTTGAGGTAGTTGTTGACCATGGGCATGGATTTGTCTGGGAAATTTGAAATTATTCTAATAATAAGGAGGTTCTTGTAAGTCAAGTGTAGGAGCTATCTCTTGGATCTATTTAGGTTTGTCTGTGGTGGCATCTAGTGTTGTATGGACTAATGAATGTTTTCTGTAACCTTGAGAAAGTTGTTTACCTTGAGAAACTGGTTTACCTTGAAAAACAGGTTGATCTTGAGAAAGTTGTCTGCATTGAGAAACAGGTTGGCCTTGGGTAGCCTAACTTACTAGGCGGGAAATTTGAAATTTGAGCAAGGGGCCCTAATGCTGTCTCATAAGACAAGTCTTCGGGAACCTGTAGTAGGTCAGTGCCTCTCTTGTCGTGGCCCCTTCACTGGAAATAGTATGGCGCCACCTAGAGGTATATTTCTAAGGGCTAATTGGGGTTATGTTTGCGGCTCCATCTAGTGGTGTATGGACTAATGAATTTTTTCTGCAATGTCAGTGTCTCTTTCACTACAGTGGTGTATTTCAGGGTTAATGCCGTTTTGTTTGTGATGCCAACTGGTAGTATATGGACTAATAAATGTTTTTACTTCATACTAAAAGGGCCTACAGTATAACACAAAAAAGTTGTAGCGGTTTAAACACGTTCTAATGGTTGCTTCTAGCGCCGTCTAGGAAATACACTGTAATCGATGATAAATTTGAATTTCTCATCCCAAGAAACCCCTATATAAGAAATTTTATATAATTAGCTCAAAACAGTCCAAAGATATGAAAGAAAATGTGATTTATTTTTCAACTTTGACACCCTGTAGCTTCTTTATTATCAACTTTTGGACTAAGGCAAGTTTAATTAATTCCGCTTACTTTTACGTAAGTAATCTTCCTTATACCTTTGGCTATGGAATTTAGGGACACCCTATTATATATATATATATATATATATATATATATATATATATATATATATATATATATATATATAGTTACCATATCGATAGTTTAATTTATTTATCAAACGTTAGTTTTTTCTGTCGCTTTTCCGTTGATAAAGATCTATAATTATGGCTCACAGTTTCACTAATTCCGAAATGGTGGATATATTTTTAGTCTATGGACTATGCCATTGCAATGGTCGAAGAAGTGTACGAATTTATAGGGAAAAATAACCTTTTCGTAGAACTCCAAATCGGAACACTTTTGCTAATAGCGAAAATGGCCAGTTTCAACCAAGCCGTGTAAATTGTGGACGCAGACTAACCATAAGGACGGCGTAAATAGAAGAATAGATTTTGGACACCGTTGAAATAAATCCAAAGACCAGCACACTATGTGTAGGATTACAATTGAGAATTTCGAAATCATCAGTTCATAGAGTTTTTCAAGAACAATTATTGCACCCCTTTGATATTCGAAAAGTTTAAGACACATTGCCCACGGATCCTGATCAACGTTTAGCTTTCTGTCGATTTAATATTCATAGAAGAATCTAAAATACATATTTTAGTAAAAAAATGTTGTTCACGAGCGAAGGTACTTTTACTAGATGCGGTATGAACATGTTTATGCTGTTGAAACCCTCGTGAAACGAGGGCTGGAATTGTAGATACTTTTATTATTGGTCCCTTTGTATTGCCAAATCGGCTGAACGGAGATAGGTACTTGAACTTTTTAATACAAAACTTACCTCTTTGATTGGAAGATTTGCCCTTACTCCTTCGTCGTGACCTTTGGGTTATGCATGATGGCGCACCTCCTCATTTTGCTTTAAATGTAAGACAACATTTAAATGACGTATATCCACAACGCTGGATTGGAAGAGGAGGTGACGCACCTGTGAACTAGTCGGCTAGGTCACCGGACTTGTCACCCTGCATTTTTTTCGTGATGTGCCTTGAAATCAAACGTTTATGCATCCCCAGTTAATACTCAAGAAGAATCGTTGGCAAGAATAATTCATGAAGCCAATTTATCGAAGAATAGTCCTGAAGTATTGTACAGAGTACAATGTAATTTTTTACTTGTGCATGCAGAAAAATGGTGGAAATTTTAAACATTTGTTGAATTAGCAAACTAAATACCTTCCAGAAAAGTCCATCAGTTGTTAAAATAAAATTTACATAACATAATTTAATTTTTTTAATTTTTGTTTAGCTTTTGGTTGATAATAATGCAATTTAATTGTTTAATTTGTTCCTCATATTCTTAATTATAGGTTTTGTTTTTTCTTCATTAATTACTGTTCTTCAAAAACTTCATTCTTCTTTATTTTTTTCAATAAATCGGCTTCATGAATTACTCTTATTATTATTATGAATTATTATTATACTTTTGGATAATTTGCATGCATCATGAGCTTTAGATGCGTTTTTCTCGGAAACTGGTGCTCTTAGCGATATCAAGAAGGTATAGCTTTTTTAAGCAGAAAAGGTAGGGGAAGCTATTATTCCATACATAAAGGGCCTACAGTGTAGCACAAAAATTTGTAGCATTTAAACACGCCTTAATGGTCGCTTGTAGCGTCCTCTAGGAAATACAACGAAATCGATGATAAATTTGAATTTCTCATCCCAAAAACCCCCATATAAGGAATTTTATAAAATTAGCTTAAAGCACTCGAAACGTATGAAAAAAATGTGATTTATTTTTTCAACTTTGACACCCTGTAGCTTCGTTATTATCAACTTTTGGACTAAGGAAGGTTTAGTTAAATCGGCTTATTTTCACGTAAGTAATCTTCATTATCCTTTTGGCTATACAATTTATGGACACCCTCTCTCTCTCTCTCTCTCTCTCTCTCTTATATATATATATATATATATATATATATATATATATATATATATATGGTGTTCATTAAATAGTGTTAAAGCTTCAGCTAGCGTTATAGCCCATGCGAGTCTGAGAAGCGTCATAAAAAAACTAATGCTAAGCGATGCGCCGTTTCTTCTAACAGGCCATCCAAAAATGACATTAAATTACAACGTTGGAAGCTACATGTAAACAAATTCAACACATGATACTTGACACAAGGCGTCACAAGCATATTGGTGCTCAAAACAATACAAAAAGTACAGAACACACGTTATATATATATATATATATATATATATATATATATATATATATATATACATGTACAGGGAATTTTTCTTAACTGTATACATATGGGCTATGTATACTTTAAAAGAAACGTGTCAATGCATTGGGAATACAGATTCTATAGGCAACCAATATTACTTATGACGTATTTTATAATTGCTCACTTCAAGCTTATTCCTTTTCTTACAGTAAAGCAAATAGGATGTACGATTAATACTTGAGAGTTCAACATTATCCTAAACAGTTAATTTTGTACATAAGGGAACTATTAAGTATTAATTATGATGAATGACAAAACTGTGTAACTGCGGTAAAGGTGTCAGATATGTAAGCGAAAGGTACCAAAGTTCGAATTTGACAGTACTCAGTACCTGAGAACAAATCAAAATATATGAATTCGACTCACGTGCGAAAACAGTCCTTCTCAGGACTAAGCCTGATGACGAATGGAGAGTCCGCTTCCGAAACGTCGCGCTATAAATGCAAAAACTGTGGAATGAAACCACAGTTGGGATAGAGTGAAACTTTTTGTTTTGTTGTGTTTTGCTGCACAACTAGAGTACATAAACTACCAAATAGCGAAAACTGCAGCTGGATAGGTAATCTAGGAGTAAGTTACAGCGTGTACGGATGTACGTATAGCGCAAAATCGAGCACATAAGCGTTTCTCACATTTTTTATGAATTGCACAAAAAATAAGGTATAAACATTAAATAAATAATGTGTTAATTATAAATGTGTATTATTCAATTCTGAAATATGAATGCAGTTTTGCAGTTTCAGATTATACACCACCCGTAGTTTTATAATTTTATAATTTCAACTCATTATATATGCAAGCGTTTTCATATTATAATTGTGTTTATTGCTGACAATTATAAAAGGCAAAGCACTGTTAATAGAGCAGTTGAACACATTATTTAATTCGTATTGAACTTTGGATCTTTCGAGATATTCTAATTTACATAAAATGTGAACGTATATTTATACTACCACAAATTATTTGTTATTTGTAGCTTAATGAGAGACCAAGAATTTCAATTAAGCTTTATTAGTAAATTACTTCGCTTTACTTGGTAGTATGGGCAATTTAGAGTTATTATTTAGTACGAAGTGAATTGCATGTGCTTGAGTAGTTACTAAACCTGTATTTCTCTCGTATGGAAACTATAGGCATTCTTTTAAGTGTTTATTATGTTATACAGCCTTATAGAGTAATCTCCATTTATTAATTTTTTTTTTCAATAAATTTATATCTCTTTGATTCTGTACCTATATCACTCACAAAAACCCAATTTTATTAGACTTGGTGTTTGGGAACTGTATTTTGACTTAGATATGTGTTACGTAGTTCATAAATAAATCAACTTTCGACCGCTTTGAAGATAGGTGTTTTTTTGTGTACCCATTAATCTTTATAAAAACTGACAAACACAACGGACAAAAACATTATGAACAGGTTGTTAAACAGCATTTTGTTTAAAAAGTTTGCATTTTCTTTTGGTTTAGAGAATCAGTCTAGAATCTAAAAAACATTAGTTTTTTTCAAATAATCTGTTTACATAGTTTCTGCGGCAACTTCAGTCAAAGTGTAAACTAAGCTTCTGTAACAAATATGAAAGCAAAACTTTCTGTTATTCAATAAACCCACAACATTTTTGGTTTCAAACTGATGAGGAAATTAAAATATTTAAATTTAAAGGTCAAAAAGTTAAAAGCAGGTCAATAACTTTTAAAGGCAAAAATTCTGATGAATTTTCCTCGAAATGTAGTTTGGCCAAATGAAATCTAAAGTATGTTGTTTTTTATATTTGTGTAAGATTTACGAATCTAGCGAAGGGAATAACTTAAGCAACGTTGCATGATCTATTTCGTAATTATTTTATTTGTAAATTCTGCAATTGTAGTATTTTCTTATAGACAATAAAGAAATTGTACGTAATCAACTCATTATTATAAAAAAAAATGGTTGGGATTATTCTGTATCAACCATCAATATGTAGGTAAGTGGTATTTTGGTGAAAAGTCAATTATGTCGATTTTCACAACCTTCAGAAGCACCTGTTCCTTGTAAATGAGTGGGTAAGTGAAATTCACTATTTATGTATTATATTAATAAAGTTGAGTTACCATAAGACACAAGAGCTGAATGTAGGGGAGAGCGGTCTGTGTTGGCACTCCTAACAAAAATTGTCTCCAATATCCTTAATAAAATAGACAAAAGGCTTCTTTTGTCATCAGCAAATTAGCACTGTACTCTTTGAGATAACCAAACTGTTTGACAAATAAATCAAAACTAAGAATTTGACATATAAATTAATAACAAAACCAAGTATGCCATCATAACCGAATAGTTGGGCCTGATGGCATACTCTGTTTTTAACAGAAATGTAAGGAAACTCAAAAACTATATTTATTAGTAAAAAAAAACATTTATATAAAGCGTTCACACTTATCCACTTTAATTTTACGATCTACACCTGCGCATTCTGTATGGCACCAACTGCTACATTTTTGGACATAGAATATAATTCGTTGCAGTATAAGCATGCTGCATCCAATTCATGCTCGCTTTCATACATTTCGACTTCTTCACTTTCATGAATTATTCTCTTCACTGTCTAATTTTTCTTTCGAAGCATCTTACGTCTTTCTTTCTTCTTCTTTTCTGCCTGTGTAAGTTGTGCTGCAGTAATAAACACCTGTTGCCCTATTTTCCGTTTTTTTCTTAGGCCATCCTATGGTAAAGGAGCAACAGGCATGGGCGATAATTAACAAAAATATTCCTTAAATTTTGACGTCTTAATTTTGTCTGAATTTGGAGACCCACTTTTGAAGGAGAGGGAACTACTTCAAGTTCAGCGACTTCATTTGGTAAGTCCTTTTCTTTATTATTAGCAAAATTTGTGGTCTCAGCAGCCGCAGGAAAAAAATCCACATTTAGCGGTTGAATTCCTGTTTTAGAAAAGCCGCTTAAAGCATTTTCTACTGTAGCTGCTTATTGGTGTGCGTTACAAAATAACTCCCCTACCTGACTGTCAGTCACGGCATGACCTGGATTTTCTTGCAACCATTTCTGAAATTCCTGGTCATAATACATGGTTAAAGTCCATAAACGCCTACATCCAAAGGTTATAAGCGATGTGTGCTATTAGGCGGAACACAAAATCGAACAATGCCATTTTGTTTGCAAATTCCAATACAGCTAAGCTCTTATGACTATATGCTCATCAACTATTAACAGCACTTTTAAGGTCGAAGATGGCTTCATAAAATTTGTAAAATGTATGAGCCACTTTAGAAACAAATCTCCATTAACCCATCCACCCTTTTGTTGCGAATATTCTTACAGACCTGAATGTATAGTAGAAAAGCCACTTTCATCCACATTCCAGCTATGGTTTGTTAATGGCGTTTTTTCGGGTAAACGTAAACTTATAGAGGGATTTCTCTTTGAAAATCCGCGCACCCAATCCAATCCTGCTATTTTCTTCGTTCTACTAAAAGGATGTGGTAAATGGTTTGACTCTGCTATCTCAAACGCCAGTCTTCGAAATTGTACCATGTTTAAACCAAAATAACGAATTTCAAGATCTCTTAAATGGGTGACCAGTATTTCTTCAAACTCCTTGCTGAATGTAGGACGTTTATCTCCCAAAAACACTTTACTGGAAGATGTAGCAAAGCACGTTTTCAACCCATCTGTTTGTTTCTTGCTTCTTCCAATGCAGATTTCATATCATCTTCTTTTGCCAACACTGCCTTTTTTTTATTTATTGAATAGCTCATTTCTAAAATTAAAAAAATAATTATGGAAATGCTGCATTTGGATATGATGGAACCCTATGTCAACAAATACGGACGTTTAAGGTGCCATCATTGCCTAATACGCAACGAAACGCACTACCACTAGTTTAACTGAGCTACCAAATTCTAAACTTACTTGTTTCTGACTTTAACAGCACGTGTGCTTAACATATAAATTAATACAATAACATTCCTCAACAAATACAATTATTACAAAGGTATTTCGTACCTATCAATAATAAATCAGCACCCACACATTTTTTTATTTTTTTTATTTCGAGAACACTGCTTACTTCGACGTTGTCGTCGCTTACAATTACCTTTGACGCATTTATGCAGTACGGTGTGAAGTTGTCAAATTGGGTTATGGTTGCAGTCCACAGCTATTGTTAGGGTGTCATCATTGCTAGGGTGCCATCACAGACTGGTTTCCCCTACATAAAATATCTTCGAATACATTGGTAAGTGGGCATACCTGTTTACTCTCACTTCCATTTCCGATCATAGTGTCCTGTGTTTTACTTGTATGTAAATAAGTTTTACATTTGCTGATGGTAAATTAAGGTTAAACGTTGTCTAGCGCAAGTGTATGAGAAATTATTGTTGATTATCACTGACCATTTCGGGGTAAGTTAATTCTACAGCTTGTTATCAGTGAGGGGTGCGTTGAAAATCAAACAAAAGTCCTATAATGGATTTGATCATCTGCAGACAAAACAAGCCGGCGAAATTAGCGGTAACAATAAGTCGTTATTTTGGTATATCATTAAATCTTGTAACATGCACCTCTGAAAGTGAGTGCGTGTTTTTGTAGAGATGTCCAGTCAACATACAAAATTATCATTAAATGGCGATAATTAATTTAATAAATAATTTAATAATCATTAATAGTAGCGAAGTTTGGTGATTTAGTTAATTTTTTTATGGTACTTGTGTTGATTATTGACCACTCCACAAAAATTGAAACCCAGGCGTATTCATACGCATTCCTAAAAGGTTGTACAGTGTCAGTGTTATTTTCATAGAAATTTGTTGTAGAAATTAAACGTAAAACGTTACCGCCAGGACATAGTTAGTGATTACTATGTTATTCATGCGGTCATAACGGTGCAGTGCAGGAACACAGAATATAGGACTGTGCTGTGGCAAATTTTACACCTATCACATTAGTGTGTGTTAAACGTAGTACTCTCATTTGCCCGGGTGAATGGTTTATTACCAATATACTAACTACCATGCAATAGTTTGAGAATGTGTAAGGCCCATAATTTCGAGCAGGTTTCTTTTATGAGTTACCCTTACTAATTACCACTATGTGAATTTCTTTTTAATCTCGGCTAGTCAGGAATTTTGGGAAGTGGGTTTTTAGACTTATATAACTGTTAAAAAATTTCCTTACCCAGCTTTAATACATATATTTATAACATAAATTTCTGGAATTATAATAATAATATAACAAAAAAATGATATTCTGGTAAAACAATTAAGTATTCATATTAAACAAAATGATAGAAAATAAACGAAAAATTTCTTTAAAATATTTTAATGGATCTCTTCGTACAGCGCGCCTGGTATTTGGGCAGCACACCGTACATCAGAGTAATGCTGGTGTCGTTGAAATGTCGGCGATAAATCCTAAGATTTATAATGTTGCAGGACAGGTGTCGCCGGTGTAGCTGTGGTCGGTTTGGAAATTTCCTGTAAACAAGCGCGTTAAATGCAGTGTTCAAATTTAAAATAATTGTGATTTTGTTTCTTTGTAAACAAAAATAATGTGTTCAGGTGAAAATAATACAAGGGTGTGTGTACAAGTCAAAAAGGAGGATTACTGTGATTTAGACAGGTAAGTTTATTCTGGTTATTATATTTTACATTTAAGACAATGTTTGTTGAATTGGAGGTTAGGGCGTGTTTCAAATTTCTATCAGGGACTGGCTGTTTATTACTTATATTTTCTTAAGTAACGTTTTGAAATACGGAACAGGTTAAAGAAAAGCAGGCCCTATACAAGATTTGATAATTACACGATTAGTGTTAATACAAATTCGTGCTAGGCAACGGTTGTAGGTGATTTGTTTAAATTTTGAGGGTTTGTACACACGGACTAAGGGAAAGACTAATTCTAGATTAACTATAAATAATATATACAATCAATTATGTACAAGGGTTATTCAATGTTATGGAATTCGCAAATTAAGGTTTGTAATGGTTCATATGATACAGGAATATTTTCGACAATGTGTTGTTGAAAACTTGCTAAAGAGTTCATTCACTACTACTAAAAAGGAACGTTGACCTTCGTTTTATTTGTATAAAGAGAATGATTCTTTACACTTTAATTGAAGGTGGTTACTTATTTGCGAAATGTAATTTTATTGTCTTTAAAAAGAATTTTCTGAAAGTTTTAATTGTTAACGCGCAAATGAATCTCGTTAATGTAATGGATTTCTTATTGTAAAATAGAAATTCTTTTACTTTAAAGTAAAACGTAAAATTAACTTTCTTGTTGTATAAATTTAATGTTTTACACAATTCAGGTTTTGTTTTCGGTAATAATTTGGATTTGATGTTCAGGTGTATTTTCGTGATATACAGGGGGAGTAAATTATAAGTGTTGATAGCCAAGCAAGGAGCTCGAGCTAAATCGACAAATTCTAGAGATTCTATTTATTCAAAGCTGGAACGGATACTTTGAATATATAGAACTATATACCGGAGGTTCAGGATATATTGGGTGTTTGTTTATAATTGCGTTAATAGCCAAGCCAGTGGGCTCAATAGTCTAAATTAACGAATCTTAGAGATTCTATTTATTCAAAGCTGTATCGGATACTTTGAATATATAGAACTATATACAGGAGTTCAGGATGGGATTTATAAATTGCCGTTTTTGAGGTTATAGCGCGTGAGCGGGCAACCAGACGTTGCTTTTAGAGCCCCATTAGCTAGAAGACGCCCTATAATAATCCCGGTGACCGCCGGTGTTAACCAGTCAATTTACCTAAGGTCAGTATAATACACAAAACCTCTTTGACGTCAATTAATTTCTTAAGGATGGTTTGTTAATAGGAATTTCTAGGTATTACAACTATTTTCGTAAAAATTGGTTATACTTCGGAGTATTTGAATTCTATTTAATTCAAGTGAAATTGCTTTAAGAGCAGGTCAGGCGGTTATGTTCTCGAATCGAGAATTTCAGGTGTAATAAATTATTACAAACGGACAGGCAGGAGAGTATTTGTATAGAAGCGTTCTACAAACAGAATTAGAATTTCAGGTGTAATAATAAATTATTACAAACGGACAGGCAGCAGAGAGTATTTGCAGAGAAGCGTTCTACAAACAGAATTCAGGTGTAATAATAAATTACTACAAACAGGCAGGCAGGAGAGTATCTGTAGAGAAGCGTTCTACAAACAGACTTTTATGTGTAATAAATTATTACAAACGGACAGGTAGGAGAGAGTGTTTGTAGAGAAGCGTTCTACAAACACAATCCAAAGTAAAAGTTAAAATTTTCGCTTATAAACCTTGCGAATGTGTGGGATTTTAGGTAGGAAATGTCGCAACGTTTCTGCACATCGTGAAATGGGGGTACTGGTGCGCACGCAAAAGTGCTGATTATTTACATTTATTTAGAACTGGAATAAAATGAATTATTATTTAAACATTATCTTAATAATTTTTATTAAAATAATAATTAATTTGTCTTACTCAATTCTGGCTCATTACAAATGGAATTAAGCTAATCTTCCTCTTGGTGCAGATTATGAGGTATATCACTTCGATTCGAATGATAGTATCCTGACTTTCAACTACATCCCAACACATCCGATGATTCTAGCGCTTTCAGCGACAAGGAAGTGGAAGGTACAAGGGTCTTTTTTAAAGTAAGGTCAGATTAGCGCCAGTTGTGAGAGTTCCGGCTACTGCACGCATGCGCGTTGGCTCCCTAGATGTCTTGTGCACAGACAGCCACCATTTTGGTGTTATAGCATAACCTTTAACAGTGTTTGCAGTGCGTTAAATTTTTTAAAACAGTTGAACGACCCGCCCACCATGATTAGACTCTTGACAGCAAGGAATGTGTCAGCAGCTGATGTGAGGTTTAGGGCCCCAATCTAATGAGTGACAGTAAGTGCGAAAATGGATGCCACAATATTCATGACGACGTTCTGCAATCACAGATGACAAATGCGAGCGGTTGATTCTAAACTTCGTGGGCACAGGTGATTCACAATTTCCACTTTGTCAAATCAATTTTGTATAAAATCATTTCTGAGAACTTTGAAAAACTGTGCGTCCATTGAGTTCATAGGCTGCTTTCTGAGGAACACAAATGTAAGAGGATGGCTAGTGCATTGACGTTTTTTATCCTGTACGATGTAGAAGGAAATGAACTTTTGGACCACTTTGTCACAAAGGACGAGACATGGCTGTCCCATATGACTCCAGAATCAAACCGGCAATCAATGGACTAGCGCACATACATCTCCAGTCAAAGTGAAAGCCAAACAGACGATCTCAATATGCTAGACTAGAGCAACTATGTTTTGGGATAGACATCGAGTCATGTTAGTTTTTTATTGCCACAAGGGACAATAAATAAATTCAAATCCGTACTGATTAACCTTAAACAAGCTTCGGCGCGCCATACAGAACAAGTGACGTGGCTTACTGTCGTCTGGGATGTAGTTACTCCATGACAATCATTTTGCTGCTCAAACTCAAGGGCTTATCGCATTTTTTGGTTTGGAGCAAACGGAATATTCACCTTATAGTTCAGACGTAACACCGGGCGACTACCACCTGTTCTGCTAGCTAAAGTATTTTCTCGGCGGTCAGCGGTTTGACACTGATGACGATGTGAAAACAGAAGTTGGAAATCGCTTGACCTCCCATGCGGTAGAATTTTATGACATTGATACAAATAAGCTTGTTGGCAGGTATGATAAGTACTTAAATAAGCAAGGAAATGATGTAAAAAAATAGACTATAATGAAATACCTGGAGTATTCAAATACTTTTATTTATTGTCAATAAGGTAAACAATCCACCTACAACAAATGCTTGTGTAGAGTATTAGGAGCACGTAAAGGATTCGTAGAACTGATTACTGATAAGAAGAAGCATTCATCATCAGCAATTATTGCATGTGATGGCCGTGGACTGGCCTTGCCTAAAAATAAAAAAACAGACGCAGAGATTGAGATAGTGAAATATCATAGTTTATCATTTCCCGGGTACCAAAGTCACTACTGCAGGAACAAATCTACTAAGGAACGCCTCTTTGAAGATCTAACAATTTCATGTATGTACGAAATATATAACGAAGCTACTGAGAATTTAGTTCTCATCATACTCTAAATGTGTTCACCAAATGAATCTCGCTTTCATGAAGCCAAAACAGGGCACATGTTATACATCTGATGTATTTAATAGCAACTCAAAGTGATTACTGACGTAAGACTGGAATTGATGGCTGAATGGCAACTGTATGATAAACTGGCAGAGAACGCCCATGATTCGAAAAAATATATAAGCACTACATAACAAAAGCAGAAAAGTTTTCACCTTCGACCTTCAGCAGTGTCTATCAACACCATATGTGACAAGCAACAGTTTTTTATTTGTGTCAGCTTTCGACGTTTAATCTCACAATCCATGAATTGGCTTCGAATCAGCCAACATGTTGTATGTGGGATTAGACCGTCCCTAGTGGTAACCAAAACGCGTAATGTGCGAATTTATATTTATGCTACAGACGAAAGTGAACAGACTCTCTTCTATTCGGACACCTGTGGTAGCCAAAATAAAAATGACCCTGTCACCTTCATGCTCAGTTATGTGATGAAGATACGCCCGAACTTGAAGGTGACCAATCATAAGTTCTTGGTGAGCGGTTAAACAAATAGGGAACATGTATATGTAGCATACAAAAACCTTTTTGAGAAGATATATACATTAATTGATTACTGTCATGTTATGTTTAAATTCGATAGTTTCAATTTTTTTACTTTATTAGGTCCATTAATTCGTTTATTAAGTGTTACGTTGTGTAGTATTATTTTAATTAGGATAAATTGGTTTTTAAAGCCACTCGACATTCTGTCATTTGGGCCATTCACCCTCGAGTGAAGGGAAATTGAAAAAATCGCTCGAACAAGCTCTCCCGGTTTTTCATTTATTTAATATTCAGTTGAATCGCCGTAACAAAAGTATTCTGTGCTAAAAATTCATTTACCCGATAAAAAACTCATCACTCATGTATAGTTTTATTTAAGCTATGTGGTTTTCTACCTGAAAAGCATCGGTATCTGATTATATTCAATACAAGATCTTGCAACAAGCTTATCAGCGGGTGGCCTGGGGTCAACTGCGACAATTTTTGTATTTTGCAAGTCCTTAGTACAAATTTGTACTGTAAATGTAAAATATTTGTACATGTCCAATTCCCTCCTAATTAATACCCTACCCCTACAAAGAAATTTTTATCTCATTGGAGTGGAATTAGTCATGTGTTAATTATTTATTAGACAGCGATACATAATCTAATGATCTATTTTATAAGAGGATTAATTACAGTGATAACATTTTAACGTGTTTTGTTTCTGGTAACGAATCAGATATTCAGTTTTAAACACCTAGAACTACTATAAATAGAACATATTATTAACAAAAATTTACACAAAAAAATTAAAAAACAAAAAACGAATACCAAAACTTTTAAACGCGGCAACTTTATGTCGACAGATTTAACCTTAAAAAAATAGCATGAATGAAATTATATTCACTTTGATAAATTAACTCCTATATAAAATGTGTCATTTAACGAGGACATTTTTGTCATTTTGATAGCGATAAAAAAAGGTGCATCCTTTTGTATCACCGATACAAACGTCTGTTCCTCACAACCAGACTACATCTATACATCTAGTAGCAGTACGTCATTTAATTTTGGTCAGTTATAATTATTAAGTTTGGTTAATAACTGTTCATTCAATTAATTTAATTGTATCAATTAAGATAATTATTGTTGTTGTTCATTCATATATTCTGGCGTTAATTTATCTTGCCAAAACACTAGCACTTTCGGTATCGCGATTTTGCCATGTCAGTTTTTCTCGTAAAGCTCTTGTGTTTTTACTGTTGATAAAATTGTATGATGTGTTTTATCGCTAAAACATAGGCGTACTTTTTTATATTTAGTACATCAAACTAAATTTTGTATATTAAAAATTGAAGAATACGCTTTTTACTAAACATTTAGCGTAGTTAAGTACCTTGGGAAGTGGTACGGAAAATAATCTCTTCAAATACGATGTTTTCACTGAAACTTCTTATTTGTTAAAAAACGTTCGAACCAAATAAAAAGTTATAGCGAAAAAAATTCTCAATTAAATTTGTGGGACTCCTGGTATTACTTCTCATAAACTTAATATATCCGGTGAATGAGACCACCCGTATCGGTATTTTTTTTAAAGAACGGTAAGTCGCAGAGAGTTAATTTAAAAAAAAATATTATAAACCCCAAGAATCAAATTATATCTCGGAAAAGTCACCATCCTGAGAAGTTTTCTCCAGAGTGGCACCATATGCCGAAAAAGAAGAAAGTTTTATAGAAAAAAATTATTTTATTACTTCCACCCCTTTTAAGTAATATTCGACTAAAGTTATTAAATTTGAAATTTATTGTTAAGTCGGATTTTAAAATCTAGTTACCGAATTAAACAATGTCACACATGTTTTAATGTCAATAAAGCCATATGTTGTGTTAATCTATCGTGGGGTTATCCATTGTTTAAATTGATAATTTATTGTTTATTATTGATATGTGTTTGTAGACACAAAGCTAAAATTTAATTTCGTTAAAAAGTGAGTTAACTTAAATTATTGAAATTATGCCGTTTTCAAATTTAGAAGCTTTTGATGTGTTAATGGTTTTGGGAGAATGTAGACAAAATTACAGAGCGGCTGAAAGAATGTATGCGGAAAGATATCCTCAACGTGCCCGTCAACCCTTCAATGCTTTTCGAAGATTGGCAGCACGTATTTGTACCAACGGGCAGGTGCAAACAACATACAATCGCGGAAATAGAATTATACGACATATACGTAACGACGTAGAGCCTGGTGTTCTCGCTGCAGTAATTGTTGATCCGCATATTTCAATGAGAGGGATTCTGGAATCAGCCAATACCCTGTATGCAGCATTTTGAAAGATCACAACTTCCATCCATACCACGTTCATAGCCACAAAGAATTATATAAGATTGATTTTCAAGCTCGAGTCATTTCTTGTAATTGGTTAATAAATAAAGGTCCACACTTTCCTAGGATAGTTTTATGGACTCATGAAGCTACTTTTAAAAGCACTGGAGAAGTCAACATGCACAATGCACATTATTAGCAGCAAACAAATTCCCACTGGCTAGAAACTATTGACGATCAACATCTTTGGAGTATTAATACGTGGTGTGGTATACTTGAAGGAAATATCATAGCCCCTTATTTTTTCGAAGAAATTTGAATGGAATACGATCAACTTATTGGAAAATGTCCCTCTTTTAACGCCAGCAAGAATGTGGTTCCATCAAGACAGCTGCCCAGCTCATTTTTCATTGGTCGCCAGGAACACAGTAAATCAACTATTTCCCAACAGATGGATTGGCATAGGAAGCATAGTGGCCGCCAAGATCACTAGATTGTACGCCCCTAGATTTTTTCCTTTGTGGTCGGATCAGTCGATAAAGAAAAACCAACAACGATAGATGATATGAAGCTGAGAATTCGCAATGCTTGCCATTTCTTAAGTATTGAAGAAGTACTTGGAGCCATATGATAGTGTAACTAGAAGAGCTTAACAGTGTTTAGCAGTAAATGGAAGACATTTTGAACACTTGTGACATTGACTAATTGGGTAAAATCCGACTTTTCAATTTTGTTTGTTAACAATGAATTTCAAATTTAATAATTTTAGTGGAATATTACTTAAAAGGGGTGGAAGTAATAAAACTATCGTCTTCTGTAATGATCTTTTCAACAATACCTTTTTCGGCATATGGTGCCATTTAAAATTTTGGAGACATTCTGGAGAAAACTACTCCGGTTGCAGACTTTTTCGAGAAACAACATCAACATTCAATTCTTTATTATGCGGTTTATAATCATTTTTTTTAAACCAACTCTCTTTAAAACCATTCTTCAAAAAAAAAAAAAAACTGATATGCGTGATTTCATTCTCCCGGTGGACACATTAATTTAATCGCGTGTGGACAAAAAAAAACATATTTTGGTGTGTACTTACAACACCCTTCATATTACATTTTTGGATTCCTCGTTAAAGCATCACCGTGACAACCAAGCATTTAGTATATGTCGTGCCGTTTTTAAATTATTCTATATTCTAGAAGATATGCATTTTCAGTGTTTTAAAAAATTTCAAACTGTCATACTTAAAAAGATTCGACTAAGTGTGAAAAATCTGTCTTTTCGATGTAAAACTGCCATGTTAAAAGTTAAAACTTTACCAATTCGTTTTTATTCAAAAAATCAAGTTAGCCGCGACTGAAGAATTTTAAAAATTGGAACTCCATAATTATGGTTATTACTGCACCTGCAAATCAGGTGCCAGAACCATAGGATGTTGTGCTCACATAGCTAGTGTGTTATGGTTTCTTGGTTATTCCAGGCACCAGCAAAGAATTAAATATCCCAGTCGAGCGATGTTAAACTGCATTCTAGATGCAGCTCAAAGAAACGAACCGGATGACCATGATCTAATTATTGATGTACAAGACCAATGAACTATGTTCTTATCCTTCCAAAACTTATCTTATCCCTTAGCATTATAAAGTCCCTTGTGCCTTGGACTTGGTTGGTATATTGGTTCCAAAAGTAGTACTGACTAGATGCCACATATTATTTATCTGTGTTTTTAAAGCTGAAGCAGTTTCCAATTCGTTTTGTACATACTAAACATTCATCTCAAAAATCATTTTGTAGTATATCCAGATTTTATTTACTTTAGTTAATTAATTAAATATTTGCAAACATATTGTTTCCTGTTTTGTTTTTTCATTCTGATTAGAAATTGTGTTTCTTATGCCAATCATAATAATAATATGCAATAAGAAAACTGGTTTTTAAGTCATTAAATCTAGAAAATCTCATTACATAAATTAATTAACCTCAGGTTTGATATATAAGAAATATGTAGGTAGGTACTGTTTGGTATGTCATTATTTTTGGATCATCCTGTATAATCAAAAATATATTAAAAATGCTTATTATCTTCTTATTTATAACTTTTGTAATTGAATATTATGTAATTCAATTTTTTTTTTTTTTGTAATTTTGTACGTATTTTTGTAATTGTCAAAAATTAAAATCAGTGCCCTAAAAACCCTGTTTTTAGACATCTCAACATATTCACCCCAGCCGCGGATATTTTATATGTAAAGTATAAAATGCAAAAATGTTCGAGTTAGGTATGCATTTAAGAAAACTGGCAATTAAAAAATCTAGAATTTGATTTGTCATTTAATTTTGGATCACCCTGTACAATCAAAAATTTATTAAAAATGCGTATTAACTTCTTATTTACAACTTTTGTTATTGAATATTTTATGCCACCACTTTGCCTGTTTTTTTATACTCCACTTTCTTTGACAGGCGCTGAGATGTGTGACATTATCCTTCGGAATGTATAAGATACCAAAATTTCATTGATTTTGACCGGGACCGGATTTGCACTTAAAAAGTGCGGGGCCCTTTAATGACAAATGCAAAAAAAATATAATTCATTGGAATGGAGATACCTTTAAGAACAAACTTTGTGGAATTGCTTTTTGTTCGAAAATACAAGTGCGTACCAAATTTGAACTTAGTCCGTCCTCTTGTTCGGAAATAAATTATACAAAAATACCAAAGTTGGTGTTATCATTTCTTGTTCCAGAATACTAATCTTGTTGATGTTTTGACTAGAAATAAGTGCAAAAAAATGAGGATTGGTTCATATCTTAATCACATTAAGAGGTAGTGGTGGGATTCACACTATTCGTGGGACTATGTTTTGTCATAAAATTCTAATCCCTGCCATATTTTACCTACCTACCCTACTTGTTCGAAAATGAATCAAGAAAAGCAAAAGGTTAGAGTTAAGATATATATATATATATATATATATATATATATATATATATATATATATATATATATATGATATTCATGGAGGTGTCCTCGGAGCACCCCATAACAATTGGTGCATTATTTCTGTCCCCTTATATTAATACCGACCAAACGTCAAATTAATTGGTTTACTTATTATAAAAAATAAATTTAAAATATCCTATGTGAGAGGTAAAGCTGTTTTCATATGCATACATGACTTCGGAATAGGATCTGACCTAATTGGTGGAGGATTAGTTTAAATCCGAACCCCCTTAAAGGGTGGTCAAAATTGATGGGATTACTCTTGATCAAACTTCAACTTAAGTAGTTTATTGTTCGAAATTGGATTTTAGAAAAATAAAACAACAAATTATGTTGTATATATGAGGCCTCTTAAGGTGTGGTCTA
>JARFJB010001946.1:2375000-2392500 GCA_036346205.1 Vesta saturnalis
GAAAACAATCATTTTTATCATTCTTATTCAGAAGTTAAGAGTTTCATATTCTGTTTACTTTCAAAATAGTTTTAAAAACAGCGTGTGACACAAATTTGTTATAATAAATTTTCAGCCAAAAGACACACTTGAAACTAAAGCTAAAGCTATTATGTTTTACACGTTTCTGCTTTTGATTTTAGTAGATGCTTTACATAAATCTAACTTCATTTTTTGTTTGAGACTAATTCTCGTTTGATGTACAACTTCTTTTAACACTAAGAGCAAAATATAATAATTTATATTTTTAGCATTCATACTTCTGAAGTTCAATGTTCACACACGGGTTATACTGTCAGTTTGACTGAAGCTTTGCATGGATAATTGGATAGATTTATTACTTACTGACTTAGGCTTGCCGTAGTTTACGATTACAATGAAGTTTATTAATATTAACATTAAAATGTAAAAGACTAGAAATTAGCTTGAAATTGTAAACTTTCACACTTATCACACATAATAAAATACTTATCTTTTTTGGTTTTTTTAATGGTGTATTTTAAATCATACAATGTAAACGTTTCGATAGCACTTACGGTTATCTTCGTCAGTAGTAATATTTGTCAAAATTGTTAAAGGTGTTGTAAACTTAATTGTAAACAAAATTGTTTACAACAACACCTTAAATAATTTTAACATATATTGCTACTGACGAAGATAACTATAAGTGTTAATGAAACGTTTAGATTGTATAATTTAAAATGCACCATTAAAAAACCCAAAAAAGATAAATATTTTGTTAGAAATTAGCTTAACTAAATTAATGTAAACTGCGTACGGATGCTGTAAAATGGTATTTAATTAATTTGAAAAAGCTGTAAGGATATTCACTTTTGCGCAATTTCGTACCGTATCGTGTGTAACGTGTCTTTTGAGTCGTGTGAAAGAATATTTGTACACGGATTTTTTTATAACTAATCTTTAAATGTACCCCACTCTTATATTTAGCGTACTGTATAATGTCGTTATTAATGATATTCAAACATAGAATTACAAATATTTGACCGTTTAAAGAATCAATTTTTATGAAATATAATGAAACGGTAAAAATATTTCGTACGGCACTAGAACTGTTACTACCGGAATTGCTACTCTACGAGAGGACGAAAAGGTGTCAAACAGCAGCGCTGTTAGTTATAGCGAGCGTATACATTCATATGAGAGCAAAGAGTAAATTGATAAATACATTTTAGCATATCAAACTTATAAACAAGACAATGAAACTATTTTTAAGAAACGATAAAGGTGAACCAACGTGTGATATAGTAGATTTTGTAGAAATTTCTCGTGACAACATTGACGAGCGTTTAATTATAAATTCGGTATTATTAAACTTTTGTGATGCTACAAGATGTTCTCAAATAAATTTAGAGAATTTTCTGTAACGAATTGTCATGGCGGCGGCCCGTGTTTGGAACACGATTGTGAACGCCTTAACATTTTTATGTTAGATAAATGATATCGAGTTTAAATAATCACAAAAATTATTATTAAAGTATAGTTTTCGCAATTTTCACGAAGTGAAATTAGCTTTGCTTTATAACAAAATGTATTTTAGAAAATTGTTAAATATAGAAGTTGCATTTTGCATTGAATTCTACTACGTCATAGTTCCGCGTTGATCGTAATATTTAGAATGAGTTACCATTTTATACTCACACGGAATTGATATTATAACGTCGTTTCGATTATTAAACTAATTTAACGTGACATTTAAACAATAAGCAAACAGTCAACATTACGTTAGAATTGAACTTCAAGTAATTTGCCCAAATTTCTTAAATCCTAGCACACTTCTTCTTCAACTCTATAAATATTCCATTATATAATCTAACCTTTTTGAATGCAAGCTTAGTTAATAAATTACTCAGCGTAGAATAAAAATAATAAGCAATATTTATTCATCTTTTTAAAAATTACGTAACACTCAACAACAATTATCAGGGACGGTTAATGGCGTATGGATTGCCATAAACCCACCAGAGAGGAAGTTACGCAGGTCAAAAATTCTGACCCTAGGCCGATGTGTTGTCTGTGAAGACTCGCTAGTTTGAAGAGCTGACAGCTGCGTGTTTTTTTATGTGTGTGTATGGTTCTATTTATTATATTTAAGTACCGGCAAAACTCGTGCTGCAGTATACCATATTATGGTTGAATACAGAATAAGCTCATACTTTAATACATTTGGGGCATTAAGTAAGTTCTAAATCGACAAGAAAATTAGCTGCATACCAATTAAGTTTATATGCAATGTTTGGTTCTGGTAACTTAACGGCCCAATTGTTAACCCCCGACGAAAAAAGAGGGGTGTGCATCTATATATCTGTCTGTGGTATCCTAGCTCCCAAACAGAGTAACCGATTTTGATTTAGGTTTTTTGTTTTAAAGGTAAGTTGATCGAGAGGGTTCTTAGGTATGAATCAAAAAAATATGTTCAGCAGTTTTAAGTTCATCAGCTCTTTTATAATTGATGAAGGATTTTTTTTTTACTTTTCATTAGAGGTTTTGGTTTATTTTTTTTTGTCTGAAAAGTAACTTTATCGAGACTCTTCTTCGCTCTGATTCAAAAAAATTATTAGAGGTTCCAAAAGCAGAATTTGTCGGAGTTTTCTTAATTTTTTAATTTAATGTTAGAAGAAATTTTAAAGAGGACAATACTTCAAGTAAGGGTGTTCAATAAAATCGAACTTGCAGATTACGCGAAAGTACTATACGGTTAAGAATCATCCATACGAAATAATTGCAAAGGTTAATGTGGTGATAGATAGTATTCTCTCATGGCTTGTAATTACATACTGTACCATGTGCGGTTGGACATCTGTTAAAATGTAGAACATTTTCATTTCCTAAAACTTGGTTACATTAATGCATGACTGTCGAAATGATTTAGTTTATCGTTGTATGGTTTGATTTGCATTAATTAGCAATTTAATTGAATGCGTTCGATACCATTTGTTTAGCTATTTTGTGTGTCGACATAAAATTATAATAGTTATGTAGGGAATAAATTTAAGATATTGGTCTTGTTTGTACAAAAGTGTAATAATTACAATTTGATTATTCCGAAGAGATTATGCTAATTTAACAATGGTTATATTGAATGACACTGACCTTTTCTGTTTACAATTCTATTTTTCTAAATTGAAGCTTGAACTTATTAACTAACGTAATTTTTGTGGTGAAAGCAATTTATAAGGGATCCAATTTATTAGCAGGAAGAATTAGTGAATTTACATTTTATTATTTGGTAGGATAAAAACGAATTGATTAAGAATTTTGTCTTAACTTGACGTAACCACTCAATATAAAGACATTTTTTTTTAAATTGAAATGTATATATTAACGTAATGCTTTTTAGCACATTTATTGACGGGCAAAATTTAGACATACGCGGCGTTGAGAATAACTCAGCTGCAGTTTTACTAGTTTAATTAAAATGAAATGTATGAGATTATATAGTGATCATACTTATTATTTGTATTGAAGGACACTACCCACCCTACTTACAATTTTGTTTTTGTAAATTAATTAACGTAATTTTTGTAGTGAACGCAATTTATTAGGAGTTAAATTTATTAGTAGCAAGAATTAGTGAATCCATATGAAGATCTATTATTTGGTGTAACAAAAACTGATTGATTGAGAATTTTATGTGTTAACTTAAAGTAATCTTTCAAGATAAAGTAATTGTTTAAAAACTGAAAGATATATATTAACGTAATGCTTTTTATCATATTTACAGATGGACAATATTTAGATACACAAGGTGTTACAGTTTTATTAGTTTAGATAATCTATTTCAATTAAAATTAGATGTATGTTATATGATAATCACACCAACCTTCTAATTGCGTAAAGCAAGTTTAGGAACGTAAGAGCTTTATAGTTATTTTGTGTTTATGTTTCCTTTCTTCAAACACCTTCAATTACAGTAAGTTTAGGGTACATGCTAATCTTGATTACTGCTTGTCGAATATTTTAGGTTTTTAATTAAACGGAGCAAAGTTTTGCTTTTTAAACTTTTATTAATGCATTTTCAAAATTGGTTTGGGTTATTTAAGTATTACTAGGCAAATATGGTAATAGTAAACGTTTGAATACATTATACTAGGAAATGTTTTGATGTATGCGTTTGATAGAATTATTTATTGACGCATATTAAGAAGAGTTGAGAGTATTTTTAAACTTTTACGTTTTCTAAATGATTTAGAGAATCTATATTCAGTATATTAGAAAGGTAAAATGTGTATTTAAGCGAATTTTAATGCACTTTGGGAGGTTTAGAGCAATTACTACAAGTTGTAAGTTTGTAATGAGTTATTTATTGATCGCATTGACCTTATCTTGTCTTTTGCGGTCAGTGAGATTATCACCTAGAACAAGGACATTTTTACCGAAAATGTAGGTTGCAGTGGCGTCAATGACTTTTACAACCGAATACTGAGCTTAGTTCATGGTAATTGTAAGAAATTTCAAGCGTTTTGTCAGATACTTTACCCGCTTATTTAATAAGCATATGCGACGGATTGATTTTGCAACTTTTGTGTCACTCCACCGTGAATGCTACGAATGTTACACGGTACGGTTAATTTTCATTAGTATATTGTAACCTGGCATCCAACATGCGGGATGTAACAAACTCCGATTTAGCTAAAAAATATAACATTTCAAACGTAATTCTTTCCTTGCATGAAGCCGTTTTGATAACTATGGAAATGTAAAATTGTTAAAGATGTTGTAAACAATTTTAACAGCTGTTACTACTGACGAAGATAACTGTAAGTGTTATCGAAACGTTTATATTGTATAATTTAAAATACACCATTAAAAAAACCAAAAAAGGTAAGTATTTTATTACGTGTGGATAACTGTTTGTCACAGTTGCTGCTATCGAATAGTTTAGTTCATCCGACAGTCTGATAGTTTTACCAAATACGTATACTGATTTCTACCAAAGCTTACTTGTGATTTTGGGATACGTTTCTTTATTACCGTTCTGATATATATTCTGTGAAAAAGGAATGCGTCGCCTTCAGGCTCTTTTGATGAAGGTGAAAAACGAATATGAAGAGGTAATCGAATCACACAGCGAAAGTGAGACAGACAATGTAAGCATAAACAGTGACCATCCAGATGTTGAAACAAATAGCAAGAGATTTTGAAAATGAACACGATTGCCCTATTAAACTTACACAAGTTACAGGTATTGATTAATTGATTGTTTTAACCTTTCCAATATTACATTGTTTGGTCACGTCGTATAGAAATGTACATAATTATATCATACATGTCTGAAATATAAGATAAAAACACTAAAAGGAAGAGAAAACCTTACAAAATAACATTAAGCTAACAAACAAATGTAATATACTGTGCAGGGAGTAGCATTCATATATTCTTCCTCGCTGTAGAACCTGTTTTCCAATAGATATTTTTTATAGCTGTTTTAAAGTTAGTTAATGGCAATGCTCTTATTTTATTACAAATGTGGTAATGTAAGGGTAGATTTAACGAGTAATTAGTTGATACGCTTAACTTTAATGCTGGTGGGAACAGCAAGTTATGATGGCGAGTATTGTAATTGTGGCGGTTTCTATGAGGTACATATCCTCTGCATTGACTCGCTCATGTGTTTCATACCGTTTGAGATATATATATATATATATATATATATATATATATATATATATATATATATATATATATATATATAGTATATATCGTCCCTTAATACTTGATTTGCCTCAAGTTTTGAGCATTTTGAGTTATCTAGTTGTTATCTTTAATAATTTTGGGCTCTTTTTAATGCTACAACTAGAGAAGTTCTATCTGAATTCCATAGTACAGAAATCCAGTAGCACAATGCAGATAAGTTCAAATTCGGGCAACGGTTCAATACAATAACTGTACAGTTTGAGATGTCTAGTTGTGCACGTGGTTAACTTGACTTAGCCGTTGCCACTTTCGTGATCACTATTGTGCGGTTCCAGGTAGATGTTTGTTTTTCATATCGTAACTCTAGTTTTCGTTGAAGGTGGCCTTAATTAAGCTAATAATGTCGGAAAGAAGTAAACGAATATTAGGTCTGGCACGTAAGGAATTCGTAAAGCAAAAGGTAAGGCAATTATGTCAATTTTTACTATTATAAACTCTCATAAACGCTTGGCACTGTAATTGTTAGGTTATGTTTTCTCATTCTGATTACTGATTAGTTTGGGTAATTTAATTATTGAAACATAAGTAATCCCAATAAACTCTTGTGGGTTTGTAAGCGTATTATAACATTTTTCATTTATTTTCAGTTATTGAAATTGATAAAAATTTGCTACTAAAGGATATTGCAGACTCTCAGGCTAATTTATATGAAGAAAAACCTTTACTGGGAGAGGAAATAGCTGAAGGTAACTAAGCACTACTTATAGTTCGCTGACTTACAATTCGTATTGGAAATTTAGGATTTTTTTTCAATACGCAGGCGTGCTGGACTGTGAAGACCAGTTCAGATCATAACCAGTACAGTGTTGGTTGGGAACAAGCTGTAAGCCTCTTCACAACGTACTATTAATTTGATAAATTAAGGAAGCAGTTGAAAGGTACCAACCGGTTTTTTTCTTTCTTAGGTCAGAATAATTCAACAAAAAATTCAGCTAGGGGTGTGGAATCTGCGGCTGGTCCAAGTGCTTCTTATCCGTCTTTCGAAGATCTGGAATCGGACGTTGAGCCCTATATTCTACTGGCCATTCGAAGTACAATCCAAATTCAGATTATTCTTCTGACAGTGATATCGCTCCTGAAAATTTAACTCTTCAAGGCAATGACAGTGAGTTGCATGGCATGGAAGAGCAGCCTGTTAAGACTGAAGGACCAAGAAATAGGAAGAGAAATGTAAAAGGGTGGAAAGGAAATATTGCAAAGACAAGAAAACAGAGTGGTGAAGCGTATGTCTCCTCAAGGGGTAAGCGCTTGCCTGGAGTTTGTATAAAAAGTCCTTGCCCAGCTACTTGCAGAAGGAAATGTAGTGAAATAATTTCCTATGGTGAAAGGCTAATAATATTTCGAAGATATTATCAGTTGAGGTCTTATGAAAGGAACCGTGGTTTTATTCATAGTCACACCGAAAAGAACTAAAAAAAAATGGCACACCAAAAAGAACTCCAGAAGTACCATTATGTTCTTTCTACCGGTAAATAGCAACAAAATTCAGGTATGCAAAACAATGTTTATCAACACGCTTGGAATTAAAAAGGGAGTTGTGGACATTGCCATACAAAAGAGAACAGAAGAAAATACTGAAGAGCAGCGAGGCAAACACACTAAAAAGAGTACAGCTCCTGAAATGCTGGTTAGCTTGAGAAACCACATTAAGAAATTCCCGGTAATGTCTTCGCATTATTGTCGTGCAAAAACTCAGCGTAAATATTTATCTTCAGATCTGAATATAACAATTATGTACTCATTGTACAAAACCGAATGCTTGGAGAAAAACCAACCAGCAGCTAGCTCCGCTATTTACAGGAAAGTGTTTTCATAGGATTATAATCTGGGGTTTTACAGGCCCCGTAAAGATCAATGTCGTGTTTAGAAGGCTTATAATCGCCCCTCAAGTAATAAAATTGCTATGGGGACTGAATATCTAGCGCATATCGCAGCCAAAGGCAGAGCTCGTGAAGAAAAAAGATTAAGCAAACTGCAGGCAGAAGATTCTAACGGAGAAATCATCAGTTTCAATTTCGACTTACAAGTGCTTCTGGTACCAAATGATCCGACAAAAATAATGCGTTATTCTATAAACAACGATTTAAGGTATTTAATTTTACTATTTATAACACTGTGTCCAAACAGGGAGATTGTTTTGTATGGACAGAAGTTGACGGGAAACGTGTCAGTTGTGAAATTGCAACTTTTCTTTACAGTTACTTTAAATTGTTGCCAGATTCTGTATCTCTGATTCAGTGTTTCAGCGACACATGTGGGGGCCAGAATTTGAACAAGTACGTAGCTAGTATGTGCCTGACGGCTGTGTAAGAAATCCCATACTTGGAAAATATAGATATTATGTTCCTAGTGGTCGGACATAGCGAAATGGAGTGCGACTCTATGCACTCTGCAATTTCTATAAAATTTAAATAGTCGGTAAAGCATTTTGGCCACAGTATTGGAAGACAATTATTATATGTGCTAGACGAAAGGGAGACAAACTCTATATTGTTCACGAAATAAGTCACACGGATGTATTTGATTGGAAAACTCACGCAGAACGATACCTGATTTTCAGACAAAAAGACGACAATAATAAACCGGTACGTTGGCAAAAAAATTGTTACATGAACTTTACAAAATCTAGACCATTCATCTTAAGATTTAAAGAAGACTATGATGAAAAGTTCAGAACTTTAAATTTTAATCGGAAACTAAAATCACCTTTTTCCGGAGCTTTCTTTCCCAACTCCTTATACGAAAATAATTTACTCATTAAAAAGGAGAAATACACCGACCTTTTGTGGTTGTTTGCAACAACTCCTCCTGCTATTGGCATTGAATTTAAATCCTATTATGAAAGCCTGCCGTTTTTAGACATCAAATCTGGGACGAAACAATCACTTGTGCATTTTGGTAGCGAACTGAGCGACAGCGTGTAAAATTCCTTGAAAATTTTTTGAAAAACCATTTCTTATTTTGTAAAAAAATATTTCTTACTTTGTAAATTAGTTTGTAAGCTCACTTAATGAATAAAAGTTTACTTTGCTATCTGAATTTCTTAATATTCCCAACTTTAAAACTAGACATCTTTGGTTTTTTTCAATGTTGTTATTACTACAACTAGATAACTACTTCATAAACAAATATTTTTCACAACGCACAATACTGCAACATGTAAACATAACCAAGATCAAACCTAATTGACCCACTTACTGTTTATCCTGAAAACCAAACCAGTCTCTGGTGCTAACCCATTTTTCTCTTTTAGAAATTTAAAATTGCTCGCCTGGAAATTTAACATTTTCAAGTTACCTAGTTGTAGTGTTAAGGGGACGATATATATATATATATATATATATATATATATATATATATATATATATATATATATATATATATATATATATATATATATATATATATATATATATATATATACAACGTGTCCCAGATAACATTTCCAGCATGGGGATCTCGCTTATTATAAAAGATACAGATTTGGTTAAATTAGATGAATTACTCCTAAGGATTAGTGAAATTATAGGACACTCTCCAATTTCCAAATTTCCATGTATTTTAAGACTTATGGTAAGAAAAAGAAAAATGTCAAATTTCTTTTTCTTGTAATATCTTTTTTGTTATATTAGACATATAAATTTTATTTGCACTTTCTTAAGATATTTTTTATGCAGAATTTAAATATCAATTTGGATTTTTATTTGCACTTTCTATTTTTTAGTTTCAACTCCTAAATTAAATTTTTCTTATGGAACGACAAGTCGGCTTTGAAATAATTGATCGTATTTTTTTACCCTGTTTACAATGATCTAGCACATGTACTATCTATTTTTAAAAACAACAAAGAAAATTTAAAAAAATGTATTTTATTAACGACTCTAACAATAAGTAGGCCGTGAAACGTGAGAAAACGACAAATAATAGATAACAACAAGAGTTAAGCAGGTAATAGTATTGGAGATAATTATCCAATTATAAAAGATGTTCAAACAATTGACCATTCCGTTCTAAACATAATTGTGCCCTGCGTAGTGTCGACGTAATTGCTCTGCATAGTTTTTGGCGTTTAATGCTACCAAACGCTGTAGGAACAGCTTCACGAAGATCTTCGGCATTCTCAAATGTTTGCACGTACACTCGATTTTTTACGTAGCCCCAAAGGAAAAAGTCCAAGGGCGTTAAGTCTGGATATCTGGGTGGCCATAAAATCGGCCCTCGATTACCAATCCATGAATTTGGAAACCGATTATTAAGATATTCGCTGATGATGTTTGAATTGTGGGGTGGGGCGCCATGTTGTTGGAAGCAGATATTAATATTCTCAATCAGTGGTGAATCATCAAGTTTATTTTCTAAATCAGTTTGTAGTAAATTAAAATACTTTTCACTATTTAATGTTTCGTTAAAAAATATGGGCCCAATAAGTTTAGCGCCTAAAATGTCACACCAGACGTTAAAACCAAATCTCACTTGATGCCGACTTTCCTTAACAACGTGAGGATTTTCACGGTCCCAAAAGTGAACATTGTGTCGATTGAAAAGGCCATTATTTGTAAATCTGCTTTCGTCAGACCACAAAATCGTAGCTGGAAAATTATCGTTATTCTCACATTGATTAACATACCATTGGCAAAATTGTAATCTTCTCCCCTGATCTCCATCTCTAAGTCCCTGCAGAATGGTGTACTTATACGGATGATACCTGTGACGTTTTAAAATTCCTTGTGATGTAGTTTTCGAAATACCAGTGTTATGTTCAATTTCTCTAACAGATGTTGAAGGATTTTCAATAACTGATTGTAATACATTTAGTTCTGCATCTTCATTCCGTAATTTCGGATTTCTAGTAGGTTTCGAAAATGAATCATATTCTTTTAAATTAATTACCAAATTTCTGTACGTACGAGCACTGGGCTGCCTTCTTTCAGGATACAGCCTCAAATACATCCGTTCGGGTTCTAAACTGTTTTTATGAGACAAGATGTAACAACGCAACATATCAAACTTTTCAGTATTAGTAAATAAAGCCATGTTTGACACAAAAATATTCTGGAACGAATAATTTTTAAGTGACATTAAATTCGATAGTGTTTTTATGTTTCACGGCCTGCTTATTGTTAGAGTCTTTAATAAAATACATTTTTTTGAATTTTCTTTGTTGTTTTTAAAAATAGATAGTACATGTGCTATATCATTGTAAAGAGGATAAAAAAAAACGATCAATTATTTCAAAGCCGACTTGTCGTTCCATAAGAAAAATTTAATTTAGGGGTTGAAACTAAAAAATAGAAAGTGCAAATAAAAATCCAAATTGATATTTAAATTCTGTATAAAAAATATCTTAAGAAAGTACAAATAAAATTTATATGTCTAATATAACAAGAAAAAGAAATTTGTCATTTTTCTTTTTTTTGCCATAAGTCTTAAAATACATGGAAATTTGGAAATTGGAGTGTCTTATAATTTCACTAATCGTTAGGAGTAATTCATCTAATTTAACCAAACCTGTATCTTTTATAATAAGCGAGATCCCCATGCTGGAAATGTTATCGGTACACGTTGTATATATATATATATATATATATATATATATATATATATATATATATATATATATATATATATCAAACAGAGCTGTCATTATTTTGTAATATTTAACATATTGCTAAACAATGATCTTTAGAACCAATATTTGCAATCACCCTTACTGCTTTTTTTTGTAGTCTAATTATTCTAATTGAGCAAAATGTATAGCTCCAAAAAATGATTCTGTAGCTAAATAATATGTGAGTGAAAGAAAAATAGCACGATGGAAGGTTGACTCATTTAGTGGCTTGCGGAGTTTGACAATAGAAAAATGATGAATGCTAATGAACTACTGAGTTTATCTATGTATGCTTTCCAATTTAATTCATTGTCAATTACAAAACCCAGAAGCTTGACACTTATCCTATTTGCTACTTTTATTTGTATTAAAGTTAATGTTTTACATTTTACTTGGAGTTGTGTTTTAATCTATTCGCTTTTAACCACTCCTCAGTTAGTATGGTAATCTGAGAGATGGAGTCATTTAACTCGCTGTCATTACTGCCTTCGCAGAAAAGAGCCATATCATCTGCATTTTGGGTGCAATATACATATGGATTAATTGCGTTAGGAAGGTCATTGACATAAACAAGAAATAAAAGAGGACCCAATACCGAACCTTGAGGTACACCAATTGAGATAGGTTCTATGTTAGATGACTTGCTGTTGAATGAACGAAAAAAGTCTAATGTAATAATGTAATAATTTAACTTTTCCAGTAATGTTGACGCCAACACACAATCGAAGGTTTTAAATAAGTTATATAGAAGTGCAGCACCCTTTCTGCCATTTTCAAATGTTCGATTAAACTGGAGACTGTGCCGTTAATTGACGAACCAAGCTCTGAAGCCAAACTGGCTTCCAGTGTGTATTTGATTTTGTTTAAATACTCTATTAATCGATTTTCTTGTTAAGATTTCAATCACTTTACCTAGGATAGGAATGATTGATATTGGCCGATAATTATCAACTGGCGTTCTATCGCGATTTTTATGGAAAATTTCCTTCGAGAAGACAATTTTTAATCAGTTCTGTTAAATATATACATCGATAATATCAATACAGTTTAATAAAATTTTGCTATTTAATTCATAAATATCGCAGCTTCTAGATTTAGACAATTTTTGTACAATGCTGTAAACTTCATAATATGTGACCGGTGCAAGATAAAAAGAATTGATTGGTGAAGTCATATTTATTAAATAGTCGTTAACCTTCGTGTTAGAACTAGGAAGGGAATCTACAATTGAACTACCAATAGAAGTGAAGTGTAGGTTTAAATCATTAAGTGATAATTCAGATTCATTATGTTTAGTTCGATTTCTCTTGCAGTTAGCCAATCTCCATCCATCTCTTATTTTGTTATCAGAGGCAGAAATAAAATTATTATAAACTGTTTATTTTTGTGTCTCCAATTAATTTGAAATAGTTACTTTTAGAACTGTATTTGTGCATCATCTCCACTTACATCAGCTATTATTTCTGCCGCTCATAACATAGATCGCGTTTGTTTTAGTTCATCAGTGAATCAGTTTACTACCTGACCGTGTTTTTAACTATAGTTTTATAAAATGGAAAGAATCTCTAAACCGATGCTACCAATGGATTGGTAAGAAAATTTGCACGAGCATTTATACCAATTAGCTTATAATCACTCCAATTTATTTCAAGAAGCGCGGATCGGAATTTATTTATGCGAGGTTTTGTAATCAATCTTTTGCAAATAATGTCACTACGGATACTGTAATTAATATGTTTTAGAAAGATAAATTGACCGTCATGATCTGATAAATGACAATTTACAAGTCCAGATATAAACAAGTCATCATTAACATTTGTTGCGATATTATCAATGCAGTTGAAGATGCTTTAGTGACTCGGATAGGATTTTAAATATATTTAGATGGTAATTTCCATTCCTGTTAAGTTGATTAAAGTTTAAGTTAAAGTCACCTAAAACCATATGTTTTTGTACTTATTAATGAAATGCATTAGTAGCCTTATCAAGATGGTAAAAAAATATCATTCGATCCCAAACAAGGTCTATATAATGTAATTATTAATAATTTATGACTTATTTTTCCAATCCACACCATTCAACATTCATTTCAACAGAATAATTATCAAGACTCACAGGTTTTTTAAAATGAATGCCTCTTCTTACGATTATGCTTACCCATCCGCGCGTATGATTAGTTCTACAATAATAGTTACCTAAAGAAAAGCTATGTATATTAACAGTTGACTTGTCTGTGGTTCAGTCATCGAATGTTCCGAAATGAAAAGTACATTAAATTTATAATTTTCGAGGAATAAATTTAACTCGTCGTTTTTATTAGATAGACACTGGATGTTAGGCTTAGGCCGCACTATGGTTTTTAACCGCAATCTGCTAACCGTTGTAACCGCGAATCCGCTCAAAGCACACACACACACACACACACAAACACACACACACTACGGTTAAAAACCGCGAAAACCACATGAAAATTCCACAGTTTGAAGATATATTTCAAGAGAGCAGTATGTGTTGTTGCCCTATTACTAAGACATAGAAAAAGAAGACGTCAACAGAAATTTCGCAAATACTAGATACAACCACTCACTTAACGAAGATTTCGGAAAGGTTTTTTCTATAAAAAATACCAATTTTGCAAATAGTACGTCCTTACATTACAGTCATGGATACAAAATATCACAAATGTATTTCACCGGAAGAGCGCCTGTCAGTTACTTTGAGGTAAGGTAATAAAATAATAAGAAAAATAGGTAAGTTCTGTATTATTTTTATTGTTCAAATATTATAATAACTATTGTTCTTGAAATTGCGATAGATAGTCGGCAGCTGTATATTCGTGATCATTTATTTCTAATTGTAATAGTTCTGGCTGATTCATTTATTGACGGTGGTGTATCGTCGTTTATGAAGATTGAGGAGCGTTCAGTGGAAAATAGACTGTTTGTTTTGCAGGCTGTTGATGAAATTGTGCATAACTCTGTGTCCCAGTCGATAATATTTCTTGAGAGGTGATATTGAAGATGTAACACGTGCTGATGGTGACGGTATCTGCGTGGTGCGAGATGGCGAAGGGGATTATGTATGATATGATGATTATGGAGATGGCGTTTGAGTGAATCTATAACAAAAATAAAATATTTATTATAGAAGTGTGTTTTTTTAGATATCTTGCAAGTGGAAACAGCATCAAGTTGAATTTTGAATATTTGATTGGCACGACAGTATTGATTGAAATAATTCAACATACATGCAAATATTTATGGATATGTTTGCAGCCTACATATATGCCGGAAAACACAGAAGACGATTGGAAAAATTTAGCAGATATATTTTTTGAACGAACATATTTTCCGAATTGCATTGGTTCCATAGACGGAAAACATGTATGAATAGAAAGGCCAGAGAATACTGGCTCGGATGCGTTCAATTATAAAAAGTTTTATTCTATAATATTATTAGCGGTTACTAATGCCGACTATTGCTTTACTGCTGTTAATGTTGGAGCATATGGAGCGAATAGTGACTCAAGCGTATTCAACAACCCGAATTTCGGCAAAAGATTTTTTGACAAGCTGCTACTACACCTAATTATGGGAAAGCGGCCCACTGTCATTTATTTTCGTAGGCGATGAGGCTTTTCCACTTACAGAACATTTAATGAGGCCTTACCCAAATATAAATTTATCCATAAAAGAAAGAGCTTATAACTATAGATTATCCTATGCCAGAAGGACTGTGGAATGTGCATTTGCAACTTTAATAAATAAATGACGTATTTTTCATACACCATTAGATGTAAAATTAGATTCTGCGATCATATTATTAAAGCTTGTTGCATATTACACAACTTCGTAAGAAAACGTGATGGCAAACAATTCAATGAATATTCTCAAGTTTCAGAGCTGGATCGTATCCCTGCAATCCGCGCACGTTCCAGTAGGAACGTTATGGAATTAAGAAGTTTATTTGCTGATTATTTTAAATCTCCTACTGGTGGCAGTATGGCAGTATGAAAAAATTTTACAAAAAAAATAGAATAGATAAGAACGAGAATATCTTTTATCTTTTTGAAATAATAAGTAGGTAACAAGCTGAGTAAAATTAAATAAAAATGCTATGCTGAAACACTATATACTATAATAATAAATAAATCCTTAAAGCAAGAACAAATCTCAGCCTCCGATAAATTCGACCAGTTTATGAGCACATGTTGGTAAACTTCCTCCCATAGTTTACATTTTTCTTTCGCTGTACAGACGCAAAGTACAATCATATAAAGCTGGTCTCCTTTGCACTTCCACTATTATTTTTTGAGATAGACTTTCATTAGCTATTGACTCCGTGTCCGTTGACGACATGTTGCAACTTGCAATCACACGATATAATACGCTCTGTTCGGCGGACTGCTGGATATTATACACTAATCAAGAAAACCGCATGCGGTTAACCGTAGTGCGTGTGTTCAATTCTCTGATTAGAGAAATTGAGTGTTTGAGTTTTAATGTGATGGATACGCCGTCACTCGTATCAATTTTAGACTAGACCTCACAACCCTGTTTGAGTAATTGAATAAAAATGAGATTCATTCAAAGACTAATTTGTTTGGTATTATTTACACCTTATACACAGATTTTAACATTACGTATTTTATTGTTTGACCCAGTTAATAGGTCATGTTTATTCACTTAAGCCCCTTTTTGTGCTTACTAGTTATAATGTACATAATATGTGTGTGTAATTTCAACCTTGCACACTTTTGTATCAGCACTATTGTTGCAATAATTAACCTGCTTTATATTCATTCTACTTACTAATCGTTTTACATATTTCTTAATTGTTATGTCTTAATTCTAATTATATTTCTCAATTTACTAAAAAATTACTAAAAATTTGTTAAAATATCCTGTTTAATCTATGCAAGCGTGCATGTCGACTGAGTTCTATGTGTTACAAATCGTAGCGCGGTTTTAATACGCGATCTATTTTGTAACTTGCTGCGGTTTTAAAATCAGTCGCCGGAAAAAACCTTCAAGTGCGATCGCATATTAGAATTTCTTTTAATCACAGAACCATGCGGTTAAATACCGTCGAGGTTTCACCGTAGTGTGGCCTAAGCCTTAATATGGTAAACACCGAAATTATTGTTACAGTTTTTTTAGTCTAATTTCTTCAATGCACTTGTCCATGATTTTTGATGTACATCAGTGCCTATAACCTCCATAATTGTACACACCTGGGTCATCGTCGATAGGGATAAAAAATCAAGATTAATTTTATCTTCGTTTACTATGGGTTTACTCAAGATTGGTGTAAACTGAACAGTAACGACTGACTTGTTTTTAAAATATGACGTGTTTAGATTAATCATGTGATTGTAATTTATTTATTTAGTTAACACGGTTAGTAATCTCACTTAATTTCTTTTATTTAAATGAATGTTTTTTTGTAGTATAAGTACTTTGCTTTAGTATTGAGTTGGTATCAATAAACTTTACATTCGATACAACACCTATTTGATTATAGGTATATCTGTTTATTAACATCATAAATAAACTTGTTTAAAATTATTCTAGCAGTGCAATAAGGAATAATCATTAGTATAAGGTTTGTTTTATTTTCCAAATAAGATATTAAATAATTTAGGGCTTTTGCGTTTATGTTACACCCTTTTACAGCATTATTAATCTGTGCCATAATAGCAACATATTCGTTCTTCGTACAGTTTTTTACAAATATTGACATCTTCAACGACCGATTCAAATGTAGGATTTGGCAGACTTAATACATTGAAACCGTTTAATAATGGGCTCAATACGTCAATTGCACCACGACCGTGACTGGTAGAAATAGAAACCTAGATACGTTTTCCGTTCGTGTGGAGGAACCGTTTATCTTAGTAACTTTCTTATTATTAGGGATCTTATCTTTCGGGATTGTTTCGTTTGGCTTTTTTTTCCTGTTGAAAAAGAGGCAACTCTGCATCTGAATGAGATTCTGAATTAGTTTTGTCCATTACAGTAGTTTTATACCCTTTGGTGTCCAAGTTACTTTGTGTGGTTGATATCTTACACTTTTTAATTGAAGTAGAACACTTTTTTTATCTGGTTGCGTCGATTTCATTACATTCATCACTGCATC
>JARFJB010001946.1:2407500-2530000 GCA_036346205.1 Vesta saturnalis
AAAAACTTCAATTACCAGCGCTTTGAAAAACATTAACCCATCTACCCTCTTATTTGCATCAAACGGAGTAAACACTTTTTTTTCATTAGAAATAACTAATAAGATTCTATTTATTAGACGATGGCATTTTTAACTAATCTATTTTAAAATAGTATCAAAGAAGCGGCGAAAACGATTTACCTACAATAAATTAATTTTTAGAAAAAATATTTACAGCGAAAACAGGTATAAAGTTAAATAGTGAGTTACATTTTCTGTCTCATTATATAATCCATCATAAACAAACAATCTAAAATTGAGTACACGTTTACAATAGCTTTTGAACACGGCTCTAAAGCATACCAATATGGTTTCAAAAGACATAACTGGCTGTCGAATATAATACATCTTAAAAGAACATGTGGCAATATATATGTGCATAACGACGAAACATTTTGAATTTACAAAACAGCGTTTAAAAATAACAAGATTAGAATTAAGATACAGCGAAATTCTTGGTTAACGTAATTATGAATTTGCCCACACTGCTTAATTAAAGCCTAAATTTAATGTTAATTCTGAAACTTGAAAAACTTTTTATATTTTAACTTCTACATACAACGTTTATCTGGCTACGTTTAAAAATTGTAATTTTGACACTTTCATACTTTATTTCACTGGTATTATTGTACGTACGAGTACGCATGAAAAATTGCTTAAATGTAATACCTAGCAGTTTTCATAGAAGTTAATTTTTATAATTAATTATTTAATGTTAAAGTTTTTGTAGGAAAATTCATCCTCTAAAAGTAATTTGAGTGTAATGGTGTAATATACAAGAAAAATGTGAAGACAATTTATCAAACCCGGTTTTTCTGTATTGGTGAATAATGAGTACGTTCGTTGCCAAAGATCTTACAGATTATTTGCTACTAATGCGAGCAGTATAATAAATTAGTTAACAGCATGAAAACTAACTTAAATTAAAAAGTGACAAAACAGGTATTTGATTTTGAACACATTCACAACACACTGTATGCAACCTGTCTATTAAGAACGTTTGTTTGTTTTTCTTGGCTTCTGTTGTGTTCTTTTGCAATGTTCATATAATAATAGCTTTGCAAGTTGGCTTACTTTTTAACAGAGTATCTAATTGTAGTTTTAAATGGCTATATTTAAAACAGTGATAGAAAAGAAAAGTAATCGATACTTAAACATAAAGCTTCGTTCATAAAACATGTTTATTTCTAACAAAAAGAACGTTTCGTTTTGAAAACATTAACTGAAAGCTTTTAATTTGTCATGTTTACTACTTCACGCCATAATATTGACTCTGAAAGTATGTTGCAGCGCAAAAATAAACTTTCAACGAATCTTTCTAAACTGTCTAATGAAATGTCTTATGTAACACTTAATATTTTGCTTTTATAATAATTAAAATGAGAAGTTATTTCAATATTTATATTTACACAATTTTTTGGATTATGAAGTAATAATTTATACTTCCTTTGCATATTAAATAATTTCAAATTCCATTTGCTTTTTAAAAAACAACTGCTTGATATGTCTGTAGAATATTGTTAGTGTGTTTACTATATTATGTTGAACCGAAATCTGAAAGAAAATTAGAGCTGTCATCTTTTGTTTTTCACTTATTGCAAAGATAATGAAAATTTTGGTTTTCGTTTTTATTTTTTTAAGCAAAAACCATTCAAGATAGACATTGTTAATTACAACATTGTGAAGTCACTTGTTCACAAGGAATCTAAAACTGACTGCAATTGTAATTTCCATGGCACCCTCGACGCTAAATATACAACATCCAACTTTGTTTTTGTTCATGGGATTTATTTTGGATTTTTGTATTTTTATATCAAGCTTTTTTTTCTGAATATAATGATGTATCACGCATAATAGTTCTGCATTACATTTACGACAAAATTGTCAATTTTCCAATGTTGAGAGGTGTGCTTTGGAAAGATGACAACGTTCGATTTTTTTAACGAAACATTTGACAGTTCCACCATTTCCTGTATGTAATTCACGTTTATGTTGTTCTTGCCGCGGAACTGCCTGTTTCCAATGAAGAAAAAAGGGATATGCTGCGAATGTATTATGCTTCGCGTCGAAATACAGTAGTCACTGTGGAAAGATATTTGCAGCGTTATCCAGAGCGACAACTACCGAATTTAAGGTTTTTTCAATTTATGGATAGAAATTTGGGTGAACATGGTTCGTTTAGTAAACGTAGACAAAATTTTGGCGTTAAGCCCAATGAGCATGAACAGGAAATCTTGTAAGCGGTTTTTATAACAAACACCTAAACAATAAGTATAATTTTTTTCATTAGGTATAACACAATCCCTCTGTCTCAACGAGGGAAGTTGCAGATCAGCTACACTTATCACACCAAGTCGTTTGGCCCTACGCAATTCATGCTTTGCAAGTTCTTCATCCAGGAGTCAGTGGTCAACGTGTAGTTTTTTGCACGTTTCTGATAAATCAGCTACAGAACAATCAAAATTTCTTTGATAATGTCATATGAGCTGATGAGTGCAAGATCAGTAATGCAGGAATGTTTAATCCGCACAAGAAGTATTACTAGTCATTTGAGAACCCACATCAGTTTCAAGAACGGCGACCGCAAATATGCTTTGGCGTGTGTGGGTTGGTTTTTGGGCGATACAGTAAGAGATCGATTCATCTATGAAAAAAATTAAAATACCGATCATTACCTCAATTTCTTAAGGACGTTTTTAACAGACTTTGTGGACAACAATATTACTCTTCAGCATTTAAATTCAATCTGGTTCCAGCAAGATGGCGCGCCGCCGTATAATGCTAGGAGGATTAGGGAATGTTGCCCAATCGAGTTGTTGCTAACAACGGTGAATTACACTGACAAGCACGGTCGCCCGACCTGTCCTCTCTAGACTACTATTTGTGGGTGACAATGAAAAGTAAAATTTATAAAACGTTACCAGATGATCTGAATGACCTTCGTGGAAGAATTATTACCACTCTTAAACGTGACATCATTAGAATGGACGTCTCAAGAACAATAGCCAATCTAAGAAAGCGAGCGGCGTTGCGCCTTCTTTTAGTAATAATAATTATGTTTTTTTGAAAACTTTGTTTTCTTGTGTCAAAAAATGGTGTAACTGTCAAATTTTTTCTAAACAATACCTAAAAAATTTACGAGAATAAATAAATTAACACAAAGAATCAGATAATTAAAGGAAGTGAACAAATTCACAATAAGCGTGCGTAAAAAAAAGTTCGGGGGGAAAATTAGTCACGACTTGCCCCATTGGTATTTAGTATTGTTTTTCTGAAGGAATAGAAAAAGAACCCCTAATTAAACTGCAAAATATCCGCACAAAATTTTAAAAAACACGTTAATAACAAAAACTATTATTTTTTTTTTTCACTTCAACACTCTGTATACTCAGTACAAAGTATCAAATAGAAAAATGACTTATGGAAAGTCTATTTATTTTTTCGCAAATAATCTTTGGTTAGCGGATTGGACTACTGAATTGTAACACCCTGTATGTATGTATGTATGTATGTATATATATATATATATATATATATATATATATATATATATATATATATATATATGTATATATAGGGTGAGTCACTAGTGCGGCGTCGGAAGATCCTGGCTTTATTATTAAAAGTAGAAAAAATTTTATAGCGCCGATCTATATCAGACTTAGATGTGCATCGAATAAAAATAGTTTCATCCCTATAGAGTGTTCCATAATTGCAGGACCGGACTCAGCTTTGTTTTGTTAAATAGAACCCTATATTTATTTAATTTTATTATTATTTGTCTTGTTGAATGCTAAAAAACGGTACTTCGTTTTTAAATTTATTTTGTGGCGTTGCCAAGTTAGAGCATTTTTTCTTTAAAAAAGTAAAAATTTATACCTTTACTTAAATTGTTCTGAAGACTTTAATGTTAACAGTAGAACTGTAAGGTTTGACAGACGGATGAACAAGACCTTGCTCTCTCTTTTTACCTTCATACTTCCTGATTATACTATACTGGGTGTTTACAAAATATGGTCAATTTTTGCAAATTTGAAATGACCATAACTTTTGTTTTTTAAATGGAACACCCTATATTTTATCATGTCATCATGTTCTGTTTTTAATTCTCTTACTTTTTTATTAAGCATGTAATATACCTAACGTTACGCGTTCTCGAAATATTTAAGATTTGTTGCAAAATTAATAAAATAATCATGACTTTTTTATTTACAAATCGTAAATGTCTTGTTGACAATATGGTCCAATAAACACTAATGGACAAAGGTTTACTTCTTATTCGATTTTTTAAAGTCATAATTTTATAATATGGCAATAAATGTAAAAGGGCATCCAGTAGGCGATTTATAATTCCTGACGTTTGGCTTAAACGTCATTCACTAGTTCCTCAGTTTAGTGTGAAAAATTAAATTTTCACAAGATGAATGTATTGACATGGTCTACGCTTTGGGCGAAGGTGACAGAAATTCATTTCTTGCTTCCAGAATTTATCAACAACGATTTCCTGATCCAAGGATATTTGAAAAACTCAAAGAAAGATTTGAAAGAACAGGACATGTACAATACGAAAGAAAAGAACGAGAAAAAAGGGTTGTAAACGAAGAAAACGTATTTGTGGTACTAACCAGTGTAGTAGAAAATCCAAACGTTAGCACAAGAAACCTCAGTGCTGATTTAGGTATTAGTCAAACTAGTGTTTCCAAGATTATTCGAAAAAATCAATTTCATCCATACCATTTTCAACTAGTCCCAAGAGCTGAATGCAAATGATTTTCAAAGACGCTTGGAATTCTCCCATTGGGCATTGGAACGATTAGGACAGGACAATGATTTCTTTAAACACATTTTGATGACCGACGAGGCAACCTTTCACAAAAATGGTTTTGTGAACAGGCATAATTTTCATTATTATGACAATACAAATCCCCACGCTATTAGTAGAATAGATCATAAGCATCGCTGGTCTTTAAATGTGTGGGGCGAGATAGTAGGGAACCATATAATTGGACCTTACTTTTTCGAAAGAAACATTAATGGTCAAACCTATCTTGAATTTCCTCAAAATGAGTTACCTCCGCTCCTTGAAGAATTGCCGTTAGACATACGTCAAAGTATGTGCTTTCAGCAGGATGGTGCGCCTCCCCACTATAGTCGCATTGTTAGAGAACATCTAGACAAAACGTTTCCCAATAAATGCATTTGGATAGGAGGACCAGTAGGATGGCCAGCTCGGACTCCTGATCTGACAAAATTAGATTTTTTCCTGTGGGGTTACATTAAAAGCTTAGTATACCAAGGAAGATATGAAAATTAGAATACGGAATGCATTTCAAATGGTTAACCAAAATATGCTGCGAAATGTTGAAGATTCTTTTTTGAGGAGAATTCACACCTGTTTGCAAGAAAATCGTGGACATATCGAGCATTTGATTTAGTTATAGCTTATTATAATTTTCTCAATAATTTATGATTTTTCAAAAACAAATTCTTTTGTTTGTTTTATTACTTTTGTATAGACCGTCCAGTTTGTCACAATTGTCATTAATTTTGCAACAAATCTAAAATATTTCGAGAACGCGTAACGTTAGGTGTATTACATGCTTAATAAAAAAATAAGAGAATTAAAAACAGAACATGATGACATGATACAATACAGGGTGTTCCATTTAAAAAACAAAAGTTATGGTCATTTCAAATTTGCAAAAATTGACCATATTTTGTAAACACCCAGTATAGTATAATCAGGAAGTATGAAGGTCAAAAGATAGAGCAAGGTCTTGTTTACCCGTCTGCCAAACCTTACAGTTCTACTGTTAATATTAAAATCTTCAGGACAATTTAAGTAAAGGTATAAATTTTTAATTTTTTAAAGAAAACATGCTCTAACTTGGCAACGCCACAAAATAAATTTAAAATCGAAGTACCGTTTTTCAGAATTCAACAAGACAAATAACAATAAAATTAAATAAATATAGGGTTCCATTTAACACAACAAAGCTGAGTCCGGTCCTGCAATTATGGAACACCCTATAGGGATGAAACTATTTTTATTCGATGCACATCTAAGTCTGATATAGATCGGTGCTATAACATCTTTTTTATTTTTAATAATAAAGCCAGGATCTTCCGACGGCGCACTAATGACTCACCCGGTATATATATATATATATATATATATATATATATATATATATATATATATATATATGTGTGTGTGTGTGTGCATGTGTGTGTGTGCGTGTGTGTGTGCGTGTGTGTGTGTGTGTGTGTGGGTGGGTGCGTGCGTGCGTGAGTGCGTTATCGCGTGCGTGCGTGCGTGTGTGCGTCCGTCCGTGCGTGCTTGCGTGCGTGTGTGCGTGCGTGCGTGTGGGTATGGGTGTGGGTGTGGGTGTGCGTGTGCGTGTGCGTGTGCGTGTGCGTGTGCGTGTGCGGGTGTGGGGGTGCGTGCGTATGTGTGTGTTTCTATTTAGATTTTCACAAGTGTTAATGTTTAAATGTTTTCTTGGAAACTTGTGTAAATAAACGTAAAAATTAATTCAACGGTTCGGGAACGTCCTTTGTTCCCTTTGTCAAGAATTTATTTTGACAATTACAGAAACTGAAATAAGGTAACTATTTTTAATAAGTACAGAATATCAAACAAGGTAACTAATTTAAATTTAATTTGGACGAGTGTGTTTGACTTCGGGTAGTTGGTCTAGTCCATGATGTGGAGGTGTAGCGTTTATATAAATCGCAGAGGTAGGCCATCAATGTTACTACAAGGTGTATGTGATAAACTTTGTGTATTTACGGTCTGTTTTATTGGATTTCCAGGATCGGTGCATGACGCACGTGTCTTTCAGAACTTTGAGACCCTGCATATTCTCTTGATCAACATATCTTAGTATTATTTAAAAAGAATGGTCACTTAACAAATAAAATACAATGTTCCTCGTGCAACAAGAGCTACTATCGAAAGAGCATTCGCTCTATTAAAAAACCGCTGGTGAAGGCTATTTTATTTACATTTGCATGATACCAAGAATCTTCCTACTGTAATATTAGCTGCATGTACTCTACATAACTTTTATAGTTCACACAGTGTTGAAATAGTAATTCAAGAGGCTCAAAACAATGATTACATATTCCAGTACGAGGTTGCTGAAAACCGTAATCTAAACATAATGGGGATTCAAAAACGAAATTGTATTGTTGAACAGTTGTAATTACCTTAAAGTAAAATTTGCAAAATAATTATGAAATGTTAGTAGTAGTATTTATTGAGTAAGTGGATATCAGTAATATGAATAATAAATTAAACATTTGAAAATAAATCTATAAACTTAAACATTTTTTTATTAAAATAAATTCTTAAAGGTACCTTCTGACAACTTCACTCATTTGATTTTTTGTGATGCTTATAAGCATTTCAAGCAAATGATTAAATTTCCTTTTTTCTTCAAGATCCTCTTGGTGCTGTTTTTGGCTTTCTTCAAGGGTTAAATAAAGAATTCCATTTGTATCTATTTCCCTTCTTGTATGTTCACGTGAAGTTTTACCTAGCTCAACAGATCCTGTATCTATGTTTTTGTCTAGTGTTTTAGCTTGATGTAACAAATAACCTGTAGTGGAATTGGAACTTGATGGAGATTCAGATATGTATTGATTTATAATGCGTTTTCTATTATGTACAATAACATGAGGTTCTACAGCTGGATTTTTTTATTGCAACTTATCCATTTCGTTGAAATACTGCACATTTTTTCGATTGTGTCCTGACCTACTATTATGGTCTCTTATACTTTTATATGTTCGTAACAAACATTTCCACTTATTCTGAAGTTGATCGCAGGAAGATTCTAAACCATGCGTCCTCATTCCCGAAACAATCCTGAAATACCAACATAGCATAATGCTTGTTACAATTAATTAAGTTGCATTACAAACCGTTGCCATATGTGTTTCTTAATACCATTTTCCTTTTCAAAACGTTGTTTGTTTTCTTCATATTTGGCATACTGTAAAAAACAGCTTCCCGGCTCCATCCATTAGTAACTTGATCTTCATTATTCAATTGTTCTTCGTGATTTGAATCGTTTTCATTTCCGCCTTCAGACAATTGTGACTCATATTGTGTGTCTGCAGCAACTTCCGATTGACCTGTAAGTAACAAGGATTTGTTGTATTTGAGTTATGTGTAATGTAATAAAGTTACCATCCTGCAGATATACCCTATTTTCGTTAAGAATTAATGCTTTGATACTGCTACTAAAACTACCATGCTGCAAAAGGATTCCCACTTAGGGATGCTTAAGTTGCAATAATAGCATGTAAAACTAGATGGTTTGCTCTACAAAAAGCAACATATAGTTTTCTTGAATATTGTGAACAATGTTCATTTACCATCATAAAAGAGCTCCACTTCAACACCTTCACACTTAAAAAAAATTATTTTATACACACAAATTTGAATTTGAGGTTATGTTTCGTGTTCGAGTTTGGTACACCGAGTATGGACTAGCTGCACGAAACTCGAGTTCGAACGTAGCTTCGAACAAAATGGTGTAATTTAAAAACGACGTGAACAAAAGTTCGATGTAATATAAAACGCTACTCGAGTCGTTGTTAAAAAACACACTCAAGGTTTTTGACATCCAAAACAAGGAAAGAACGTCGATATTCCCTTTTAATTTATATTCGTATATTGTGCCGGTCTAATTAACACAGAGTCTGGTTTAGTGTTCATACACACAATTCCTCCATTTTTATATTGCCTTGCTTCATTAATTTTATATATTGATAGGTAAATCTAAAGTATTCATTGTATATTGTATTGTAAAAACAGCGAATAAGGTCATTGGTTAGAATAAGTCAAACAAACGTTTATAATTGATAATTATTTAATATTAAAATTATGTCCTCAATTACTTAACGTCCCGTTAAGCTAACTTTATAAAAAGGTAATATCTACGATACAATAAAAACATCGCGTATAAAATAGAAACTTGTTCATGATTACTTAATTACACTTCACACATATCGCTACTTGTTAGAATTGGAACTTCTTTGTAATGTATTAACAAATAGCGAACATTCCTTTGCATTAAATTTATATTATTAGTTTCCGTTTTAAATAGCAATAATAAAAACTTTTTTCTCTTACGCACTCTTATCCATATCTGGATGTTCAGCTAATAAAAAGCCTTTAATAAATTCAATGTGCGATGAAGCTTGAAATATGAAATTAATCTGTTACAGTTTTTATTGTATCTTAAGACTACTCCTTTAAGTACAACGTATTATCACGTACATAGAATCTGTAGGTAACATAAATAATATAAAAAGATGAATAAATTATAGGTGCGGTAGTATTTCCTTGAAGAAATATAAATTTACTACACTTACAGCTATTTTTTAACAGTTATTTATACATGTCAGTAGCTTTTAAATCTCAACAGGACTCCTGTGTTTCGTAATTTAGACAATTGACGTTTTAGAGAGACCCTTAATAGCGAATGCTTGTGCAAATTATACGATTGATAGTAAAGAACTTAGTAAGTGCATCTAAAATGTTACTGTTTTTCTACTGTTTGCATAAATGCTTGGGTTGCACATAATTTATTGAAAATGTGTAAAATTACCCATAAAACCTTCCTGTCTGTAAAGTTTTTCAAGTGCTGAAAATTATAAAACCACCCACTTTACATAAAGTTTGTAACAGGAAAATAATCTGTATGATGATGATGAGTAAGGAACTTTTTACTTTAGTTACCTTTGTGTGAGAGCTATTAGAAACTGAATAATTCTACAAAACAAATCAATTTTTTTTCAGAACAGTAATTTAAATTGTTATTATTATCTTTTCTAATTAAGCCTGAGTCTACATGAATTAAGATATATACTCAATTACACATCATTTTATTTATTATTATATATAATAAATTTGAATTTTAAATTTTACTCCTTATGAAAAAATATTCAAATTGCAATAAGCAAATCCCAAAACTTTAATGACAAACACTTACAGTTATTGATTATAATATTTTTTGCATAAAGTAGTTGAACGCTCACCACATACATCGTTTTTACAATTAAACAGCTTCTTTATAGATATCAAAAATATGGCATCATATTTTCTCTCTGTTGCGTTTCGGGTTCACTCCCTGTTCGTTCTTTACAAAAGTTTTCCCTAATTCAATAATATAATGTCTACACTTTTTAAATTTGGTATGACAATATGAACGAATTTCTTTCCAAGCTATATGTAAATTCACGCTAATATCAATCATAATTCATATTATAAAATATTACTTATGGCCAGCGTCTTGTCATTGTTTTTATGCTGTCACAACGCGCCATCTGGTCCCTTGTACGAGCTTCAGTTTTTGTGGAATTGTAATCCAGAATAACGTATGGCGTTCTTTTAGCATTGCATATATCAACTTTTATCTTTTACATGTAGTCGATAATGTGACTAATTATTCTTGTTTTTTTGGACAATAAAAAGTGATGCATTCATTTTCTTAAAAACAGGACCAACACGAATAAATTTGACGGTGTTTAGTTACATACCCCGGACTTATTTTTCCGTTCTGTTCCCAATAATGTCAGATTTCTTGAAAATAACATGGGGCAAAAAAAGCGATGTGAAAAAATTATTGCACGTGATCTTGATTCCCGAGTTTTCAATTTCTTTCGATATTTTTTTTCTCAATTTTCACATTTGGTTTATTTCTCGGATTCCTATTTCTTTTCCAGCATATGTAATCATTTTCCAGGCATAATTTGTTGCACAATCACATATCACCCATACCTTTACACAGACACACACACACACACGCACACACGCACGCACGCACGCACGCACGCAAGCACACGCACGCACGCAGGCACGCACGCACGCTCGCACGCGCACACACACACACACACACACAACACAGAATATATATATATATATATATATATATATATATATATATATATATATATACAGGGTGAGTCAATTATCACTCCACAGCTATCGGATATGTATTCTACAATTAAAAATAAGACAAAAATGAAGAATATTAAAATGCCGAAAGCGAAGCCATTTTCGCGTAAAATTGGAATGAACAATTAACATTTATTAATTTTTCATTTAATATCTATAAATTCAAATTAAAAAGTAGCTTGAAATATTGAATTGAATTGAATCTGGGTCGAGTAACCGAAACGAAAACATAATTTCACTATTTCCGTAATAAACGCTCAAATATATATATATATATATATATATATATATATATATATATATATATATATATATATATATATATATATAAGAAAACTGCAGATTCTACAGGTGATTTTATGTCGATTTAACGTACATTACCTTAATACAAAAATAATTCCTAATTCCTAAGAGAGCTGGAGCTCTTGAAAGATGGCGCCCTAACATCGGTTTAATTCAAATATCTTCAAAACGGTTTCCTTTAAATGATAGCGTTCTGTACATATGCTCAATCGTATAGCGTGCATATGATTTTTAGTTATATATATATATATATATATATATATATATATATATATATATATATCCATATACATATATATATATATATATATATATATATATATATATATATATGATTGGTGGGTGTCTACTGCGTGGACGGAGGATTTTTCCGTAACTATTAGAGTTATCAAAACCAATTTTGGTCTGGTAATAAACGATCATCGGACCTACATTCTAAAGGTATTTAGCTATATACAGGGTGATTGACAAAAATATGCCAACCCAAACCTGTGTTTTTTAAGTGGAACACCCTGTATATTTTTGGATTCACTGTTACATTTAGAATGAACGTATAGAAATTTATATCTATATCAGTAACTGTTCTGCAGATATCGTCACTTTAGTACGAAAAGGTAGAATATAAAAAATGGCGGTCGGTGCAAGCGGTATTGTACCTGGCGCTCTACGTAAACGTTGCAAATCAAGAGGTGTTAACGATCATAAATGCGTAAATTGTGAAAATTAGTTTCATACTAGTTGTGCGAAGGTAAATAATGTAAATTTTTTAGAAGACTGTGCAGCAATTTGCTGTGAAAATGTGAATGAAGTAAGTGAAGCGGCACATTTCTTTATAAAATTCAAAGGCTAGCTGATGAAAACAATAAAATCGACGTGAGTCTTATTAATTATGTTATGAATCAAAAAGAAAAAGAAAATACGTTTACTATATAATCAAGTTGAACTTTTAAATAAGTTCGTGCCCGTTATAGATACTGCGAATAATAAAGTTTGCGCTAATGGTGTTCCATGCGAGATATCGAATGTAAACATGAGAAGAATAGATAATGATAAGAGTGTTGACAATAATAGATCTCCACATGCAAACAGGTTACCTATATCTACAAAGGTCCTACGTAATGGTAAAAATAACAAAAAATATTATTAGCTGTAAAGAAGTGTCAGATGCTGTCCGAAATTCTCAAACACATTCTACGTTAAATACATTAATTGGCCCAGGTGAAGATAAATCGCCTACTGCAACAGTGACTGGAATCAGGTAACATATAAAAAACGCAGCAGACACGTTGTAATTGGAAAAAATAATTCTGGCTGTCTGAAAGGTGTTCCCAGATATGTTGCCCAACATGTATGCCGCCTAAATCCCGAAACTCAATAGACGATTTAACAAATAAATTAGAAAGTATTTTTCCAGAAGTTAAATGTGAGAGCCTCACACCTAAGAGACCAGACCTTTACACATCTTTCAAAGTTTCCATTTATGACAAAAACTTCAGAGATGCATTGAATCCGGAAATCTGGTCTTCTGGTGCAACAATTAGCCGTTTTTTCTACAAGCGCAAAATACAAAACGCTCAAAATATGTAGTTCTTGATCCCAGTTTGTAACGATTTAATTCCACACAATTCCATTGTCAATATTTAAATTTTTTACATGTATACGCCAACTTACGATGGAATAGTCATATAAAAAAAAATATCACAATAAAGAAGGCACTTCAAAAAAATAAAAGGAAGAGCGTTGTCTAATAAATATTTTGACAAAGACGATTTTTGAAAAGTAAACGTTGAGTTTACGAGTATTACTTCGCGTTATTGCGGATTTGATTATTAAGAGTTCGGTGAACTTTAATTAAGTCATTTTGATTGAAAGGTCTTCTTAACAAGGCGTAAGTTACATATCTTTTAATTATCCAAAACTAATTACAATCCTTTAGCTTTTGTCCGTACTTCTCAACTCAGATTTGTTTGATACCAAATAATGAATTTCTAAACTACCAGAATCTTGGGAAACATGCTATTAATAGTCGTGTAAGTTTGTCTGAAAAGCATGCTGGTAGTTAGATGATTATCATTGGAAAGGCCAACGACGAATTTTACTTAATTAATAACAAAATGTATATTGAGAACTGGATAATATACTTGGGAATTTTCATAGTTAATGTCGGATAACACCTGGGAGCGGAACCTGCTACCGATAAGTGTTTCTCCATTTTATTCCGCAAATCAAAATATTTGTTAATTTAGTTACAAACAGTATAATTGAGATTTTATGTTTTGTTTGACTTTCAATTTAATTTATAGCTTTTTTGATCACTGTGCTTAGTTTTAGTTATCATTTTACATACTTTCCACTTGAAAATTACAAGTAATATTTAAGTTCAACTTGTTATTTATAAATTTATAATAAACTAACAATCTGTCATAGTCAAAAAAAAATAGAAAGCGGGTGAAAAAATGTGAGATTACACGATCGTATATTCATTTCTTTTTGTGCACCCTTAATTTTAAAATTACCATAATTATTTAGATAGCATGAGTGTTACAGTAGTTAACAAATTTCGGTAAATAAATGTAAAGTGATACAAATTTTAATTTACTGCTTTACCATTAAGATTAAAATTGAGATACACTCCCGATAGACTTATTGGCACGAACCCAGCATAAGTTACCCGTTTACATCTCATATTATTATTCATTATTATTATAACCAACCCAAATGGTTATAAAAAAGTGGCGCAAAACAACGTGGGGCCTCGATTTTTGGAGTGATCTCGATGTAAATGTTTCTTTTGAATTCAAATAATACATATTACCATTTAATTTTTTAAGAATTTCATCATGAATGTTAACGCGTTAAGAGCAGATGAATTATCTTATGAACTTCGGTGGAGAAATATTAATCCCGAGGGTATGAATGTCAATGCAAAACGTAGATCCCTTCGTGCTAAAATTGCACTAGAAAAAATTAATATTTCTTTAATTGCATCTTGTACACCCGTTGTCTTTGATATAACACTAGAACTCGATGTTTGAGAAAAAAAAGTGAGTGAATTAGGGTCGTTAGTAAATAATTATATTCAGTCCCCGAATATTTCTGAATACCAGGCTATCTCATATTTTTACTCGTTTAAACAGATTAGAACCCTCTGATGATAATCTTCAACAAGAACATACCAAAATATGTTCAGAATGCCTTGATTTAATTTAACTCTTAAATAATACGGCAGAAAACCTTGATGATAATAGTGACCCGGATAGTATTCGCATTTCTCAGGATTACTTACAAAATGAAATCCCCCTCGCGAACTCTACTACCGCTAGAACACGTGTATCATTTTCCGACCCTGTTAATCAACAATACCCTACTGGCGAGAATGATTACCTAATCAGTACAGCACCTTCTCATAATGAAGCACCCTTACCTGACCTTCATAATTTGCGACAACAACTAGATCGTATGCAATTTCCGCATAATATTTCTTATAGATCGGATGCTGTTAAGTCAATTCCAGTGTCCGTAACTGGTGTTAATTCATTTTTGCAAAGAGTGGAGGAGCTGCGAGTTGCTCGAAACGTTTCAACCTCACAACTTTTCAATAGTGCAGTTGATTTATTTTCGGGATCAGGTTTAGTTTGGTTTAGGGCAATTCGTAACCGAGTTAATACTTGGGAACAGTTAGTGAATAAACTCCGCTCAGATTTCCTCCCAATTGATTTCGATGAGGTATTGTGGGATGAGATTAAACGTCGTAAGCAAGGTTCAGATGAGAGGCCTACAATTTTCATAGCCGCTATGGTTAACTTATTTGATAGATTACAGGAACATCCTACGGAAGACAAACAACTTAGGTATATTCTTCGCAATCTACAACCTTATTATGCGACTCAGTTAGCTTTAACCAATATTATTTCTTTTGACCAATTAATTTCTTTGTGCAAAAGGTTAGAGGAAACAAAACTACAAAACGCCCGCTACTGCAGCTCTTCTATTGCCAGCCACATTCAATTAGAACCAGATTTAATGTACAAACTTGCTACGAGTTCTAAAAAACAGAGGTTTGCGCGACCAAAGTAGCATCTCCAAAAACTAACTTGTCAGGCTCTAAAAATTCTTACCCCGCTAAAAGATATTTTAATAGAGTCAACCCGGAATTAGTCTGCTGGAACTGCCAAGACAAAGGGCATACGTTCAGAACCTGCCTTTCCGAAGAAAAGAAAGTTTTCTGTTTCGTTTGTGGACATCCCGATGCCTACTTTTCAAAATATCCTGGTTGTAACCCAAAAAAACTTGTAAAGAGGCAGGGTCTTTCGGCCGCTTTACTCCTACTGATGAACATCTACAGACTGATGGTATACAATGGAACTTTTGGTTAAAAACTGTACATGAATTTTATAAACAACCTGTCACAATTTCTACAATGTTTTCCCATACACATAATGATTACTTGACTGTTAGCATTTTTCAAACTAAAATAAAATCTCTTTTTGATTCTGGTGCAAACCAAACAATTTTAGGGAAGTTAGGCATCTTCTTAATTAAGGAATATGGCCTCCGTTTAATAAGAACTTTCGGTACCAAATCGTTAAAAACCGCTGATGGTCAATACCAAAATGTCTTGGGAACCGTTAATAAGTTACCCATAGTATTGAAGATGTGACTAAAACTATAGATGCACTTGTTTCCGATAGTATAGAAGCTAGTCTGATTCTTGGTATAGATTTCTGTTACAGTTTCGGTATAAAAACAGATTTTTCTCGAGACAGTTTCTTTGTTTCAGAATCATTCTCTTTACAAAATATTCAGGGGATTGAAGATTTGGACCCTAAACAGTCAATTATTCTTTCACACACCGTCGAATTATTCAGAGAAATTTCCTGTACAATTTTGGGCAAAACAAATAAAATAATACATAAAAAAGATACTGGCGACGCCCGTCCTATAAAACAGCGATACTTCCCTTTATCACCGGCTATGCAAGTTCATGCTGACAGAGAGATCGATAAAATGTTATCGATGGAAACGATACGTCATTCTACGTCACCTTGGTCTTCGCCTATGCTGTTAGTAAAAAAGAAAGATGGAAATTATTACCTTTGTTTCGACGGTAGGAAACTAAATGCCGTTACTAAAAAAGACGCGTACCCGCTTCCCTATCTTTCTTCTATTCTAGATAAATTAAGTGATGCCAAATATATTAGTTCTATCGATCTTAAGCAAGCATTTTACCAAATCCCTGTTCACGCTGATTCGTGCGAAAAAACAGCATTCACTGTACCTCGACGTGGACGATTTGAATATACTGTCATGCCTTTCGGTATTGTAAATGCACCCACGACGCAACATCGTCGTATGGACCTCATATTCGGACCTTTAATAGGAGAAAACCTGTTTTTTTACCTTGAAGACATAATTTTAGTCTCTTCCACTTTTGATGAGCATATTAACATGCTGAAGGAGATTTATTTTCGATTAAAAAACGCCAACCTAACCATCAATTTCGATAAGTGTGAGTTTTGTAAACCCTCTTTAACCTACTTGGGTTATGTTGTTGATAAGGATGGATTACACACGGATCCCAAGAAGATTGAGGCTATTACTGAATATCCCCATCCAAAAACAGTAACCGAAATAAAGCGATTTCTTGGTATGAGTTCTTGGTTTCGCAGATTTGTTCCAAACTTTTCCACAGTCGTTGCACCCATTTCTAATCTTATCAAAGGAAAATTCAAGAGCCAACTTGTTGAATGGAATGAGGAAGCTGAACAAGCATTTGTTAGGATAAAGTCTTTACTGACTTATTCGCCCATTTTGTCAAGCCCGGATTTTAGTAAACCTTTTATTCTGCAATGCGACGCTTCTAATTACGGCGTTGGTAGCATTTTGAGTCAAGGAGAAGGTGACGAAGTAAAGATAATTACTTACGCTTCTCGAACGTTAAGCAAGGCGGAGCGAAGTTACTCAGTAACAGAAAGAGAGAGAGAGAGTGTGTCTTGCAGTTTTATTCGCCATAGAAAATTTTCGAGGATACATTGAGGGTACTCACTTCACTGTTTATACAGATCATTACTCTCTGCTATGGTTGAATAACATTAAAGAACCCACGGAGCGATTAGCCAGATGGAGCGTAAAAATGTCTCAATATACGTTTGACATCAAACATAGAAAAGGAAAGCATAACCTGGTTCCTGATGCCTTGTCTAGAGCTCCAGTTCAAATTTCTTCCTTACAACTGGAAGAGTGCGATCTCGATGCATGGTATAAGAAAACATTAACGAAAGTAATCGAAGATCCCCATAAACATCCTGATTGGCGAATAGATGAATGTAGACTTTATAAGTTGGTGCCTAATAAACATAATATTACGTCGAACTTAATTCAATGGAAGCAAGTTGTGCCTAGTTCACGGAGAAGCGAACTAATAAAAACATTTCATGATGACCCTATTTCGGCTCATTTTGGTATTACTAAAACGTTCAACAAACTATGTGAGCAATATTACTGGCCAAAGATGAAGATTGATGTTATTAGATATGTAAAACGATGCGAGATATGTGCTGCCAGAAAATCTTCCAATTTTTCTAGACCAGGATTTATGGCAAAAGAGAAAAAAGTTAATTTCCCCTTCCAGTGTCTATCTATCGATCTTGTGGGTCCTTTTCCACGTTCAGGAAACGGAAACACAATGCTATTAGTGGCTACAGATTGGTTCACTAAATTTACTCTTGTACGAGCTATCCATCGAGCTACCGCTAAATCTATTATAACGTTTCTTGAGAACGATGTTTTCCTTATTTTTGGCGTCCCACAAATATGTATGATAGATAACGGTCCCCAGTTCATTAGTTCGGAATTTAAGAAGTTTATGAAACAGTACGCTGTTCAACAAGTGTGGTATAATGCGTCTTATCACCTGCAAGTCAATTGGGTTGAGAGTGTAAACCGTGTAATAGGAACAGCTATTCGTTCGTACGTAAAAGTTGTGGGATGTGGAGATTTATAAGATAGCCCATGCGATAAGAAATGCAGTACACGATGTTACCGGTTACACCCCTTCTTTCTTGAATTTTGGAAGATCGTATTATGGGAAACGAAGTAATTTGAAAGAAGAAGAATTATCTATTGACAATCGCGAGAAGTTAGTAGAAGACGTTAACCAGCTCTCTGATCTATGTTACACAATAAAACAAAAATTGCATGCGGCATATAACAAAAATTCAAGGCGACGCAGTCTGGAAACGTAATTGCATCCTGTCAGACGCCAGTAAGGATTACAACAAAAAATTGGCTCCAAAATACCAGAAGTGTACCGTTAGAGAAGTTACAGGAAATCTAACTTATCGGTTATTTAGCAAAGACGGTAAAGATATCGGAGTTTGGCACATAAAAGCCCTTAAACCTTATTATACAGACGAAAATCCGATTAATTAGTTTAAAATAATTATAGGTTAATTTAAGTTAGATTAGTACAGGATTTCGAGTAGGATCATCGGATAAAAATTTTTTGGATTGGAAGACGTGTGCAGATCCTACTATTTGCACACTAAACAAAATGCGTTATAGGATCGAAGATTTATTTTTGCTTAACTTATCTCTGATCGTTAGTTACGCTAGTAACATGATTGACATAATTAGTTGTAGTTCGTGTCGGACGAGGGCTACTACAATGAATTATTGCACATCACAATTTTCGTAATACCAATTTTTTGGGCTAGGTTCCCTCGTTATCTTCCTGTAGACTATTGGATATAGGTGATAATTGTTCACCAGGGCGAAAAGACTTCAAGGACATATGTATCGATTTTTTTGGTCTAATTTTGTCTGCTCAATAGGTTGCTTTACCTAAACGTAGTAAGTTCAGTAATTTACATGGTCTATACTTTGATTTTCCCATCGTTTAGACAGGTATCCCATCACCGTGGTTTTGTCTTGGTAGGGGGCAGTGTAACGATTTAATTCCACACAATTCCATTGTCAATATTTAAATTTTTTACATGTATACGCCAACTTACGATAGAATAGTCATATAAAAAAAAATATCACAATACAGAAGGCACTTCAAAAAAAAGGAGGAACGTTGTCTAAATAAATATTTTGACAAAGACGATTTTTTTGAAAAGTAAACGTTGAGTTTACGAGTATCAAAGTTTACTTCGCATTATTGCGGATTTGATTATTAAGAGTTCGGTGAACTTTAATTAAGTCGTTTTGATTGAAAGGTCTTCTTAACAAGGCGTAAGTTACATATCTTTTAATTGCCCAAAACTAATTACAATCCTTTAGCTTTTGTCCGTACTTCTCATCTCAGATTTATTTGATACCAAATAATGAACTTCTAAACTACCAGAATCTTGGGAAACATGCTAATAGTCGTGTAAGTTTGTCTGAAAAGCATGCTGGTAGTTAGAGGATTATCATTGGAAAGGCCAACGACGAATTTTACTTAATTAATAACAAAATATATATTGAGAACTGGATAATATACTTGGGAATTTTCATAGTTAATGTCGGATAACACCTGGGAGCGGAACCTGCTACCGATAAGTGTTTCTCCATTTTATTCCGCAAATCAAAATATTTGTTAATTTAGTTACAAACAGTATAATTGAGATTTTATGTTTTGTTTGACTTTCAACTTAATTTATAGCTTTTTTGATCACTGTGCTTAGTTTTGAGTTATCATTTTACATACCTTCCACTTTAAAATTACAAGTAATATTTAAGTTCAACTTGTTATTTATAAATTTATAATAAACTAACAATCTGTACCATTTAATGTGTCATAGTAAAAAAAAAAATAGAAAGCCGGTGAAAAAATGTGAGATTATGCGATCGTATATTCATTTCTTTTTGTGCACCCTTAATTTTAAAATTACCATAATTATTTAGATAGCTTGAGTGTTACAGTACTTAACAAATTTTGGTAAATAAATGTAAAGTGATACAAATTTTAATTTACTGCTTTTCCATTAAGATTAAAATTGAGATACACTCCCGATAGGCTTATTGGCACGAACCCAGCATAAGTTACCCGTTTACATCTCATATTATTATTCATTATTATTATAACCAACTCAAATGGTTATAAGTTTACTACTATTAAATATTAACACAATTAATGTGAATAAAATAAACTTGCTGGAAACCGAAATTTCAAAATTTGATAATCTGCTATTTTTGTGTTTAGTAGAGACCGGTGTAAACCAAAATTCATTAGCAAACTTGGTTATTGAGAATTACGATCTCGTTAGTTGCTACTGTGGAAAATCGAAGACGTGGTGGTGTGAGTATTAATCAACTGCAGTGCTATTGACGTCAATAAATTTTGCATCGAACAACACTTTGAAGTATGTGCGATAACTTTTAATGTAAATAATAAAAATCACCTACTTTTAAATTGTTACAGATCTCCTTCTGGAGACGAAAATTTATTTTTTAATAAGCTCAATGAGGTCCTTGAGAATCTTTGTAATCCAAATAACGTCGAATATATTTGTGGGGATATTAATTTTGGTAGGTACAAAAATCAATCCTTTAAAATATTAATATTTCTCTAGTTATTTACAAACAATACCTGTTGTATACTTGACAACGAAATATCTGACCATAGAAGTGAAGTATATATTTAGAATTGGAAATATTTTAAATTATTACTAATGATGTGCAAACATGTTTTAAAAGAGACTGTTCGTTTACTAATCTAAAGAATTTTGAAAATCTTCTAAAAATGAAATTTGGATGGAAGTACTTCATAACAACAACTTAAATGAATATCCTGCAGTATCATTTGACGTTAGTTTCCCAAAGCGCAAATTTTACCTTATTAATAAAAGGAACAATTAGGTGAATGGTAAAGTTAAGAATTCTAGCTCTCTTCTTAAAGATCTGTTTGTCTTAAAGAATTCTTATTGTCATTTAGTTCCTTTCTATAAAAATGCGAAAATGAAACACAATGAATTAGTTAATCAAACGAAGAGGAATTATTTCAACTAAAATAAAGAGGGCAGAAAATGGGATCCGCTCACTTTGGTGTGTACAGTTGTTACATTAACAAACAATAGCAGCAACAAAAGGGATATTGCAAATTTATATCTTAGCGGTAGTATATTCACTAACATAGCCGCTAAGTTTAATAATTACTTTGTAAACGCTCCTCGTAAATTGGTAAAGAGTATAAACGCAAATGACAGAATATGAAATAAATACGGATGTAGGTATCCATAAACGGCTCATTGTATCTATACCCATGTACGGATCACGAATTACTAACATTATTAAATCGTAAATTAAAAAACAATCGGTTGGCCATGTTGAAATACCTTTATTCATTCTGAAACGTATTCTTGTAATTATTTTACATCCCTTAACTTATTTGATAAATTTGTCCTGTAACGGGTAGTTTCCCGGATAAACTCAAAACAGGCAAAGTTATACCAATTTTTAAAAAGGATGACGTACATTCAATTGATAACTACAGAACAATAACAATTTCCGACAGCCTCTCAAAAGTGTTAGAATATGCTTTTTTAAATCGCTTAATTAATTTTATTGAAAAGCACAGCATAATCACGTCTAATCAAACACAGCTATATGCAATTATTATGCCCGAATTATGTTTCATATTGATGCAGGCGGAAGCCCTGTTAGAAATCTTTTATGATTTGAGCAGGGCTTTTGATTGCGTTAACTACTCAAAACTGTTAAAGGTACTAGAAACCTACGGTATCACAGGTACTGCTATTAACTGGATCTCTTCATTTTTGTGCAAACGAGAACAATACGTTACAGTAAAAAAAAACAAAAACAATCATACTACATAATTATGGTATATACGGCAGGCTGCCTGTTACGATGGATGTACCACAGGGCTCAGTGATAGGACCTATCTTATTTATACTGTTTATTAATCAACTTAACTTCACCTTAAGTGTACAAAATCACGTCATGTACGCAGATGACATTTCAATGATTTTATCACATTCTGATGAGAACGCTCTCAAGAGATACTGCACTAATGCGGTCACAACAACTATGAATTTTTTAGCCAATCACGATGTATATTTTAATTCTAGTAAAACGCAAGTTATTATATTTCATAACAGGCAAAAAACTATATTAAAGGTTAACTTGCATATAAGTAACACGAATTTAAGTAATGTAACCCACACCAAGTTCTTGGGAATTTACCTAGAGGAAACACTAAACTCTAAAGTTCACTGTGAGAAACTAACTTCAAATTATCTTCTACTTTTTATAGCTTTAGACAATTGCCTTATATTTAAATAGACAACAATTGAGATCCGTGTACTATGAGCAAATCGATAGTCGTCTACGTTACGGCATTTGCTTATGGGGTAGTTCCACTTCATTTAATGCTGTATTTTTAATTCAAAAGAGAATATTACGCATTAGGGCTAATGAAAAACATTATGCATCATGTCGTAATATTTTCCGAATCTTCAATATACTTACCTTAACATCACTATATATTTTTGAACTCTGTGTATATATTTTCATAAATCTAATTATAATTTGAACAAAGGTATACATCATTTCAACACAAGAAGTAAGAACTTGTACCGTGTTCCCTTTTCTAGGTATACAGTTACTGCAAATTCTCCAAATGTTTTAGGTCTTAAAATTTTTAACTGCTTGCCTAATCATTTGAGATCGTGTCAGAATTTAAATACCTTTAAGTCGCCCTTGAAATCCTATTTATCAGAGAAATGTTTTTATGTCAGAATTTTTTTATTGCTCTCATGTCTTAGATTTCCTTGTAAATTATTTATGTATGTGTTTCTTTTTTTTCATTTTTTGTTTTCGACGTACAATGTGAATTCATTGTATCTACCATTGACATGTCTTATACATAATTCTTTTTAATCAAGACTAAAAAAGCAATAAAAAAAATAAAGTTAGCTTTGGAACCACGATGTGAACGTTGGCACCACTATTTTGTAAATCAGTTTATACCACCGACTATTAATAATAGCCTACTAACAAACAAACTGGGAAATTTTTCGAAAACATGTAAAACTAAACAGATTGATTACTTACGCGAAATGTAATTTTTCTCAATTTTTTCAAATACAACACCCTGTACATTTTTTCACATTTCGATTACCGGTGAAAAGTAGATACTAACTGATAATAAGTTTCATAGCCATAAGACGAACCTTTCTTGAGATATTGACGCTTCATTTGAAAATATTTAACTGATAGGAAAACTTAATTAATAACTAAATAATAAAATAATTCTCTACACCTAAAAATAAATAAACGAATAAAACCATAAATTTGAATTAAATGTTCTAAATGCTGACCACGCCTAGCTCAACAACATTAGAGGCGAAACGGATTAAAACGCAGCTCTAATTCTATTTTTCATATCTTCGCTTGTGGTGGGAGGATGTTGGTAAACTTTTTCTTTAACGTAGCCCCAAAGACAGAAATCAATGGGGGTAAGATCCGGTGATCTGGCTGGCCAGTTTTGCACACCACCACGTCCTATCCACCTCATTGGATAATTTATATCGAGATACTGCCTAACGTTGATTGCATAGTGTGGAGGGGCGTCATCCAGTTGAAACCACATCGTACGAATATTATCTACCTCCTTATTTTCCAAGAGCTCTGGTAAATCATTTTCCAAAAACTGTAAATATCTTTCTCCAGTAGGACTCCCATCAAAGAAAAAAGGACAACCACATTAAAATTGATTATACCACCCCACACTTTAACTTAAGATGTGTGGATTAGTATCTGAATAGTGATGATAGTTATGTGTATTAATATTGCCATTAGAACTCAGTCCTGTTTCGTCTTCTGTTTTTCTGTTTTCCATTAATGTTTTTTTCTGCAAGCGTGTTGAAAAGTATACTTTCCTGCACGTATTGTAGATTAAAAAATTCTGCTTTTCCGCACACCGTACAGCAAAGTACTTTACCGCACGCTAAATAATCACTCTAGAATACATTTTTTCTACGAGCTTGCGGAAAAGTATATTTTTCCACGCGTACTTTAATTTATCAAATTCTACTTACAACTTACTTCTCTGTTAGCATTAGCTATAAATTTGCAAAATACATGTAATTGTGCATTTAATAGTAATACTGTCAACAACCAGTAGGTAACTAATAAACTTGTTCATTTATATCTAGTTATCTCGTATCTTATTTAATGTTATTTTTTTATTCTCTTTACGCTTGTTGAAAGAACTCCTGCGGAATGTGTCTTTTCCGCACGCGACCGCATATCCGAACTCCACTTCGCATCATTCGGACATTTGTGGTCGCGTGCGGAAAAATATAATTTTCCGCACTAGCTAGGAAAATAACTATTTCGGCATTCTGTATGCACACATCCAGAATTATTGTCGCTCCATTTACGAGGTCCTTCCATCCTGCAATTTTTCACTATCCGAGGTTAAAGAAGCAAACACCGCGCGTGACTGTGCCAACGCTTTTATCAGAAAAATTTGGGCCACATAACGAAGAAAACTACTCCTCTTCCTTGTTTCAAATGTTTATTAAGCCTTAAAACAGCCACACAGCATTTTTTTTTGTCACATACACATATAACTGCTTCGGTGCTCGTTATTACACATTGGTGTATATTTATATTTATATAATAATTTATGAAATATGAAAAAGTGAAAACGCAAACATAAGCGTGCTATTAATATATCTATTTGATAAACGTACACAGCCAACTATGGAATACAATTTTAGTAAAGAATAAGTTGATCATGAATAAACTAAGTGTAAACTGCCTTAAAGATTAGAACACCCTCTAACGGTCGAAGGCTAACAGTGAAAAATGTCATAATAAAAGAGCAATAAAAAAAAAAATAAAAAACCTAGACATTCCAAAAGCTAAAATTAAAATTAAAACGTACCGTTGTCTTTTTTCAATTATAACATGCCAAAACCTAATTTAAATGGAGATTTTATTCTTGGCTATTGAACTTATTAGGATGTTTATATATCTCAATAGTTTCACGTTGTAAACGAACATAATGAGTAGCTTATTTTGACAATATTTCCATATTATCAAATTGTATGACATGATTTAAATTATTTAAAGCATGCTCAGCTACCACAGATTTCTTTAGTAGGTCTAATTTACCAAATCTCAGATATTCTTCACGTCCTGTATGAAAGTTGCATTTTGTGGTTCCAATGTATACTTTTCCTCAAGAACAAAATAGCATACACTCCGGAAGATGATAATGGGACTGAAAGACCTTTAGGTGACCTTAAATGTTATTCTAATAGCATATTTAATTAGGTTTCTTTCAATTCTATGTATCACATTACTTATAAAAGGAAGAAAAGGATGACCAGCATTAAGCACTGGTTTTCCCTTATGATTGTGCCTAGCAGGTGTAATAACATGATTAATATCGTTAAGTAAATATCCATTAGCTTGTAGTGATTTTGTTAGATATTTATATTTATCTTTCAAACATTGAAGATCACAAGTTTGTTTTCAATCCACTAAAGATTTAATTACAGCAATTTTTGGCATGGATGGTGGCTTGATAATTTATGAAGGTGTCTGTCAGTGCGTCGGCTTTCTGTAAACCTTAAAAGATGGTGAATTATTGGCTTTAGATATTAGTATGTCGAGAAATGGTAAACTTCCATTAGTTTCCTTTCCCATGGTAAACTCGATGCTAGGATATACATAATTTATTAAAAAAATTCATGTAGTGCTTTTTCTCCAACTCTCCAAATAACAAAGGTGCCTTCTGCATGTCTATATCAAACTAAAGATTCTTCAGGTCCATTTTGTAACGCTAATGTTTCAAATTTCTCCATGTAAAAATTCGTTATAACAGGACTAAGAGGGCTACCCATTGCTTCACCATCAAGCTGTTCATGTAATTTATTATTTCACTAAAAATAAGTGCTGAAAAAGAATTGTCATATTCTTTGGAAAAAAATGTGATCTGTATATTCAATAGTTTCTTTTAAAGGGACTTGTGTAAAAAGTGAAACAACATCAAAATATTACCATCTTCAATTTTGAAATTCTGTATTTTTTCAACGAAGTCAGCAGAATTTTATATAATGGGGTGTTTTACCTATATGAGGTAATATAAATGTATGATGTTTAGCAAGATTGTGTATAGGAGAACCAATAGTATAGAACTATATAAATATAAATTAAAAAAAAAACACCATTTAAACCAAAAAGATAAGTATTTTGATTATATGTAATAATGGTGGAAGTTTACATTTTCATATATCAGTACGATAATTTCCAATATTTACTACGGCACCATGCTCATAATTTATGCGAAAGCGGGATGATAATAGAGTAGCCCGACTAAGAAAGAACAAAGTTATCTCCTCAATGCTATTCTGCATTCTGGCATAATGCTTATTTAATTATAGCATATGAAGGTTTATAGTCTGCTAGAACATTCTTCATATTTTTAATATTTCTGAATTCTTGAACCATTTCTAAAACAGAAATTGTATGACAGCATTGTTTTCACTATCCTCCAGTTCGGTTTAGTATCAGAACAACTTTAATTTGAAGAACAGCTAACTTTTCAAATCGATTTGGGATTTCCACTACTACGAATGGATGAACGATTTAATTTCAGAAAAAAAATTATGCAAATAATATTCTTCAAGGTTGCCCAATTATCTTCCCTGTATCGTATATTATTAATTATTGGTTAAAAGGTCAGCATAAATCTTCAATAAATAGTGATGTATAAGAGAACATTGACATTAAAAATTGATTTAGTAGGAAAAGTGAACGTTGTTACAAGATAATTTTTTGTTGCGTAGTTATTGAAATTGAATTTCTGGACCGATTCTGCGATCAAAAAGTAAACGGTTATGCAATGATTTCACATATTTTAGGAAAAAAAATAGTTTTTTTTATTGGTGCCCCATTTTAGCTATTTAAAGTACGCCTTAGCGTGATTAAATCGAACTTTCAAAAACGCGCGTTTTTTAAAGTTACCATGGTAACATCAACAACTCAAGAAACTTAAAGTCTAAATGACAATTTTTTGATTATTGATCTGACAGGAATACCTTGTAACGTCAAATAAAATATTACTAACTAATTCAAATCCTTTATTTAAACATTATTTTATATTTTAATTTTATAAATGAAAATAGAAACTACAGTTAGTGTTGTTAGATATCTTAATTTTTATTTACATATTTTACATTATTAGTTCTTATTTCCATTTTTTGTAGTAATAATACTAGTATTTATGATTTCAAGGTGCATCAATAAAAAAATAGCGTAAAATATTCGTGGATAACTGGTCTTTAAAACGCTTACTCTATTTCGAGCACTCCGGCTGCGCTGTCGTGCTAGGAAAATCGCGCTTGTTTTAAATACTTATATACTTTAATATATCTTGTTAGCAGATTATAAACTGGAATAACAAGCAAAGTTTTCTATAATTAGCACTATTTTTTTCCTAAACATGACACCAGCATTTTAATAATATTAAAATCTTCCAACGTTTTGAAAAAAATGTTCTTCCACCTGAATTATCTGAAAATTAATAGGGCTTTTGAACCAGCTAGCAGCTTAGAACTTGCTTGCATTAAATAGATTTATGAATTAAGAATATGAACTTGTTTTAATTCTACCTTTAGTAAAATACTTCTCTTTTAATGGCAACGATAGTTGCAATTGTTGTCGAAATACATCTTTTAAATATACGGTTTATGGCAAAAAATAAGCTAAGGCTTTAATTTTAATACACTTTAATCTGTTAAAAAGGATAAGAAGTAAATGTTTTGCACCTTTATCCAATTCAAAATAAACAGTGCTTAATTAACTTACGTTTAGTTTTAATTCCTTCGAGAAATAAAACGTTCACAAAACAAAGAAACGTAGAAATTTCTATTTAGTTAACAGAAAGGAAGAAAATGCTTGTTAAGAGCGGAAGACGGAAAATGCACAGATTAGATTTTATGTTACTCATGTGCTTCATAACTTCAGAATAAACCAAAGCGTTCTTTCCGTTTTATCAGATCTAATTGTGAGTTTAATTAACCTAAAGAAAAACCAGCGAGTTAAAGTATTCGTTTAAATTACACTTATTGAATGAGTGCCGTGGGGATTTCGATTAAATAGAATGATAATCGAAGCATAACTTAGGTATAAAAGCGTATTAGAAGTCGACAGTGGATTACAAATACACGCATACCTTAAATGGAGAAAGTAATCTGTAATGGTTTTAACATATTAATCATACAAAACGGAAATTTTTCCTGTAACTATTAGGAATGGAAGATGACTATAATAATTGTATTATTTGTTAATAAAAAAACATGTAATGCTAATTTATGTATTTTAATAAGTCTTGGAATGCAGCATCATGTAACAATGTTTCAACCGTTGCATAGTAGTAGATATTAAAGTTTCATACATTCCAGATTTCCGTTATTAATGCTGGATGTTGCAATTGAGTTAAATTAATTTTGGGTTTACAGTTTTGTTTAAAGCTGCAGGAAATTATTCGTAATTCGTAACAAACAAAAAAGTATGTGAACGAAATTGTTTAATTAATCGGTTTTAAACTACGTTTGTTTAAAGTTATTTATTTTTGTAATAACTTCTCGTGCTCGAATTGCTAGATACTATTTCGTAATTATTTGTTCAGTTCAAAAAATAAATTAAAAAGGCTATACGTCAGAAACGTAAAAATAATAACACTTAGTTTCTACAATTTCACTCCTTGCAGTTTCTTCGCATTGTTTTGTACAAAAATTGATAAAACTACAAAATTGTGATTGTATGTCAAATTATAACTTAAATTGTCAATATACAACCATTAAATAAGTATACAGGGTGGATACTCTAAATGGAATAAATTCTGTAACCCAAAGAGGTGAGGTCCGGGAGAAAATCAAAATAGGCATTCTTTATAATTGATTCCAGCGCTCAATGTGGGGGTTACAGTTTCTCCATATATACACCCTCGGGGGTGCAGCCACCCCTAACCTTTTTTTTCAAATGTAAGGGTAGGTCAAGTGAAAAAGCTTGTATTAAGAGGAATACAACGCAGTATTTATGTTCTCAAAATTTTAAACATTATTTTGTTGAACAAAACAATCAAAATCAAAAATAATAAACAAATAAACGCACTCTCTTAGCAAAGGAAGTTTCATTTGAGAACTTCCTTAAACTAAACTACCATTTAACGGCTTCTCTGCAAAAAAAATTTTTCTTATGGGGTACACTCATAACTTTAAAGATGTTCAAAATGGTGTCCATTTATTTCTTGATAAAGACCCAATCAGTGATAAAAACGATTTCTCACGTTTTGTGGAATATTTCTGATTTCTGCAGTAATTCTGTCCCTCAGATCCTGAAGGTCGGTCGATAATGTAGCATACACCTTACTCTTCAAATATCCCCATTAAAAAAGTAATTCAAGTGTACCTCTTCGATAAATCCATCTATTTGGAAAAATTTAATTTAAATAGTTCCGTAGTAGCAATGCATAGTGCGGTGAAGCGCCATCTTGCTGAAACCAAATTCTCTCATCCAAGTCATTTGGATTGTTATTTGGAAATAGATCCCTTAAATTTTGCAGCAGGTCATCCGTGTGCATAGAAAGATATAACTGCCCATCAAGATTACCATTCAGAAAAAATAGCCCTACCACTTGATCTCCAATAATCCCAGCCCATACGTTTAGTTTTTGTGGATGTTTAATGTGAGTTTCCCGCATCCAATGGGGGTTCTGATCAGACCAATAACGACAATTGTGATGATTCACTTCACCATGCAAAGAGAAGTACGTTCATCCGAAAAGAAAATCCATTCCAACTGTATGTCACCATGGTCAGTGAAGTCCATAATTCCTTCACAAAACTCAATTCGTCGGTCTGGATCTTCATCAGTCAATTCTTGTAGCATATGCATCTTGTAAGGGTGCATCTTTGCAGTTTTTAAAACTTTTAAAACAGTTCTTTGACTGACCTCATTATCGCGCGCTAATTGCCGTACCGAAATAATGGTCAACAAAACGTTCAGCTTTGTATTTACGTCAACTGCCTCTCTTCTTTGTCTTGGCAGATTCCTGCTTAACCCAATTCTCTATAGCGCTTTTCTATTTTGCTAATTATGCCTTGAGAAAGCCCCGGTAAATCGAGATGGTTTGCTTGAAATAATTCAGCTACCTCAGCTTAAGTGCGACTTTGGTCACGATATCCGATAATCATTAATATCTCAATGCGAAGGGCTTCCGTTAAATAAGCCATGCTAAATAATTAGCTGCGATGTGAAAACTGCACTACAGAAATTATTTACTTAAATAAACGAGCAAAGAAAAATACAAGCAACAGACAATATTGTAATTTACTAATGTGGGCGCTAACATATCAAGCAGGTAACTAAAATCGAGACTAAAACACAGAAGATTAAGAGCGTTTTTCATCAACGATAAGACCTGGCTTGCTGAGATAATAAATGCAGGTTATCAATACGGCACCTTTTTATCTACCGACCATTCAAGCATTGTCGAAATTAAAAGATTTAGTGAGTGTAAGAAATACAGAAGATGAAGATTGTTTCCTTCAACGACAAGATCAGTCTTATTGCGATAATAAATGCACGATATCACTACAGTACAATTTTACCTACCGACATTTCAATCATTTTCGAAATTAAATATCAATGAGCCAGAGAAAGTTGTTCATTTAGGTTTTTTTACATTATTTTTCAAATGTCCGAGAAAATAAATACTGCGTTGTACTCCTCTTAATACAAGATTTCACACGGTGTATCACCCCGGGAAATGAAAAGTACGTATAGGGTGATTTGTAAAATTTGGTTGTTTAAACATGTCAGTGACCTACCTTTTCAAAATATTTTCACGTTTCTGGCACTTCCTATATAACCGAAATTCGACACCAACTTCCTTATTTTAAATCGAAGACCCTGTATATTTTACAGTTTTGGATTCTACGTTAAATTTTAAGGCAACTTTGTGTAAAATTGTCTATACGTAAAGGACCCCGCAGCCAAGTAATGGAAAAATGGCGAGCGGTTAAATTTTCTGAAACTTTGGTATGTTGTACTCGATTTAGTAACCAAAAGTGTCAATGGGCCCAACTCAGCTCTAGGACTAGTTTTCGAAATATAGGATCTTCAAGTTGAAAAATTTGTATTTTCAAACATAAGAGCTAGATTATATTTCTGTTGCATAAATATGTTTACTGCATACTTAAGTCATACATTAGTAAATACATACATATATATATATATATATATATATATATATATATATATATATATATATATATATATATATATATATATATATATATATATTATATATTTATAACTGCAGGTAGTTTTTTGCAGGAACTCACTATTTTCAGTATAACTTCAGGGAACCATTTTTTCAAATGTTACACAACAAATATTTATTATACAGGGTGTTTTACAAAATGAGCCACAATATACAATTATTTTCTTAATGACTTAATTCAAAAAGCTGTACTTCCGAATTGATTTTTGAGAAAGTTGATACTATTAATATATTTGCATATATAAGCTTCAATATATACAGGGTGATTTATTTATTAAAAGTTGTTGTATTTTAAGAAAAGCACAAAAACCATGAATACTTTGTATTTAAAAATTTACTCGGTTAAATGTAACCATTTTTTCAGTATATATTATTTGTAGTAGCCAGGAGTTATGAATTTTAAATCCGATGACCAGCTTTCGAGATACAAGGCGTAAAAGTTGAGAAATGAATTTACTTGTTTTTCTTAGTTAAACTGAAAAGCTAAATCTTAGGTCGATGTACATTAAAAGTTCCGCCAAAAATGTTTACTGTTACAGGGTGTTTTACGAATTATTTACAATAGATTCTTGCAAACACATAATATCTCTGCAATTTTGCCATATATTTTATTTCTTAAAGTTTATATCTACCCACTCACAATTTCGCAATCTATACTGTTCATACAGGGTGAACCATAAAGGCACACTGTCATCTACCAAAAATAAATAGGCTTTGAAATTATTACAACGATACCTTGTATTTCGCGAGTGACTTTTATGTTCATTCCATAATATTATATTAAGTACGCATGAACATAATATATACACGGTGATTTGGTTGTTTTATAATTACCTACAAAATATATCACAGCTTGTTCCGATAAACGTGACAAGTTTTAAACACTACGCAATACAGATAATGTCTTTGTCAACTGGAGGATGTCCTGCAATTTGTCTTCTAAAGTCTAAGGGATGCAACTTGTAGAAAATCAATATTTTTTTATCTATTTAAGTAAATTAACTGTCTGCCGTTAAAATGTCTACCATACGCATAATAAGTTAACCTGTCTGCGAAAGCCATTTTCAATGTAAATAAACACATTGAAAGTTGAAAATGATAATTAATAACACAACTAAAAACTTAAAAACACAACACAACTACATATACAGTTAAACAGCATAAAACAATGAAAAACTTGGTAAGAATTTGATAACAGTAATATGTCATTTATTTTTACTGAGGTAACTAGCTGTGTACAGCCAACTATGCTTAATCCTCCTTTAATATTAATATTTAGGTATTGCAACTTAGTGATATAATTATTGGAATGCATCTTATTGTTAAATCAGAAGCAATTTGAATAAAATATTTTATGGTCAAATACAAGGTCTTGCAAAAAGTAGTAGCATCTTAAACTAATTCTTTAAGGATGCCTTTTGATTTGTTTATTCATAGATAAACCTTTCATGTGACTGTTTTCGTTAATAAATACGTCGGCAAAGTAAGAGAAACCCTACAATTTGTTAATCAAATGCTAAAAAAAATATCTGGTGTGGAACACCAGACACCTACAAAATGGAAATTAAAAGAAATGTAATAGTTTTAAGGGCATTGTTTTAAGATAATTATGCAACCACTTTTATAATAAGTTCAATACGAAAATAAGCAACAGTGTAAAAACGAAAACATTGAACCATGTCAAACAGACGTTCAAAACTGCATTCAAATGTAATAACTTTAATTATAATTTTTTTGTGTAACTATGCAACCTCTTTCATACCTTCATAACGAAAACAAGCAACATTGTAAAAACAAAAATTTCATTTCAGAAAGAGATTAATAGTCATAGCTGTCAGCTTAAAAAAAATTCCAAAGCGGCCCGCTTCTATAAGATATCAATAATACAGTTTAAACATTTTGTAGCGTCCCCCAGGTACCCTATCTTGAAAAGCGTAATTTAAACTTATTTGCAATAATGCAAATTCAAGAACAAAACAATCGTTAAGTGATTTATCTTGACTTGACTGACAATAATGTTACTATTACTCAAATTAATTGCCTGCCTTACTTTGACTTTCCTGGCAATAATTAAAACATTAGAATTTATTTACAAGTCTGGTATTTAATTATTCGCAAACCTCAAATCTGATCAAAAGAATTGGTCGTCTAATGGTAGGTACGTTGTGCTATCTGAATTAGACAGGCTGGATGAGGTAAGTGTTGCATCATGAGGGGCAGGTAAAAAAAATGGAACTACTCAAATTAAAATCAACGAGCTTTGCGCAATGGTGGTTCAGCCCGTTAATGTACTATTGTGGGAAAGAACCGCCAATAAGACCGACTTTATTCATAAACAATTAATTGCATAAGTATATTAATAAATCAACTAACACAAAAAAAAAACAAAGAAAGGGTTAAATATATAAAAACACCATTAAATTTGGCTAAAGTGCGTACAAAATCATGATATTAAGAGGAAAATAAATAAAAAGCAATTTAGTTACATACAAACACAATAAAAAGAAAAGAAGCCCCATGTAGTCACACCCACAATTGTGTCATAAATAATCAAAATAAAAATCATAATACCAAACATGTGGCTCTTTAAAACCAATCATTCCGGTCTTTAAGTAGATAAGCACATAAAACAATAAAGCAAATTACGGTACATATAAAATACAACAACAGTAAAATTGCACAGGTGATAATAAGGTAAAGGCAAGGACAAAAGGAAATAGACAAGGAATTTACAAGTACACAATTGTTTAGTGACCACTAAAGCACAAAATATAAATTAGTTCACAGGCAACCAATTCTACATAACAACTGACACAAATAAAACTCACTAAAACAAAGCCTTACGAGGATAAGTTATAAATAGATCACAACATCGTGACCGATATATAAATTTTCGTGCGTTAGGAAAATACAATTCCCTTTTCTCAGGTTACACATTCTTCTATACAACAAATAAAAACAATAAAAATAAAATTCGAGGTGGTTATCTGGCCCGGGAGTGTGTACCCACTTAGCAATTGCCTTTTACAATTAATAACCAAAGCGGTATCATATACCCGTTCAGCAGCCCACATATACACAAATATAAATATAAAATATAAACAACAAACGACAATGCTAATTCACACAAATACCTGTGGGAGCGAGCGAGAATTATTTTAAAGGCAAACGGTTTACAATTAATGTATTTAATTAACCAAAAACCGATCTGGCTCGATTGATACTCTACCGGTAACTGCGTTTTCCCCGATTTAAAAACTAAAAACCTATTTCTATTCCCTCAATCAACCCCTGTCTTTCAAAACTAATAAGAAAACTAGAACCATTAATTTACATTGGAACAGTTTCATATTAATTACTGTACGATATCTTAATTTTAAAGATATGTATTCGTCCGTAACATGCCCAACATTTACGTCTCGAGTTTCTACGTACCAAACAAAGATCCTTTTGGATTTGCGCTACGTTCATCCGTAATTAATCATTAGATCAATGACATTTTTACATCAAGAGCGCGCATAACAAATTCCAATGATTCATTACGCCCCTTCAGTAAAGTAATTTTTTAAGCATACACCTGCTACTCAAACCCCAACATACGTTTTTCACCCCTTAACCAATATCAGTTACATACATTCTCACATTCCTTACATAAAAATATATAAATAAAATATTGCAAAAACATTAGCAAATTACGAAGTATTATCAAGATATAATCCACTAATTATCTTTTCTATCGTGGTAACAATGGCGATTTGACAAACGTTAATTACAATAATAAAACTTTTGCGGTCCGCTACCTACAATTTTCATTCATATATAATTATTTTTTAGACTTACCTTGCGTTATATTCAGAAACTTTAGAAAAAAAAGTTATGTAAAAAGTTTCATTCTTGTCAGTATCAATAATAATAACCAAGAATAAATTAAAATTGACAAGTTTAGTAATAATCAACCAATAAAATTAACATACGACTAGCAATTGTGAATTAAAAATGTTGTTAACGAAGAACACAAATATTGGATCAATATAATAAATCACAATGTAACATAACCTATAGACATTGTTCCATAATTAAAGAAACCGTATCTGGAAAAAAAAGTTTCATAGTCACCACCTAAAATAAACACACACCAAAAAAAATTTTTCTTTAGGTTCAATTTGCATTCTGAAGAAGTATTTAATTATACGAAACGTAACTGTGACTGAACTGTTATTGTCACAACCGCGCTCGTGCACACACACACACGCACGCATAATGTCTGAGGAACATACAGGGCATTCAAAATTGATAGGCCAAGATAATAACTTGATCTTTTCAAACGAAACACAAAGTATATTAGTTTATTATTTTTTTTATTTTAAGGAGAATTAAATTCTGAATCGAATGACATAAATTTGTACGTACCTATTTTTTAGGATTTCACAAAGTTGACTTAAAATTGAACGTAGAATTCAAAACTACAAAAATATAAAGGGTGTTCTATTTGATAAAGTTTTGTAACTTTTTAAATTGTCTTATGCATTTTGAGGGCACTGTATGTTCCTCAGACGTGATGCAATTATTTTTAGATGTAGTGATGCCTAAATCATTACTGTTGCAAATATTGTAATTGAAAGTCATCCACTGCCCAAGATTCAACATTTTTAATATGTTGCAGTAACTGTCATTTTTTTCTTAAAAATGGAGGTATCTCGAAAATAACTGAATTTAGGTATAGGCAACTTTACACAAAGTTGACTTAAAATTCAACGTACAATCCAAAACTGATAAAATATACAGGGTGTTCCGTTTAAAATAAGCAAGTTGGTGTCTACTTACTACATAACGGAAGTGCAAGAAACCTGAAAATATTTTAAAAAGGTAGGCACTGACCTTTGTAAATAACCAAATTTTCAAAATTACCTTACACGTACTTTTCCATACATCGACCGCGGCCCTTCCTAGTGGGACACACTGTATAAATATTATAATATCGCTCATCAATAACAATGGTAAATATAAGCAGATTGTAAGTCATCACTATGAAACAAGATATCAAAAATATACAGTCCCTCAATGTTCTTAAAGCAAACATGAATTTATAAGAAAATATTTAAGAAATGATAATTAAGGTTATAGATTATTATAAAATTATACGTTAACACACATAAATAGTACTAAATAAAATTAAAAATATAAAATAAGGTTGCACTAACCATCGAAGTGCCATTTTACATATCTACTAGTTAAATGTAACAATGAATTATGTATATATTCTAATCCGGAACCCACTGACTTAATAGGACCGATTCACTGTATGTGTAGAATAATAAGTAAAATACATAAAAATAAATCAAACTAATCTTTTATGATGGAACGGAATTAATTTTTTAATTACCAAAATGGTTCCGATTAATCTGTAATAAATGGTTGACAACCACAATATTTTGAATAGCGAATTGTAATACAGCGTCTTTCATAATTCCGTGAAACATTTTAAAATTTAATTATAAATAGACCATACAACGGACAATATTTTTATGCTAATAGAACCAGAAACTCTCCAAGTCTTTGTTAACAAAATAGCATCGCTTTGGTGACAATAACAAGTAACAAACTGTCAATCTGACGTTAAATAAACGTGAAAAATCTTTTTGCGTTTTAGAATATGCAAAAACATCATCCGTTGCCTATGTATCAATCATCGACCAAGGCGTTCAGGACCAAGTCAAGAAAGAGTAGATTGCGTCAGAGAAGCGTATGAGCGTAGCACCCAAAAGTTCATTAAACGTGGGAGTTTAAAACTTGACCCCTCACAAGTCAAAGTGTGGCATTATCCATAAGAGGCTAAGTTTTACACCCTACAAGCTTCAGCTACATTTGGCTCTCAGCGTTGATGACAAACAAGTCCGTACCGACTTCTGCACTAAAATTCAGACAGACTCATATTTTCCGACGAAACTACATTTCATATATCCTGAAAGGTACATCGGCACAATGTTTAGATCTGAGGGACTGAAAATCCCCACGCCATAATTGAGCATGTGCAAAATTCGCCCAAGGTGAATTTTTTCTGCGCAAGACGAAGGTGTACGGGCCATTGCTCTTCATGGATCGCACCATCACTCGAAGAACTTATTAGACATGGTGGAGAATGGGCTGCTGTCACAGATGAATGAAGACATTGATGATTACGTGTTTCAACAAGATGGCTGCTCTGCACATTTCAGTAGTGACGTACGAGGCTCTCAACACAAATTTACCACAACGTTGTGATTTTTTTCTTGTGGGGATGTGTAAAGAACTCCGTTTTAGTACCTGCACTCCCGACTAATCTTCAGGCCGTAACACCGCAGCTGTGGCACTGATTGATTGTGACATGCTTACACGTGTGTGAAATGAATTTGATTATCGGTTAGATGTCTGCCGTATCAGTCAGGGTGGACACATTGAGCATTCTTGATGTATCTAAAAAACTGGGAGAGTTTCTGGTTCTATTAGTGTAAGAATTTTAATGATCCGTTGCATAGTTTATTTATAATTAAATTTTTAAATGTTTCACGGAATTATGAACGACGCTGTATAAAGTGTGTCCCAAAAGTATGGGATCAAATCATATTTTTTTGTTATTTATTTTTGGTACACCAACAAAAAGACGATGATTAGTAAACAAAAATGGGCAAGTTGTGATCTCCAGTCGGCCTAGAATACATCAATTCTGGGCAAAGAACTGTGCGCTGCTCTGACTATCGGTGGGGAGGAAAACGGTCTATATTTTGTTCAAATATTATAGCATTAAGGATAAATATTCAAACACCTTAACTTCAGTTTTCCTTTAACTGTGTTTGCTTTTATTTATAAATTATAAATAAGGAGTGTCCCACGGTACTCTATCCTTAAGAGTGCAATTCGAAATTACTCTCAATAATTAAGACTATAAAATCTTTGAAAGCATAATACTGAACTTATTCGCAATGATGTAAATTCAATAAAAATAGCTACTTGATGTGTATTGACTTTACAGATAATACTACTCTTACTCAAATTATTATCATATTGACTTCCTCGCTATAATTAAAACCTTAGAATTTAGTCTAATATTGAATTACTCACAAACCGCAATTCTGATCATAGGAATTGGCCCTCTAGTGGAAAGCTACGCTGTGCTAATTGAATGAGGTAGAAATGGATGAGATTAAGTGTTGCATCATAGGATAAACAATAATCAAATTAGAATTAACGGGCTTTGCGCAATGATGGTTCAACCCGTTAATGTGCATACTGCGAAAGTGAGTACAAGAGTATAACATACGTAACGGGACATTAAAAAGCAGCTTAATTAAATATAAACTCAATAAAAAAGGAAAGCACCCTGTTTTTTAATCCATAGTGAAGAGCGGGTTGCTTGAGTTTTCCTCGCTCCTTCAGCCACAGCGACTTATCCCAGCATTAATATATATATATATATATATATATATATATATATATATATATATATATATATATATATATATAGTAGTAATGGAGTTAGGGTTCTAAGAGGGAAGGAACTATCCCAGCATTAGCCTAAATAGCCGCAGACAATGTGCCTATAGGGAGTGATCATGCAGCTGTATATGAGGCCAACACCTGAAAAAACATCACACAGAGTAGATGATAACGGGGATCGGACCCATTACCTGTTGAATGCTAAACAGATTGTGTTAGCACAGATCCAGCTAGCTCGATAACACAATAAAAGAACAAATAGGGGAATCACGCCCACAATTGTGTCATAAATAAATCAGAATTAAAATTGTGGCACCAACATGTGGCCGTTATACAACCAACCATGCCGACAGTTGAGTTAACAGTAAAGTAAAAAGAAAAATAATAATGAAAACTAAGTTACACATGAAATGAAACAAGCAGACAAATTAATAGGTAGCAATAATGTAACAAAGAAAAGTAGACAGAAAAGTGGAATTTACACATACACAATTGTATCGGGAATAAAAGCAGCTTTCCACCTAATCCCAAAAATACATTCGCAAAATAACAATAAATTTCAGAAATCAATTCGTAAACAAACAATTCTAAATAAGGTGTCTGAATCAAATACATACGAAAACATTAAAACAAAGCTTTGCAAGGGTAAGGTGAAAATAAAACAGCTAATTTAACAAAGTGACCGATAACCTACACGCAAGCAATTACGCGAAGTATGAGTGACTGCGCTAGAAACTACAGCATCCCTTTCTCAGTTTATCATTAGATCTCTCTGCATTTAAAATCAATGAGAACCGGTTAGTTTTAACAGTTAAAGCCGTGGGCTACCAGTTTCTAGTTACGAAATATGTCGTAAAGAAGAAATCGTGAGGCTTCTTTAATGGAATCCAGACGCGTTTCTGTAAACCGCGGTGTCGAAAGTATAACAATTAAACTGAGGTTCATCATGCTGTTTGTCAACGTATTAAGACCTCTACGCGAGCAAAAATGTTAGGTAGCTAACAACACTGCCAACTCATTCCAGTAATGAATGGGATGCCGTACTGTCTGACTCGGTTTCTATTTTTAATAGATTTCAACTTACTACCCTTTGTTATCAAGAGACAATTATGTGCGATTCAATATCTGGTGATAATTAAATAACAACATCTTGCTAGGCAATGTCCAATTTTAAATAAATTACACCAGTTGAATTGCTTGCTGCCAGCTTCAATCTATATTTAAATACCTACTTACATTTGAATATAGTCCTTTAATTAATCACTGAATCACCAACGCTTAAGGGGTTAAGACACCCGGTTTAAACCTGGGACGGTGGTGATTATTTATAGCTATAAGTTGTTTACACGCCCGCTTCGCTGATTAGAATCAGAACGATGGGATTATGTATCGATACGTTTGTTTACACGTCTACTTCGCGGATTAAAATGAAGACGGGGTGATTATTTATCGATATAAGTTGGTTTGCACGACCACTTTAATGTTGTAAAAAACTTAAATTAATACCAACACAAAAAAAGAAAAGGGTAAATTCGCGTTTTTACTTTCTAGTAAAACGAAAACGATAATATATTTGTGGCCACAACGGTTGACAATTATGGTTTTTAACAAAACAATAGAACGTCTCCTACACTCACAAGAGCTTTTAAGCCGCTGCTTAATTGTGTTGAGCCGTACAAAAATTACTTGCGCAACCAGCATCAAATATAACCAGTTTTCTGGTTTTCTCAGCTTGACAAGAAACTGTAAACCAATTCAATTAGTTCCGTCTTAAAATCAAGCAAGTACTTTGTTATACTAAATATTTGAATTGAATTCAGTTGTGCTGAAGAGATTTTGATTATAACTGTGGCCAAATGATAATAAAGAATGTTAATCTATTCAGCAACTGAACCCAGCTTATCGAGATCAATTCTGCAGTACTAGCATAGTATTTAGCAGCAATAGTGAAGCAACAGGAAAAAAAATCATAAGCCTTTATATCACAAGGGCCTTAAGTCAATGAAATACACTAAATGTGATGTCATAATTCTAAACTCTTTTAATATAATTTTAATTATATACTGTGAAAAAAAAAATCAGTCCTTTTTTCTGGCCTAACCAAAATGAATTTATTGTCTTATGAGGAATTTGTAAATAATCATGTGTACTAAAGTATGTTTGAAAGCTCTGATGGCGTAAGCTATTTGTGGAAATGTATCCTAAGATACCCTTAAGATAAGAACGTATAGCTGTGGTTACAACCCAGTTAACCTATAGATGGTGAATGCATTATACCAAATTTTCTTAATGCCATGTACCTTAATATTTTTTTCCGACGACCACATGTGAAAATGACATATATCCCACAGATTACCTACTGCGAAAGTCACAAATATCACTCTAGAATTGAAAAGTAAAATATCACTCTAGTGTGATATATATGTCAACTAAATATGTTGAGCTTGATCTCAGAGTATTCCACTTTTTACCTGGCACTAACTAACCATTGTGCTGCATAATGTTATAAAATACAAAGAAAATCACACTTTACACTTATAAGTGTTTAATCAAAATTAAAATGAAATATTCCAATTCCATTAATTTTAATGTTTATAAACGTCAATCTATTTTTGACATTTCAGATAACAGTTGTCCGCTTTTTTTGAATACTGACATTTTTTTAAGTGTGCAGTACATTGAAAACATTCACTCCACCTTCTCCAGAAACTGATATCGAGGCTCATACTGTACAAGATGCACAAATAACGGAGACAACAAACATCTCTAAATCTTTATTGCAAACTCCATTACAATTTACCAATTGCAATATTAATAATATTACTTTCAATTTCTACCATTCTAAGTAGTTCTTATTTTAAGTGTTTGTTATCCAATCGTTATTTTTCTTCATATTCAATCAACAATAAAATTCTCAAATAAAAGTAATCAAAAAATTTATTTACTTTTATTTTTGGAGATTGTGCATTATTTGTGGCCGTCGGAAAAATAGTGTACAGGTTGTCCCTTTTTTCGTATGTTTTAGGGGGTATCTCGCTTATTTTTTAGGTTAGAACCGTGCGGTTTTCGCGACACCGTGCTACTTTTTAATGAAACCAAAGATGCACTAGTCAAATTAGCCATAGCCATCTTAGTTTTTGTGCTACTGTGATTTTGGAAAAAATTGCATTTTCAGTCATCCCCTGTAACTTTGTTATTGACAGACATATTAAAAAGGTAAAAACTGATATTTGTAGATTTTTTTACGTAGAATCCAGTGGCGTACTCAGATTTTCTTTAGATGTCACAGTTTTTGAGATAACCTACTTTTTTTTATCGGACGCCCTATATATTTTTTTTAAATCTTTTTCCCCTTGCCAAGAGCTTTTCTATATTTATTTTTATAAATAACGTGACAGAATGATTTTTTTCTATAATTTACATTGATAAAAAACAAAATAATTAATTAATCACAAATATTGTTCAAATTGCAGACCATTGTGTCTCCTACAAGTTTCACAAAGTTAGAAATTCTTTTAATAGCATTTTCCAAAATAAATTATTGTCTTCGTAATTCTGCAAAAGCATTTTCCGTTGCAATTTTTAATTGTTGCATGTTGGCGTATTGCCTTGAATAAATTTTATTCTTTAAATACCCCCACAAAAAAAAAATCCGAAACCGAGAGATCCGGTGATCGTGGTGGCCATCGAACAGGTCCATTTGTTCCAATCCATCTCTTGGGAAAACGTTCATTTAGCCAGTTTTGTATTATTCTAGCATTGTGGGCTGGAGCCCCATTTGCTGGAAGAATATATCGTTCAGTTGAGCCAGTGGAATATCTTCTAAAATGTTCATAGTTTTTTCTTGTAGAATTTGTAAGTACCCATTAGAGTTAGGTTTTCTTCATAAATCTTGTAAACTATTTTTCGGTTGAAAATAAAGCAGGAGACATTAAATCCGAACCTGCCTTGACGCTCTCTAGGAAAAATCACGTGGGTGTTTTCTTGACTCCAAAACCGTCTATTAAGAATTCCCGAACTTGTGAAATGTGCATCGTCTGACCAAATTAGTTTTTTCATATTTATAAACCAATTGCAGAATTCCAATCTACGTTTAGCATCACCAGTGTGCAGATGATGAACTAGTTTATACTTGTAGGGTTTAAATTTATGTTTTTTTTTAAATCCTTTGCACTGTTGTTTTAGACACACCGGTCTCTTCATCTATTTTCCTGCACGAGGTTTCAGGAGTGGCTTGAACAACTGCTAAAACGTTGATCTCTGATTCCTCGTTCTCTTTGTTGTAAACTCGGGGTCGAGGTTTGTCAAAACATCCATGTTCGCAAAGATTGAATTTTAATTTTTGAAATACTCTTCTGTCGGGTTGTCTTCTTTCGAGATATCCATATGACAAAATAGGTATATAAAATAAATACAAATTCCAAGGTAAAGATTAACTGACCTGTTCAGATAGAGTTCTAAGGCCTGGTCTGCGTTTTCATTAGATAATATGAAGCAGTTATTCATATCATATTTCTCAAAGTTTTCAAATTTTTGGTTTCGAGCCATATTAAAAAATAATTAAACAACAATAACAACAACAAGAATAAGAACGATAACAATAAACCAAAGCAACGAATAACAATAAATGTCATCAATAAATTTGGGAAAATGTAACCAGGAATAATTTGAGAGAAGCAGAAACTTCAAACATCAAATACCTAAGTAATGGTAGAACGTTAATTGTTTTGTTTTTTGCGTTACCATGGTTACCCTCGGCTATCCACTATTATCAATGTAAATTACAGAAAAAAATCATTTTGTCACGTTATTTATAAAAATAAATATAGACTATGCTATATTTTTGGAAAGCTCTTGGCAAGGGGAAAAAGATTTTAAAAAAATATATAGGGTGTACCTAAAAAAAAGTAGGTTATGTCAATATCTCAAAAACTGGGACGTCTAAACAAAATCTGAGTACGCCACTGGATTCTACGTAAACAAATCTACAAATATCAGTGTTTATTTTTTTAATATGTCTGACAATAACAGAGTTACAGGGGATGATTGAAAATGCAATTTTTCCAAAATCACCCTGTAGCACACAAACTAAGATAGCTGTGGCAAATATGATTAGTGCATCTTTGGTTTCATTAAAAAATAGCACGGTGTCGCGAAAACCGCAAGGTTCAAACCAAAAAAATAAGCGAGATACCCCGTAAAACATACGAAAATAGTATAGAAAGTGCAATTTCACACTCGTGTGAAATGGGTGACTTTCCATACTGTTAATTTAATATACTATTTTTTTAACGCATAACATGTGAATTGTGGCCTATTATCATACATGACAATTTATAGTACTCTAAAGGTCAAGGAATTATTGTTGTCTAAATATTTATATTAGTTATTCGTTGTTATATCGGTGCAGAGCTTGCTTCACGTAGGAGATGGGGAAAAACGAATTTAGTTATCCAATCACATAGTCCGAACAGCTACTAACTAAAATGGTGGAATATTTCCTTTCTCCGATCCCATAAGACCTAGCTTTAATTTTGTTCAATTTTGTCTACTTGACGTTTTTGACAACTACCGAAAATTTGCTAATATCCACACTTATTTTTGACGTTAAACTTTGTTAAATGTTTTGTATGAACCTAAATGTGTGGAAGTGGTATCATCATAGAACGACTAGCACCTTTTTCCTAGTTGTAGTAGGGACTACTACTTTCCATTCAGCAAAATGTGAGAATATTCCAAGGTTATTCGGAACAAGTTTGTTTTCCACTCGTCACGATGGATAGTTATTACGTGATCCTAAGACACGTGTAATTAAATTTTGTGCCCAATAATACAGTGACATTGTGGTTGTGTCAAGTAAAGCGATTTATGAAGGTGACGTGATAACGCATCAGGTACAACATTTTCCTTACCATACCGATGTTTACTATCATGTTGCTAAAGCTTTACACTTTAACGCACAAGTCTTCATGTTGGTTCTCTTATTGAATTTAAATGAATAATAGGCAATCACAACTGTAAACTTTGTACTTTTTATACATGATCTAACTTTTTTAATACCAAAAGTACAACTAAACATTCCTTTTCTGGAACTGTATAATTACACTCGCTTCTGCTGAGTGTGGGGTTGGCGTATGCTACAACTTTTTCATTGCCACTTTTTCCTTGTGATAAAATTGCTCCCCTCCCGCATCACTTGCATCTCTTCGGGTGTTAAAAGTTAGGGCTTAGTACTGGTGCAGTTAAAAATAATTCATTAAGTTTGTTAGATGCTGCCTCAGCGTCTAACGTCCATATATAGTTTTAGTGCGTGCAAAAGTTATGAGAAAGTTTTAATGGTTAAAACGATGTCGTCTAAATATACTGTAATGTTGGGCTCCAATTCAATACTGAATATATTTGATATTCATCTTTGAATAGAATGTGATGAATTGTGTAGAGCAAGAGGAAGAACATTTAATTCAAATAGACCACTTCTTGATACTGCAAAAGTTTCTTTCTCTGTTGCCAGGTCATTAAGTGGTACCCTTATTTAATGGGTAAGGCATCGCCAGTGTTAATGTAATGGATTACTTCAGTTTCAGATTGCAATCAAACGTAACTTTCGGGATTCATCTAACTCACCAGCACTGCAAATATGTGAAAGTGCATACACTGCATGTTTTGTTGAATAACTATCTGTACTAAAATCTGGTTTATTCTGAACCATCTGATGTAAGTCTACTGTGCCAGGCCTAAAACAGTTTGGATGGCACCATGATCCATTAATACAGTAGATTTATCATAGCGACTTGCACCTTGCACCCATTCATTATTATTATAATTTTGATCTCTTGTTGCTATAAGCACCCATTTTGCAAAATAGTATTTTCTTGGAGGTAATACTTAAGGATTTTGCAAGGACCTGGTTAATTAGACGTTGGTTACGGACCGAATACTTAGCTACATCTACTACGAGCACGTCTTCTTTGGCGATACCAACCCTCCGACCTTAGCCGGCAGTTTCGACTCCAAGAAAGGTATTACTATTACTCCAAATCACACCCAGAATCCCCAATTGCAGGTAACCCTGTTATATGCGTTCGATATCATTTCTCCCTTTGCCCAATTTACTTTTAAACAACCAAAATTCATACACCAACAGCCTGTTCAACAGAACCTTCACCCTGTATACAAAATTCACTCCATACCGTCATTCACAGAAAACTACACTTTTAATTAATAAACACACACTGCATTACACTTCTATCATACTTTCACGGTAATTAACATATTCATTAAAGAATTATTTAACGTGCTCGTAATACATCTGTTTAATTTTGTATTTAGCAATATAATCTACAGAGGGCCATACTGAATAACCAGACGAAATAGTGGCGTCCCGTATATTACCACAGCCAGGGAACACCAGAATAAATTTTAGTTTCAATTTTTATTTATTCGTTAAGGCCATTATAGTTTATTTTCTTTTATTATTTTTGGTACTTTCTGAATAGAATTGATTATAGTTTTCATATGTTGTGACCGAATAAATGTATTAGAAGACTACTAAGTTTTATTCACAGATCGACAACACACATTACGCCAAGGTAGTGAGATTGAACCCGATCCGAGATTAGAAAATTAAGGGCAAAAGAATTATAATTTGTAAAATTGCGAAACCAGAAGCAATATAAAAGTAGCACCAACCAAGTGAGGCGTTATAGAGTTAATCTGTCGGTTCAAAAATATTGCCCTTACAATTCGAAGCATACCTCCGGTGTTCAATTTCGAGTTGTTTTACTGGATCACTGTAACCATCGCTTAGGTGAGAAAGTACTTTCTATACACATTCTAAAAGAAGAAATTGCTGAATAACATCTGTGAAAGACCCTGCGTATGAACGTTTTTGGTTTTCATCTTCTATACGGCTGGAATTCATCTCCAAAATCTTATTTCAATCGCTGTAATGGATTTTAAGATTTACTGGGGAGAACATGATTGATTTATTTAGTACTTTCCATAGTAGTTCTTAAAACATGCAATAAACACAAAAGCTTTCTGAGTAATGTAGCTTTTGAGTGTAATCTCCAAATCCGTTGTAACTTTAGTGGTTTTGAATCATGTTTGTCCTCGCGATATGGTTCATGATTTTACCCATGCGCCTATACCACTCACGCCATTGGGCTACACCGTTATGTTCAGCTTCATATAAAAATCAGCATTTGCAAGTCAACGCACAGCAAAAATTAGTATATGTACGTACGTTATTATTTTTTTAATTTTTGTAAAGTAGGGGGAGGGGCAATTCATGTCAGCCGGGAAGATACCACCACTGCTACCATGGGCTCATTACCACTGGTTATTCGATTTTTTGAGATCCGTAAGAACTGCCGGTCGCCCTTTCTTATCTATAATCAATTCTCATCCGACTCTTCCGGTCGCTCTCACGGTAATCTTTCTGTCGAATTGAGAGTCCAAACTTAACAAAAAAGAGGCTCCGGTTTTTAGAGTACCAAATTCCGGACATAAAGCCCGCTTGGACGTCGGGTGGGCCAGACCCAAGCGACCTTGGTTATCGTAAGTACTCACTTTCGGATCTGTTATTGTAACTTCCATGATACCAGGTCTGATCTTAACGCTGTCCATCAACAGCTTGAACAATCAAAACTTTGTATCACAAACACAAGTCTCCTCTGGAAACTCCGATTCACCCTAGTCACAATTTTCCCAATACAATCTTCACTCTAACTTTAGATATAAACGGACAGTGTGTGCCTTTCGCACGGACCACATGGCTTGTAAGAAGTTTCCTTTTTTGGAAAATAAAAAATTCGACGTGATTTGGTTCAAACATTCTGGTCCTAAATACTATTTTGTACGTGTAAGCCTCATAACGACGGTAACTTTCAGGATTTCTTCAATTACCTTAGTCTGAAACTTAGATATTTCAGTGTTCATAACTAAAATTGGCTTCAATTTTTAACCGCCACTAGTCTGCATCAAACTCAATTGGAAAATGTGTGCCAGTAGTCCAGCTCTCCATCGTATGCTATGAAACGAATTCATTCCCATGCAAGCTCACATAACCGATCATCAGTAAGCTTAATTCCTATAAGGGGAGTGGCTCAGACGGTATTCCGGCTGTTTTAAAGAAATGTTTCCCCGAACTAGTACCAGTCCTATCCAAGCTATTGTCTCTATATCTCTGTCTTCTGGGGAACATCCTTCCTCATGGAAGCTATGCCCCAAAAAGGCGACAAGACCGATACCTCGAACTACAGATCAATTGCCGAGACTTCTATTTTATCTAATATCATCGAAAAAGTCATCAACCAGCGGCTACTTTGTTACCTTGAACCAATAGACTCCTTGGTTAACTCCGATATGGATTTAAACAGTGTCGTTCAACAGATGATTTTCTTTCATGTGATCCGTGTCGTAGTTGATGGATTCTGTTCAAAAGAAGTTGACATTAACGCGGACGTACCACAAGGATTAGTTGTTGCTGCTACACTTTTCCGCAGTACATTGTTATTCAACAACTAGCAACTAACACGATCCATTGCTTTGTAGACGACAGCACTTTTCACTGCTGTTCGTCTCAATCTACACATACTATCTCAAATCAAGATATTAAAGCTAAAATGGCCATCTCAATCGCCAGAGACCCTTGAAGGGGGTAGTAATAATCTAGTTAAACTTAATGCTAACAAAAATCCATTATTTCTTATTGTAAGCATGAATGGCTCAAATTTTAAGTTTTCAAACTCTATTACTATGTTAAGAGTGACTATATCTTCAATCTACTATGGGTTGACCATCTTCTGTAAGCTACCAAAGGAGATTCTCGTAATATACGCTTTTTAAATAGATGCGCTCTCGATACCGTTGACATGTTCAAATAAGAGCAATGAGACTTTAACCTCTGACATACACTCCCTTGAACACAGAATAATCGTTTCTATTCTTTCTTCGTTTCATCGCTAATACAATATCTTGCAGTGGATATCATATGGTATTAAAGGATAACCCTAATCTGAACATATCCCAACACTTTAAATATTTTGTAAAGGTAATTGAAGCCCCTTTCCTCCTCGCCAAGGTTCTAGTTCTAAATAAAGATTATTTTTAATATTTTTAACAGAATTCTGAAGTTCTGATTAGAAGTCCAGTCAGACCCTTAAGAGTTGTAAAACTGTCGCTAATGATATCTTTCTTTAAAGCTTATATTAAAAGAATTAAGAGAAATTTTTATATTTAGGTATTAAATTGAGTATTTTTTATTTATCTTTATATAAATTTATACGTTTTGATAACAATTATAATTGTCGTTTTCAGTAAATGATAATATCTGTAAGAATTCTTTAAGACATCAAAGTAACTATAGGAAATTGAAATATATTTATATTTCATTTTATTTTGACATCTTAAATAATTCTTATAGATATTAAAATTTACTGAGGACGATAAGTGTAATTGTTATCGAAACGTATAAGTTTATTTAAAGATAAATAATAAATACGCCATTTAATACCTAAAAGATAAGTATTTTAATTATGTGTGATAATCTTGAAAGTGATATAACAATTTAAAATAAAGTTTTCCCTGCAAATTTATAATTACAAAGTTATAAGGAATTTTCGAACCTCCATTGTTCAAAGTTTGGCGCAGATTTTTGGTTGATATTGAGCAGAACTACGATCTGAATAATTTATAAAGAACTATAGAAATATTGACGGTCTGTCTTTTCTACGAAGAAGTATCACTTGTAGAACATCTGGGTACAGTGCAAAAGTTCGCACTCTCCCTCAATTTTCAAAATCAAATTTCGAAGGTTTTATAATTTATCTAGTTCTCTAGACCTTTTTGAGGGGCGTCCAGCACTTCAATTACGTGTATAAAATGAATATGGTGGCTAGCTTTACATGAGCACTATTAGGGATGTTTCTTATTTTTTTTAATAGTACGTGATAGATCTAATTAACTTTCATCAAGAAACGACTACATGTTGCTGTGTGAACCAAACGCGTACATGCTATGAAGGTTATGTTGAAACTATACCACGATATCAGAAATTATGAGGCGGTAAACAAAGGAACCTAGGATGAGGATGGTGCCGATGTGTGACGTCATCTAATTTAGATAAGAAAAACAAAACTATTGTAACCTAACATAATTAGATAAGATAGACAAAACTACAATAACCTAACAAAAGTAGATTAGGCAAACAAAACTACTGTAACCTAAGAGAAAAAAAAGTGTACGAGCCGAGAATCGAACCCGTACCAAAAGCGTGGAAGACGACTCCTACAGCTACACCACTGCTCTAGCAGTGTGACATTGAAAGTGATATTTAAACCATTTTTAAAATACCTATTTATATGAGCTATGATGACGTCACGCATCGGCACGATCCTCATCCTATGCTCATCATATGTTCCTTTGTTTACCGCCTCATCAGAAATTATAGAACTTTTAGATAATAGTTACAGCAGCATACATTTGGTGTTTGTTAAATATCGAGTAAAGCTAACAAAATCAACAAAATAATAAAAAAGGTTAACAAACTACAATTGCAAACTCCTGGTTCATAAACTTTTACCAATTTACATGAAGACAAAGATAGTAATTACATTATCTTTTATTAGCAAGTGTTTTAGAATTTAAGCTTTAGCGAGCATTCTCCATTTTTATGAAACCATAATTTTAAAATTTATGTGCATGCTTAAATCGGCACCTAAAATTTTACACAGCAGATCGTTGAGTTTTACTAATTTATTAAAACTGTGGTATTAAGACTCAAATAGTAATCAAAATTAACCATCCGTTTGTTATAAACATGTTACACGTTTATTGCTTGTATTTTGAAACGACTTTTTTACTTAAATATAACGATGTGATGACATTTATATCCGTATGTTTAAAGGATTGCAACTAAAAAACCTCAATAACAACTTTTTATGTACTGTTTACGTTTTAATACACATAACGTAAAAAAAAGTGTTTAATAAGTTATAAAAAAATACATCACTAATAAAACTTAACTGTCGTCTTGAGTATTGTTACATTCTATGTCTAACATACAATTATTTTGCTTCTAGCTTCCTTATTATATGTATAAGAAAACATGTTGCGGCCGAAAGTTTAATAAATCTCAGTGAAATATTACAACATACATTTTAATTATAGACCTACACAGGTGGATGCAAAGATTTGTTGCTTATGTCGTGTTTACAAGTAGTATACAGGGTCTGTCACGAGGAGCTGAGTCAATATATATATATATATATATATATATATATATATATATATATATATATATATATATATATATATATAATAACTAGTTTTTTAATTTGTATACAGGGGTTATTTAAAAAATCTAGTTTAACTAAAATATTTTCAGTTTTATGCAGCTTCCGGTTATACCCGAAGTAAACCCTAACTATGTTATTTTAAATGGAATGAATCCATTTTATTATATTTTTAAAATCTACGTTACATTTAAATGTTAGTTTGTAAAAAGCACCTTATGTCTAAATTGTACCGTTTTTGTGTAAATAAATGAAAAAGGTATACAGGATGTTCGATAAACGGCGTGAAATTTTGTATTTTCAGAAATTGAAAAAGTTAATTTTTTAATTTTTTAAAATAGCAACCCCATTTTTTTACTGCATTAATGGATTCTACGTTAAAAATTAAGGAAACTTTGTAAATATATCCCTATTCCTAAAATTTATAGTTTTTGTACAATGTAAAAAAAATCGACATTTACGGTAATTAAACAAAAAAATAATTGAAAGGAATCAGTAATAAACAAATGCTATTGTGTCAACAACCAAATTTGACATTTCCCATATTAAAAAGTGTTATTCGTAATTTTGTCTCGTTTAGGTTTTAATAATGAAGATTATTTTAATTTATTCGTAATATACGGAGAATGTGGAAAAGTTATTGAACGAGCTTGCGAAACTTCTTGTGTGCCATATCCGTACCGGTCAAGTCCAACGCACCTTGAAGCGACTTATTTTCAATGGCAAAACTTACGACCAATTTGTTGGAAAGCCGGAAAAAAATAATCCATAGTTGACAATTATTGAAATTACTCTTTTTAGCATATTTTAGAGCACATCGTGAAAATTTATTAGCTTATGCCGAAAAGGATATAAGAATATCTGCAAAAAGTATTCAATCCGTTTTGATTAAATTCCCTCAGAATGTAAGGCCAGGTGATAGTGTAAAACGAATAAATCTGTGTCAATTTATATTAGTTAAAACTCAAGAAGGTGAAAATTTTTTTAATAAAATAATTTGAACTGATGAAGCAAAATTTCATACGATTAATATTATCAATACATTGTCATAACTACTTAACTTAACTTGAAAAGTAAATCCGCCTGCCAAGTGACTGCCTTGAATGTTCGCAACACAATGCATGTTCCTTCCTTCTGCGTCTTCCGGCCTGGTCTCTCCCACCAATACACTTTTCCGCGTAACAATCGGCCTTCCTGAAACAGTAATGCCCTCATTACTAAAAATAACTCTACATGGAGGTATGGTAGGTCTTGCACATCTGCCTCCGTGCCCGCCTCATCGTCATTCACATCTCATTACTAAAACCAGCTTTCAAGGAGGTCCATCTGCCTCCAAGTTCGCCTCGTTACATTCATTCATGCATGGGTACCGTCTTAAGGAGTCAACCGCGATAGTGGCCTGAAAGCCTCGATCATGTACCTATCATTAGGTAAGATCCTCGCTACTCTATACGGTTCGTCAAATTTATTCGCCAATTTGTTACTGACTTTGGCATCCGCCCGGCCAGTAGCTGCAGCGCGCCATAACACCAATTCGCCTATCTTATTTCTGTAGCCCTTCTCCGTCTTTTATTACGTCAACTCGGCAGGGGGCGCTGTACCACTGTTTGTCTGTAATTGATCCATACTAAAAGTACTCGCAATAAGATCGTCACGTCGGCGTTTTCCTTCCTGACTGTTTGAGAAAGATCTTACGCCGCTAGTGTTTCACCCTCGCCAGCCAGTTCAGTTTCCACCGTGGCGGTGATAGGACATCCACCCGGCAGGAGATCGTCCAAAACTCAAGTTCATCGTGTTATCGATGCCTCAAGTTACTTCGGGAAAATGTTTCTCATCTATTTTTTGCCTGGGCACTTGCAGTCAACGCCTTGATTTTGTCTTTGCACCTGGCCACTCGCCCTAGGAGTTGATATCGCCGTTTGCACGTGCCTTATGCCTTTCTCCACCACGAACTTCTTAAATAACCTACTCGTAACGCTAGAGGTACCTGTTGATAGCCCGGCGCCGTATCAAATGTTGAATAGTACCTCTTGAACGCCAGTTTGTCCAGCGGCAACGGATATCGATCTTTGGCCGTGATCTTGTTTAACGCCCTATAATACACTCACGTACGCGATTTGACTGTTTTCTTGGGTACTAATACTGAGGGACTCATAAACGCCGAAGCATATTTTCTGATACGCCCGCCTCCAGTAGTCCCCACACCTTCTACCTCACCAATGCCCTTCTGAAAAGGACAACCTGCAAGGTCTGTAATGCACCGGTATGTCGACGGTCAACTTGATTTACATGTCGCCTAGGTGAGTCAGTCCGACATCCTTCTCGCCTGTAGAAAATAGTTAGATCTTGCCTGCAACACCCCAACTATGTCACCACCTTTCAATGAATGGTTCCGTCCTCGCCAGTAGGTTCCCCTTCTCCCTTGGATGATCGAGTCTTTGAAATTTGACACCAGTACATTTCTCGCCGATCCGCCGCAATATAGGATGCGTTCAGTATGTAATAGTACGCCCTGGTGCATACACGCCTCTCGTTCAAACTGAGTCTCTCGTCTGGGGAATCGTCGATTACCAAAACTACCGTCACTGAGGAGGACTTTGGCTCACATATGAAGTCCGCCGCCAAACGAACTTCATACGGCTGTGGCACTTATGCTTCCACCGTAAGTCGCCCTAAAAATGAACTGATGTCGTCGTAATCAGTTAGCCGTCCCACCAGCATGACTCTTGATGTCTGGAGAGCCACCTGTCTAATAAGCAGTTTTATACGCCCAATGTCTACATCTATCACCAACGCCCTGATGGGTAGCCGTATCCAATCAATTTTGGCGACAAGCAACGCTTCGCCTAACGCCAGTACTTGGTCGCCTCTAAATCCCTTGAGCACCATGCCTTCACTGCCTGGCCTTTTGGTTAACCCCAATCGCCTCGCCACCTCTAGGGAAATAATACTCTGTGCACTCTCCGAATCAATGTACGCCCTGACTGTGAAGTCAACCACATACGCCATCTTACAAAACGGGTTAGTGGGTTTGAGTAATAAACTTACCTTCATTTTGCCACCGGTTTCCGTCACCACCTTCTTGGGACACGCAGCCAACACGTGTCCAGATGCGCCACATCCCCGCCATCTCTCCTTCCGCTCCAAGAGACAGTCCTTGGAGAAATCGGTCGTCATTTTCTGACAGTTGTAGTACCAAACCTGCCCCCTGTGGTGACTGGTGCCCCTTGGGTGCCCTGCCCACCCTGCACACCCACGACATCTTGTCGACGAACCCTTACGCGCTCAGGTGTCGCGCCACCTCTGCTGCCAGACGCTCGTCGCATCCTTCTACGGAGAAATTGTTAGATCCTCGTCCGTCTCCATTGATGGCGCGTGGTCACAGACATTTTAGACACCTGTGAATAATTGACAAGTATGAGTTACGCCCAACGATATAAATCTCGCTTAGTAATTAACTAGAAATTTAACTCACGTGAACGCCATGCCTTGACCACGCGTATGGATTACTATAATTGTATTTGTTTGTACTCGCCCCCGTCTAGTAGTTCTTGGATCTTACTATTGTAAGTGTCCATACCCATTACCACAAAGGAAACGCGACTGTGGTAATGGATATGGACACTAACAAAGATCAAGAACTAAGAAGTACAACATACAAAAGACCTCACACCATCAATCGAAAGACGGATGTACCTGACGCAAGCAAAACATAAGGAGGGAGTTCTCCGACTACCAGAGAACTAGACTTACCCCACATTACAGCAAACCTTCGCATCTGTACGTCCTACCAAAGATTCATAAGCAGGGAATCACTCTGAGGCCAATTGTGAGCTCGAGAAATTCACCTTGCCACCCATTAGCACACTATCTGCTAGGTATCATCACATCCTTATCGGAAAAAACGGAGTATATGGTCAAGAATACGCAGCACTTCGTGGAAACCATCAGAAACTTCCAACCAAACCACGAAGAAATATTGGTAAGCTTCGACAGTGTGAGTCTATTCACAAATGTGCCTACCGATAAGGCACTAACTATCATAAGAGACAAGCTGGAAAAGGATGAAACGTTAGACGAACGCACGCAACTCTCGGTGAATACAATAATGGAACTTCTGACAATATGCATTAGAACTACATATTTCCAGGTAAGTAGATATACTACCGCACTTCTGATCCACTTTTGTCACTAGATTTGTCACCAGATCTAGAAAAAGTCACCAGAAAAGTCACTAGATTTCTAGGTTGGTAACATTGCCTAAGATATACTACCGCACTTCTGATCCACTTTTGTCACTAGATTTGTTACCAGATCTAGAAAAAGTCACCAGAAAAGTCACTAGATTTCTAGGTTGGTAACATTGCCTATTTCAAGGGGTGGTAAGTCAAGGCCTCGTTGGTAACCCTGTGAAGGTTGAAGGGGTAGGAACCCTGCTAAGTCAAGGCCACGTGTTAGGCCTGCTAAGTCAAGGTCACTCCTGTTGGTGAAATCGGAAGCGAGCTCTTTCAAGGTCAAGCGGGTGCAAGGTAATCATAAATGTAAGAATATAATTTTCAAGGTCAAACTTTTTAGCGGGAAATATAAATTTTTGGAGCTGATCATCATATATATATATATATATATATATATGACGCATATTTCTTATATAAATTGCAGCCAGCTGTATGTTGAGATCAGTCTGCAACTCGTAATTGTTAAATACGGAATTAACAGGGTTAAACCAAAACACCTATTGAAAACCCTTTAAAAATGCGTGCGATCTCGATATATCGAGAAAGTATAAAGTAACGAATATGGATATAATGAATACTAAGTACGGTGAACGTATAGTGATAGAAACGGGTGATTTTAAATGTGTATTGCCGGAACGCTTTTATGTGTATTTCAAAAAAGAAGAAACACGAATTGAAGAATTTAAAACACTCCTAAACACGAAGGATGTGTTTATAAGTAGTTTGGGTGCAGTTGGCAAAACAACAAACATAACATTTTCTTTTTAATAGTAGCACCCCTACCATATGTAAAATTGAAATACTAGAATTATTTTCTTAAGCGTTTAGTCATAGTGAAATTGTGAGCAAGTAAAGTCATGCAAGTAGCAATAAAATCATTTCTGGAACGATCGAAACTCAGAAGTTCACCGTTATATATGGATACCCCACATCATTGCAGTAACAATCTGAATAATAATTTAACATTTTGTTGTTGGTGCTGTCAAAATAGTGATGGTAGTAGTAAAAATGAAGAGAAACACGATGAAGGTTATTCTTCTGCTAAGACTGACTGGACATCATCATTTCAATATAAGGATGAAGTGTATAAACAAGCAGCTAAGGAATACTTAATCGATTGTACTTATTATAAACTATCGAACGATACTCATCATGCAAAACATCTGGAAATTGGATACAGTACACACCTCAACCTTGCACCAGTGGTGCGTATTGGGTGTGGTAATTGTGATCAAAGCAATAATGTAGTGTTGGATATGAAGGAATGGAATGAGCTTCTAAGATGGTATTCATATGTAGAATTACAATTTTTCCGATCCCAAGAAATTGAAAATAAAATTGATTGGTCAAATGTAAACGAAGAAGAAGATATAATCTATGATCAAGATTATGAATCTCTATCTAGTAATCTTGGTATTTATTACAATTGGGAATTAATTAAAGGATATGACAGAATTTTGAAAACTGTTATGATAGAAAACTACAAGTGCTGTTCTTGCACATTCAACTCACATAGTATAGAAGAACTATTCAATTTAAAGGATATAGTAAGCTATAGATTGGAATTTCTTGAATCTTACAATCTGATGTGTTTTTATGAAAAGTTCATACAACAAGTTGTTGACTACCGTCGTTTTCGTGAGAGAGAATTCAGTGGTGGTGATGATGACATTTATAAAGATATTGATGATGTTATAAATGCTAAGTATAATATTAATTCACATAACACTGTATGTTTAATGGAAATTTTGTATTATCGTCCTCCTTATCTAATGTATAGCATTTACTGAATAAAGAAATAACTATGATTTGTTTTTCTCAATTTAGGTATAAATACCCCCTTCTATCCATTCATGTAAACAATGCTAGTTAAGAAGCGAAAATCATATCAGTTTGGTCCTTTACCCAAAAATTCTGAATTTTCGTATATAAACTCAATAGGTAAGAGCGCAAAAGATAACATTTCCCAAAATTTCTCAAAAGTAAAAAAAAAAATATCACATCAATGAAAAAAATTTGTTAAGTATACGATGTTAATTGCTTAATAAATCACAACTCCAATGTCCTTTACCCAAAAATTCTGAATATTTCGTATACAGATCCAATAAATTAGAGCGCCAATGATAGCAGTTTCAAAAATTTGTCAAAACAAAAAAAAATGTGATAAAAAAAGATGAATTTTACCAATGAAAATTTATATGTAAGTGAACGTTGTTAATTGCTTAATAAAACACAACTCCAGTGTCCTTAACCAAAAATTCTGAAATTTCGTATACAGATCCAATAAATTAGAGCGCCAATGATAGCAGTTTCAAAAATTTGTCAAAACAAAAAAAATGTGATAAAAAAAGATGAATTTTACTAATGAAAATTTATATGTAAGTGAACGTTGTTAATTGCTTAATAAATCACAACTCCAATGTCCTTTACCCAAAAATTCTGAAATTTCGTATACAGGCTCAATAAATTAGAGCGCCAATGATAGAACTAAAAAAATTTGGAAAAAACTTGAAGGTCCTCTTTTACTATTAGAATATTAAACATACATTTTTCCCAAATAAATTGAGCACCAATATGAAATATGATATAATAAAAGAATAGTGTAACTAATTTGTAAACTATTCGTAATACGGTTTTTTTCTAAAATAGATTGTAACGATTTTTCATGAAATAAAGTAATAATAACGCTCACAATGAATCTGTAGACATCTTACATATATATATACACAATTGCAATTCAAGTTAAATGGATTGTACTCGTAATGAATAAAAAGCATGCAATTGCAAAAATGCATCCATGTAGTATTATCAGTATGATTTGTAATATTATATTAAAATAGAATTACAAGTACTGTACTAGAATGGAATGCATAATTGCAATTATTGCTGTGTAAACGATAGACGTGTACTTTAACTATGAAATTGATGTATGTTTGAAAGTGTGTGATGTAAGAAAAGATGTATGTACATATATATGGAAAGAGATAGAAAACGAGTCGAAGAGGACGTGCTCCGGTTCAGGGGTTTAGGCGGGGTTTGGGGGGGAGGGGAATAGTAAAGTCCTAGAAAAATCCGCTCATAAAAATTTAATTTTTTCACCTAATTCTGAGAAAAAAAATTTTTTTTTCAGCGCAGTTGTGTTTTAGAAGTGACAATCTATCATTTCATGTAATAATTTTTTCAAAATATGAAAAAATTACACTTAAATTAGCCAATTCCATTTTGAAACAACAAAAAGCACTTAAAACACACCTTTTTGTACTTACGTAAGCTCAGAAGAAACATATGCATGCAATTTATCCATTTAATGTATGTAAATGCTCTTTAAATTACCCAATTCAATTTTAAAACAACACTTAAAACATGACTTGTAATTTTCGGTGCAGCGTTAATAATAATAATTGTAGGATAATGAACGCAGTTATTTTGCTGTGAAAGCATTTAGTAAACATTCTATTTTTATATGTCATCAGTTTACATTACAACTTTGAAACGGGATTTGAAAATGTATCAATGCAATTGCGTCATTTGTGTTGCATAAATACATGCCGTAAAGTTTTCAGATTTACATGCATTTGAGAACTGTTTTGACTTTTATTTAACGCAAGCTTTCCTTTCTCTTTTAACTGTATTATATTTTCACACTTTCTTTATATGCATGATATTTTGCAATAACCTTCTTAGTGTATTTTAAGTTATCATTTCCTATAATTACAAAATTAATTGAAATTAACATTTTGTATTCAACACTTACTTAAGGATTCAATTATTTCCTTAACTTATTATAAGTTAAAAATTTGTAACGCAGCATGCAATTAAAATTTGCAAAAAAGGACTGCTTTACTTTGACGTAGAAATTTATGCATGAGTAAGTCAGACTTCCGGATTTTTTAATTTTTCCTTAACGTAGATCATTTCACTTTTCTAGCGCAACTTGTACTATCACTCACATTTTTAGCTGTAGTAAAATTATTTTGGATATTGAGAATAATTCACGAAAAATAATAATAAAAATATAAAACAATTTACATTTATTTTGTACAATGAAAAGAAAAACATCACACACCCATCCCTTCCAACGTAAGCAATGACCTTGAATGCCGGGTTTATATTACTATATAAGGAGATAAAGAGCAGTTTTGTAGCAGTCAGTATATTGCACTCCCGACTAGAATTGCAATTGTATACCTAAAGTACTTCTATAGTTACTTAAATTTTTTAATTTTTTTTTTTACACATCAGTTATAATAAATATAATATTTGTTTCCATTACTATGTAATCGTGTGCTTCATATTTTCTTGCAGTGTTGGATACAGTTTTGAAGGTAACTATGAGTAACGGTATACCCAGCAGTAGTGATATCGTTCATTTAACAAGAAATATTATTCCATTGTTGAAAACCCAAAATGAATTTGTAAAGCACATCCGTATAATTAACACTAATATTAAGCTATTGCGAGATATAATTCAAAATAAAATTTATTTAGAGACATGCGAAAATTTGCTTAAACTCGAAAGTAATTTATCATTGCTAAAGTGTTATCCTATAAGAGTTAAACAGTTAAAGAGCGCTTCAGAGAAAACAGGTAGTGGAAATGTCACTAAAAAGCGTACACGCAAATTAAGTTGGTACTCTCTAGATTCATGTTTTAATGGTAGGTTACTTACTGGAATTATAGTCAATATAGCAAACATCAAGGACCCTCTTATTTTTTACAAAATGCATACAATAGTTGTGCGCGAAAGGTTAAAGTAATGCTAAGACAAACGATGCTAAAGGTCAATGTCATTTTAGTCTGCAATTTCATGCAACCTCAAAATCATGTTATTGAGTTGAAGACTTTTGTCACAAAAAATTGCGTTATTGATATTTCAACCAATGTACGTGTCTGGTACAATGAAAACGTGTATGATAAGTTACGGATAAAATTAGAGGAGTTTTCCGAAAGGGATTTCGGTTGGGCATTACATGAAGTTTTACATTTAAAAGTGAATATTAATAGCTATGTCCCATTTAAAGGCGGTCATTCAACCTATGTTAAAGTTCCACGCTTCATAGAAGTAAAGCATGCTGTTGTTAATGTTAAAAATAACGATGAGTTTTGCTTCCTGTGGACCGTTGCTTCAGCATTATATCCCGCGCAATATCATACGGAAAGGGTTCAAAGTTATCCTCATTTTCTAGATGTTTTGAAGTTTGATTCAATTCACTTCCCCATTCAGCTGGATGATGTCAAAAATTTGAGAAACTAAACAACCTCGCAATTAATTTGTACTGCATAAATGGGAAAAAAGTTGTACCCTTCGTATTGAGTAATCAGCAAAGCGATAGAGAACCCATAAATCTTTTAATACTTTCTGATCACGCCGCGGATGACACTGTATACCATTTCACATGGATTAAAAATATGTCAGCTTTATTTTCAAAACAGATATCAAAGCATGGTTGTAAGAAAGTAATTTGTAACCGGTGTTTGAATCATTTTTGGTCGGATGTAGCTTTAGAAAAACATTTAACGTATTGCAGTCAACTTAATCAATGCTCTACTAGGCTGCCTACCGAAGCGGAAATGAATTTACAGTTCAAAAATTTTGCATTCCAATAAAAGGTGCCATTTGTCATTTATGCTGATTTAGAAAGTATTTTAGAGATGTGCGCAAATGGTATTGAAAGTAATACTTTATTTCACTCCAAACATACACCTTTCAGCATTGCTTACTATTTGAAGTGTTCATATGATGATTCTTTATCCCGATTTACGCTTTATAGAGGAAAGGATTGCATTCAATGGTTTGTTAACGAGCTTCAAAGTATTGCACATTGGGCTACCGAAATAATCAATCAAATAATTCCTATGGCTACTTTAAGTCTCAGTCAGGTTGAGCAATTTGATAGCGCCACAATTTGTCACATTTGTCGAAAACCATTTACTAATTCTGATATAAAGGTTAGAGACCACAATCATCTTACAGGGGCATTTCGGGGGGCAGCGCACCAGGCGTGTAACCTGAACTATACAGACTCCAACATTCTGCCAGTTGTGTTCCATAATTTATCGGGTTATGATTCTCATTTCATCATTAGAGAATTGGCTAGTGTTCCCGGTTCGATTTCACTACTGCCCATAAACGAAGGTAATAGAAGGCACCAAAATTAAGTTTAGATTTATTGACTCTTTCAGATTTATGAGCAGTAGTATTGAAAAGTTGTCAGACTATTTGGAGGATAGTAAAAAAATTATTTCCCACGCTAGTTGCAACAATGATGAGGAATTTTCTCTAGTAGTTCGCAAAGGTGTGTTTCCTTATGAGTATATTGATACGTGGGAGAAATTAAACGAGACCACGCTCCCTCCTAAAGAAGCATTTTTTAGTCATCTTAATAATGAGGAAATCAGTGATGAGAGTTTTGAGCATGCGGTTAACGTTTGGAACAAATTTAGTATTAAATCGTTAGGGGAATACTCAGATTTGTATTTAAAAACAGACGTTCTACTTTTAGCGGACATTTTCGAGAACTTTCGGCAAACTTGTATAAGTACTTACGAGCTTGATCCTCTACACTATTATACAGCTCCCGGTTTAGCATTCGATGCTATGCTTAAAATTACACAAGTAAAGTTAGAATTATTTACAGACATTGATATGTTAATGTTTATTGAAAGAGGGATTAGAGGTGGTGTAGCTCAATGTTCAAATCGGTATGCTAAAGCTAACAATAAGTACATGGGAGAAAAATTTGATCCTACCTCTGAAAGTGTGTATTTAATGTACTACGACGTGAATAATTTATATGGAGCCACCATGTCAGAATTTCTACCATTTGGCGATTTTTCTTTTGTTGATGAAGCTAATTTTGAAACTTTAGATGTAATAAACCATCCTGATGATTCGGAAATTGGTTATATAGTCGAGTGTGATTTAGACTATCCTATAGAATTACATGAGAGTCACAGTGATCTACCGCTAGCACCCGAACATATGGTTCCACCCACGTCTGATTCCAAAATGAAAAAATTACTGCTTACCTTGTATCCAAAACGTAATTATGTAATTCATTACAGAAATTTGAAAGTATATCTAAAATATGGATTGAAGTTGGTAAAAGTACACCGTATATTACGTTTTAAACAGTCTCCGTGGTTAAAAATATATAGATTTAAATACAACCATGCGTCAGCAATCTCAAAATGAATTCGATAAAATTTCTATAAATTAATGATTAATAGTGTTTTCGGGAAGCTGATGGAAAATGTACGTAAACATAAGGACATACGGCTAGTAACGAAATGGGAGGGTCGCTATGGTGCTCGTGCATACATATCAAAACCAAATTTTCATAGTTGTACAATATTTGACAATGATATGCTTATCATTCAAATGAATAAGCTTGAAGTATATTTCAATAAACCTATATATGCAGGATTCAGTGCTTTAGACGTTTCAAAAACTTTTTATATAATTTTCATTACGGCTACACGCTACCCAAGTTCCATAATAATGCTAAGCTCTTGTACACGGATACGGATAGTCTCATATACGCCTTTTCGGTTCCCGATATCTATCAATGTATTAAAGAGGACATTGATCAATTCGATACATCTGATTATAGTCCCAACAACATCTTTGGACTCCCATTAGTAAACAAAAAGGTCCCCGGCTTAATGAAAGATGAAAACCATGGCGAAATTATGGTTGAATTTGTAGGACTTCGTGCAAAATGTATGCTTACACGGTTGATGAAAAGGTTGTAAAAATCAAAGGGTTCTACGCAAGCAAGCGTGAGGCAGATCACGATTAATGATTATAAACAGGTCTTGTTTGAGAGTAGCGTAATAAGGCGCTATCAACATCTCATAAGGTCAAAGAAACATGATGTGTTTACCATTAAACAAAATAAAGTCATACTCAATCCTTATGACGATAAACGCTTAGTAAATTTTGATTTCACTGATACTAGACCATGGGGTATAACTTTCAGTAAACAATGAGCAGTCTTCAAGTCAACTTGCAGGAAGAGCTGCAGTGCAGTAGTGATCAAATATACAAAAGTACCTGAAGCGTTCTTTGACCTCTCCTGAAAACTATACATTTATACTGAATATATTACAAAATATTGTTATTCCCGATGAGTGTTTTACTGGTGTGCTATAAACTCAAAGTGTGCAAATGAAATTATTATTAGGACATTATTTGATAAAAAATTAAATTAGACGATACCATTAAAAGTTTTATGAAATTGTGTACCGATAAAGGCTACAATTCATTAACTTTTGATAAAGTAGATAGGATCTTAGACGATATGAGTGTACTTGGTGACATACCGCTTAAAATGTATCTATATGATTTATTAAGGGTTCATGATTCAACAAATGTTAAATCTACGTTAGAAAATATTGCTTACAAGGACACTGTATTTATTATAACTGAATGTATTGAGAAATCGGCATATTATGCTAACTACAAGTGCCTCGATATTTTGATTGAACAAAATATCAACTATAGGTTTCAACCGTGGGAAAACGATGAGCACCACAAAATTTATTACTGGATACTAGACAACATCAATAAAGGTGAAACAAATTCAAATTCCTGCTTGGGATGGAGGTATGGGCCAGATTCGGGTATATGGCCATCCAGTAATTTAAGTGATTATATAAGTACTTTAGGTTCACTTTATAAGATAATGAAATTTTAAAAATAAATGTAATATTTAAAAAATAAAATACTATTATTTTTTGTGTGTTTTATTTCATCTAAGAGCTACATCCTTTTCTACAAACTATATATAACTAATATAAGTAATTTGTTTCACAAAGTACAGGTTAAATGTTATAAAACAATATCATCCTTATCGATCCATGATCTTTCATCCAATCCCCACCATTTTACGAATAACTTATTATTCTTGAAGCGAAGCACTTTTTCTACTAGATATACATCGGGGTACTTTGTTTTTTGTAATTCATGTTCATAAAACCCTCCCAGTACAGGATTTCCCTTCATGTCTTCCAGCATGTACGTAGTGGGGTTAGTAATGCGAACTTTCACAATCTTAAATAGTTCACTAGACCAATTGGGTGTGTATCCTTTCGCGAAAATATTTTTAAATTTACTGATTCGTACTTTGTCACCCGCAGAATATCGATTCCTATCGAATATTTTTATGTTAGTGTAAGCCTCTAGCTTTGTATGATTACCAACATCTTTGGGCTTCATTCTAATAGTTCTATGCTTACGATTGTTATAATCCATCGTTATGGTATCAATTGTATCAATCCATTTGTATTTACCTTGCAGGCTGAATGACTTATATAGAGCACCTTTAATGGTTCTGATAACACGTTCAGCAATTGCAGCCTTCTTTGTGCTATAGGTAGAGTAATGATTGACTCCATAACGATGCATTAGTTTAGTAAAATGCTCATTGTAGAATTCTTTTCCAGCATCTGTCTGCAAATTGGTAGGTTTCCGACCTTTTTCGAAGATTGTTTGCATGGCCTTGGTAACTTCTTGACCTGTTTTCGTTTTTAATCCTTTAGTCCATAAGTATTTCGAAAAACAGTCGATGACCACTAATATATACTTATAACCCTTATTTTGTTTGGCATATGTGTTAAATTCAGCTAAATCTGCTTGCCAAAGATCATCAAAACCTCTAATTATTGTTCGCCTTCGTTTAAAATTTTTCGTGCAGGTTTGTGCAATTCGTTGACGAGTTGTAATTTGGACATGGTGCTAATTTATCCACAATTTCTTTAAGTTGATGTAGTTTTTCCTCCAGCGCTAGATAAGCGTTGGCGTTTCCTTAGAAAGTGTTCCGAACTGCTTGTAAACAGAAATCAAGGTATCCTTTATTTATAGCATCACCATCTTCTTCAGGGTCAGCCAACTGTGTCAAACGATTTCCATCCAAATCGAACCTTGTTGATAAATAATATTGCCTAGTGATGACATCTTGAGGATCTATGGGATTGGCCACATTGCTGAGTCTCTTATTCTCAATATCAAATTGATTAGCATCAATCTGTTTAAACTGAGGGGCTAGTTTCTTTAATTGATACTGGACATGTGAACGTCCAAATTTGTCAAGGGGCATTTTAGTTGTGACATGTCGACATCAATGCATTCTCATTTATATTGTTTAAAAAGCGGTTGTTCGGTTTTTCAATGTATCCATCTTCATATAGTTCTTCTACAATTGATATTATGTCATTTACAACACCTGTGTTTCCCGCTAATTTTTCTGCCCACAATACTTCCAGATCACGAATTAGTTCATGTATATCATTCCAATATTTATATTCAATGGGTCTGTTTGTTAATTCCTTAAAAAACATAGCTGCACCTCCTCCCTTGGTTGTGGTGGGTGATGATGACAGCAAGAGTTTGATTATTTGTGTATACTTTTTGCTGCGGCTTCCTCGAATTTGTGCATTTACGTCATAATCTCGCCTTACTACATTCGTAGCCTCTAAAATAGTTCTATATTTTTTTCTATCTGCTGACTTTACTAGACTTAAGTCAGGTTCATTCATAATAAGCAGATCATATAATCCTGGAGTCCCTTTATACGTGACACCTTTAATAATTATATCGTCTCCTTTAATTGTGATGGGTGTATTACCAATTGTCCATTTATCAGTTTTGGTATCATAGTGGACTCCATACGTATTATCAATATCACCTTCAGCATTCTTTAAAATACGTTCAACATATATACGCGGCAATTCATTGTACTGCTCGAGAAATTCTTCTGAGATGGGTTCATTATGGGGATCATCTGCGATACTAGACAGTTCTTCTTCTTCCTCCCCAGTATTAATCTCTCCCATGATGGATGTTTCTAAGAAAGATGGAAGACTTGGGGGAGGATTTCTTTGAAAAAACGGAAGCTGAGCTAGTGGACTAGTAGCACCCTTACTTGAATCACCTAATGGAGTGAGACCTGGGGTCCGTTGAACTTGAGCTAGCGGGCTAGTGGGGGTAGTAGCATGCTTCCTTGGAAATATGAATACGGGTAGTTTTTTAGGTTTAACATCAATGACCTCCTCCTTTTTAGGTGTTTTTTTATCGATTTTATTTACTATTTCAGTTAGAGGTTCTATTAAAGGCTTATAAGTACTTTCGAATATTCTTTCATTATCAATGCGAGCAGTCTTAATACTGTTATACTTCTGTCGTATTATTTTACGAGCCTGAATAATTTTTTTCTTTAATATCCTCTCCTTGTTGTCCATTGCGACAAACAGGTACCGGTTCACCTTGAACAGGTAGCTGTTTACACTAAACAGATAGCTGTTAATACCTAAACAGATCAGTTACTACTAAACTGCTGAATGCGGTTTAAGGTATTATATATATATATATATATATATATATCTATATATATATATATATATATATATATATATATATATATATTCCTTATATACCAAAACGGATTTAATGAACAGGTAACCGTTTACCATGAACAGGTAGCTGTTGCGACAAACAGGTACCGGTTCACCTTGAACAGGTAGCTGTTTACACTAAACAGATAGCTGTTAATACCTAAACAGATCAGTTACTACTAAACTGCTGAATGCGGTTGAACAGGTAGCTGTTGCGACAAACAGATACCGGTTCACCTTGAACAGGTAGCTGTTTACACTAAACAGATAGCTGTTAATACCTAAACAGATCAGTTACTACTGAAACCAGTTTAAGGTATTATATATTCATCAAATCCTTTCCTATAGCGACCATTATTAACGTCAGCATCCTTGTTTATGACCATGAAACCAAACGGATCTACCCAGTACTTTGAACACATGTCCCGAAACAATTTCATGCTTATGGTGGGACTTATATGATCCTCATACGCATGTTTTAAGTTTAATTCATCTTGCTCAAATAATATAATTAGATTCGCATTATCACGAATTAATTGCTTTGGAATTTTACTGTAAGTTTGACCCAAATAGAAACAGTCAATATCGTTATGCCTACCCATAGAAAAATATGCCCTTATATTATTTTGCTTTTCACAAGCGATATCATCGAAGATAAAAATAGAGTTTGATTTTGCACAATTAGGCTCAATCACATCTTGATTGTCGCTGAAGGTAAAGTAACCTGTCCTTCATTGGAAGTAAGATTTCCTGTAAAAGTTTGTACTTGTTTTGATTCAATGACTTAGAGTATACGTATACATGTTTAAATTTCAAACCATTTTTTTCAGTAAGCAGACTGATCATTGCGTTTGTTTTACCACAATTGGAGGGACCACATATAATACCACGTAAACTATTAGGAAGTAAATCACCATGTTTTGAAGTAATACACTTTTCATCAAAGTCATGATTTTGAATTGAGAGTTTTTGTTTCTGAGCAACTACTTTCATCTTTGATGGATGAAATAAAACTAAACGCATAATTACAACATTTTTATTTATATATATTAGACTATATTACAATAATAATTATAATTTTTTCACTTCTCCGGTGAGTGGACTGTACTGTACAATAGCATCATGGAGAATAAGACCATATACAACGATTCCATTATCGAAAGGTGTTAGAGATTCCATTTCCAATTTGATGTCCACTGTTGAGTTTTTTAAGGATTCATTTTGTTTAGAGCAGTCCATTACAAATACTGGACATGATTTGAATTCGGAATAGTTGAATAATGCATCTTTATCATCTTCACCATAGTAATCACATCGAAATTTCAAAAATTGCGATAGGCAGGTATATATTGGTTAGCACTGAAGTTCAAATGCATTGCTTCATATGGATAATACTCAGAATTCAGATGTACTTTAAGATTTCTGATGTTAATGTGATCAAAATTTCCGGCCCTTGCTGACCTTGTATACCTTTTACCTTGTTGGAATGCAACAATTATCCAACGTGATTTTTCCAGTTGCGTTGATGTTTTTATTGGCCATATGTCTGAGGTTGCTTGTTTTAAAGCAGGCAATTCATACAACTCCCATTGTCGAAATGGCACAGTAATAATAGAATTTTTATTGATTCCTTGAAACAAGTTAAGTTTCGCAGCATCACTAAGTGTTAAGTGTGGTACTTTCCATTGAATTTTATTTAAGGTTATTGCGGCATCAACTTCACCATAGTAACAGTTTGTATCGCTTCTAGATCGAATTAAAACCAACTCTTGGCGCATATTCACGATTACCTAACGATAATCCTCCATTATTCCAAATATGTGGTTCAATGGTATGCATACTGTAAAAGATTTTTCTCCATTTTGCTCATCGAATTCTACTTGTAATGGTTCTTCATTCTTTGGTGACCATCCTAAATGACTTAGTGCTTTGCTTTTGCTTGCCGTATAAGAAATATATCCCTTAAGCGTAGATGTTATTCCTGGATTTCTACAAACATCCACTCTCTGACCACCTAACTCATAACGAATTTCTTCGAAAACAAAGTTCGGGAAATTGTTGGTTAAGTTGCATGCTTTTCTTTCATCTTCTTTTTTGAGCTCAAGTTTACCTTCTATGTACAGAAAACTATCATAAGTAGCCGTAATTAGATCTTGACTTTGAATTAAGATTCGTATTTCTTCGGAAGGTCCATATTTAGAAGATCCATATGGAAGATAAGTGTGAATATCTGATTTAATTATAGTATCATTAAAATGTACGTTTTGAAAGACGTTTAACGATTCTGCCATTGTGGTTGAGAACTTTTAAACCAATTGACGTTAAAAAGTATTTCTCTGCAGATGTTAACCGCAATGAAGGTTGATGACTAATTAATCACTTACTGTAGGGATGATGTCTTTTATATGAGTTTTTGAAAGATGGAATTGGTCCTAGATTAATTCTCAGACCCATGTTAGTTTAGTTCTAAGCGTACAGTGAATGGTTCACTTTCACCAAAGTCTATTAATTCACCCTTTTGATTAGTCAAATTAATTGTTATATTACTAATAATGTCAGTGTTTACTTCTAAATATTGAGTATTGCTTGAAGTTTTATCTAGACCATAACCTGGAGGAACTGAAACATCAATCTCATATAATACTTTAGCAGGTTTCCGTTTCGATAAGATCGCTTTATAATGTTGCACTCTACGTGTAGATTAGTATGTCTAAGTATTTGGATGTCTAACGCAGATGTATGTAAAATATTTGGTTCTAATATTTTAGACTCAAACCCTAGCATGCGCCCAATACAATTTTCTTTAGTAAAATCAATCTCAAATGAACTGTTTATCTCACATTTAAGTGTATTGTTGTTTGCTCTAATGATAAACTTTTTTGTGGGTATTTTAGATTTTAGATAATCGTTAATTTCATCTAACTCATATGCACCGTGTGGAATATTAATCACTTGCAAATGAGATGGATTTGTTCTAAAATAAAATCTATCGTTGCCTGCATAAATGTTTCTAATGCTGTTGCAGCCGTAAAATCCAACCAATCCAATAACGTATTTCTTCCCCAAATCTAGCTCTATCGGTGGATAGAAGTTGTAGCTAGCTGTGTTACCAACACCTTCTAAACTGAATGTTATTGACATAACTGAGAAAATTTGATGTTGTGCTGATTATTTATATAAAAATTGTAGGCATAGGTGTCCACAAATAATTGTATTAAACTCTTGATCTTGGTTGTAATTATAATATATTTTACACCTCCGAAAGTAGTTAATCACTTCGTTTGGTGGTCGAATATTACCGAAACTATCGTAATACCATACCTTTTTACCACGCTTTTTGTAGCAAACCCAATGGGTACCTGGTCCTCTTTGGCTATCTAAGTTAATAATTCCAGATTCATTTTCCGTGGCAATTTAGGCATGCTATCTCTCATAAAAATATTCCTAAAGTACGGTACGTTTTTGGAGTATTTCTTTAAATCAGTATCCGTTAACGGTCTTTCGGGTAATCTATTCAGTTTTTTGGAAACGATTTTAAGTATAATGCACCACCACCAGATTTGTTTGGTTTTAGATATAGTGCACCACCTTTCTTATTCATGGAGCCTATAGCGACCGATTCCATCATGCGATTATGGCGCGATGTCTCTTCCTGCAATTTTTTAGCATTTTTAGCATCATTGACTGCTTTAGCAATTCCTGATGCACCGCCAGCTAAAGCACCGATTGCTGATAATCCTGCGAATAACGGAATAAGAAATGGTAAAAACCCTCCTTGTTTAGGTAGGGGAATTACTCTCGGAACTTTAATGTTTTTCTTTCCTCCTAAATTTTTTACCACACGTTTTGCCATTGAAAGCGCTGACTTTATTGTGTCTGTGAAATTTCCGTTAGGTTTAATTTTTTTAGCTATTGTCTTTCGTAAATGCAATAAATTTCCACCATTGCATTTCTTCTTCTTCATATTAGATCGACGTTTACACCCCATTCCCAATTTTCGCTTTGCTTTCATGATGGTACTGACTGCTAAAGCTGCAGTTCGTTCACCTAGCGTTGCGTCTAATGATTTAAAGCGCTCCCAAGCTTTTTTTTGCAAAATTTTATCTGCTTTATGTCTACTTTCTAAATCTCGGTAATCTCTCTAACTGATATCATGAAGTTTGCACTGAGCATCTAATTGATTAATACCGAGGTCACCGCGTGCGAGTCGTTTTTCCAACTTTGTACCAGGACCGCAATACTGGTAAACGGGTAAATGCAATTCAAACGGAAGTTTATTGATTAGACCATTCACCAAACCACCACCACCTACACTCTTTCGCTTCTTAACTAGCATTGTTTACATGGATGGATAGAAGGGAGTATTTATACCTAAATTGAGAAAAACAAATCATAGTTATTTTCTTTTATTCAGTAAATGCTATACATTAGATAAGCAGGACGATAATACAAAATTTCCATTAAACATACAGTGTTCTGTGAATTAATATTATACTTAGCATTTATAACATCATCAATATCTTTATAAATGTCATCATCACCACCACTGAATTCTCTCTCATTTTACATATGGTGGGGGTGCTACTATTAAAAAGAAAATGTTATGTTTGTTGTTTTGCCAGCTGCACCCAAACTACTTATAAACACATCCTTCGTGTTTAGGAGTGTTTTAAATTCTTCAATTCGTGTTTCTTCTTTTTTGAAATACACATAAAAGCGTTCCGGCAATACACATTTAAAATCACCCGTTTCTATCACTATACGTTCACCGTACTTAGTATTCATTATATCCACATTCGTTACTTTATACTTTCTCGATATATCGAGCTCGCACGCATTTTTAAAGGGTTTGCAATAGGTGCTTTGGTTTAACCCTGTTAATTCCATATTTAACAATTACGAGTTGCAGACTGATCTCAACATACAGCTGGCTGCAATTTATGTAAGAAATATGCGTCATATATATATATATATATATATATATATATATATATATATATATATGATATCAGCTCCAAAATTTATATTTCCCGCTAAAAGTTTGACCTTGAAAATTATATTCTTACATTTATGATTACCTTGCACCCGCTTGACCTTGAAAGAGCTCGCTTCCGATTTCACCAACAGGAGTGACCTTGACTTAGCAGGCCTAACACGTGGCCTTGACTTAGCAGGGTTCCTACCCCTTCAACCTTCACAGGGTTACCAACGTGGCCTTGACTTACCAGCCCTTGAAATAGGCAATGTTACCAACCTAGAAATCTAGTGACTTTTCTGGTGACTTTTTCTAGATCTGGTAACAAATCTAGTGACAAAAGTGGATCAGAAGTGCGGTAGTATATCTTAGGCAATGTTACCAACCTAGAAATCTAGTGACTTTTCTGGTGACTTTTTCTAGATCTGGTGACAAATCTAGTGACAGGATCAGAAGTGCGGTAGTATATCTACTCAGGTAGAAGACAAATTCTATCAACAAGAGTTTGGGATGGCGATGGGTTCCCCACTATCACCCATAGTGAGCAATATATATATATATATATATATATATATATATATATATATATATATATATATATATATATATATGGGAGACTTTGAAGACCAAGCGATATCCGAATTCACAGAGAAACCAAGGATGTGGCTTAGATACATGGACGATACCTTCGTAGTTTGGCAACACGGCAAGCATAAGCTAGATGAATTCCTAGATCATCTAAATAGCCGCGCACCCTCCATAAAATTCACAATGGGATTGGAATCGGAAGAAAAACTGCCATTCCTGGATGTACTTGTACACAGGAATAACAGCACTTTCACGACAAGTGTATACAGGAAACCTACCCACACGGGGACGTACCTACTCTACAACTCCAATCACCACAAAAACGTGAAGTTAGGTGTGGCAAAATGCTTGTATGATAGAGCAAAAACGATATGCTCAAAAAAGAGGACCTGAACAAAGAAAAAGAAAATATCGCTAGAACACTAAAAAAAAATGACTACCCCGACCTAACACCTAACCTAAACAGGGAAAGGGTAACCGAAAAAGAAGAACCGAAATATACAGCGATAATACCATATATACAAGGTACCTCAGACAAAATACTAAGGATAGACAGCAAATACAAGATACGCACTGCCTTCAAATCGATCGTGAATACTAACCAAAACCAAACCACACAATGAAGATCATAATTCCAAGAATTGTGTATATAACCTATCATGCGAATGCTGCAGAGCATACATAGGAGAGAGCAGTAGACCACTCTAAGTGAGAACGCAGTAACACAAGAACAACGTCCGCAAGGGCGAAACAGAAAGATCAAGAATCGCCGAACATATGTTATTATAGTGCTCAAATTAATATTATTTTTCTTGAAGTTATTAGGATGTTTATGACTATAAATTGCTCCCGTACATAATAATGAGTTTGTCTTGACAATATTTCCGTATTATCAGATTGAATGTCATGATTTAAATTGTTTAAAGCGTACTCAGCTACCGCAGATTTCTCTGGTTGACCTAATCTAAATAATCTCATATGTCCTTTACGTCTTGTATCAAAGTTACGTTTTGTGGTTCCTATGTAGGTATACTTTTCCACAAGAACTCCGGAAGGTGATAATGGATTTGAAGCATCTTTAGGTGACTTAAAATGCTCTTTAATTTAAAAATGGTGCTAATGACGTGATTAATTAAAATATTTTTTCCATTCTACCTGTAGTATTTGCTATAAGAGGATGAAAACAGTACCATTAAATGAAAGTGAATTATTAGATTTACATATTATACGCTAAACTTCCAATAGTTTCCTTCATCATGGTAAACTGGATGCTTGAATGAATACCATTTATAAAAATTAAAAATTCATGTGGTGCTTATTCTCCATGTCTCCAAATAACAAATGTGTCATCTACATATCTATACCAAACTAAGGAATTTTAGGAGCATTTTGTAACGCTAATATTTCAAAACTTGTTGATGAAAAAATTATCTGTAACAGTACCAAGAGGGCTACCCATTGCTACACCATAATCTGTTCATCATAAAATTTAATTTAATATTATGGAAGTACTGTCAAAACGAGTTTATTATTATGTATCTCCGTTTATCTTATAATTAAAAATAGGTACGTCTTAATTTTAACTTTAGCTTTTGGTATGTGTAGGTTTTTGCTGTGTGTTTCCTAGATATTCAAGCAACTGCTTCACCAATTACATGTTACCACAGAACTATAATACTGTAATATATGTAGTTGAAATTATAATTAAGTTGAATATTAAGAATCGTATTAAACTTAATAGATTGTGATTTCATTGTAAAACAACAATTACATTTACTAACAAAAAACTATTTCTTTGTTATATTTGTCTAGATTTTTAATAGGTACGTCAAGTTTCTGTTTGTGAATGCTTTTATTCAATTGAACTTAAAGCTTCATAATTTGTTTAAATGTTGTTAAATTTGTTCTTTGTTTGTGATATTTTTCACTGTTAGCCTTCGACAGGCAGGGGATTTTCTGATTTATCATCTCCAGGACAGTTTAGTCATAATTAATTTTATTAAGCATCTAGTTGTTCTTTACTAAAATTAGATTTAATAGTTGGCTTTATACGTTTATCAAACTGTTATATTAGTAGCAAGCTTAAAAATTCTTAATGGTATTACCATTACTGAGGATCATAACTGTAATTGCTATCGAAACGTATAGATTTATGTAAAATATAAATATAGAAATACACCCTTTAAATCCCAAAAGCTAAGTATTTTGATTATCTTTGTAAATAGTTTCTTCATTACTCTTATTAGCACGATATCACCTTCAGTGCATATAAATGTGATAATAATTCCTTGCACTACATAATTAGCAACAGGCTTCTCGGACACGGTTATCAATAGACCGGTATATTACTAAAAACGTCGTTATGAATTTCATAAACTGCATTCAATGTAGTAGTACGATTTTTTTTAATTTGCCCTGTAAAATAATTGTAGCAACAGGTTGTTGATATAATGCAAAGACGTTTCACGTCAAACAGAGAGACACAAATCGATATGTTATAATATGTCGATCAGCCATGGTAGAAAATGTGCGAGTAATTCTGTTCAAAATTTATCCTTCTGTAGCACTAGAAAGAAAAGCTATTGAAATATTAATAATTGATTTCATTTAATGTATATTAATTATCTTTATGGGCGCATTACTGTCTTTCAAATTCAAGTTTACTTGCGTAAGTACAACTCATATTTATCAAATGTACTTACAAAGTTGCACGCATAAATTTTTACAGATTCTTAAATTAACTTCTTGGATAAATACCAACGAGAGTTAATACATTTTTCTCGTAAATAAAAATTTTATAAGCTTCTGCAATATAATGTTTACAGGAAAATGTGTATTTTCATTTTCACATTTATTCCCATACTTCACTAAACACTGTTATTTTGAAATTTAATTTGTCAAAAGTTTATGTAACATTAATAATTCTCTATATTTATAAGTAAATGCTAAATAGGAATTTTATTCAAAACTCTTGGCAAATGGAAATGTAAATATGCGTGGTTGGCGTTTTTATTAGGGAGTTTACTGAAAATCCTAAAACCCTTTAAAAAAATAAATAATAAAAATGTCAAAGAACTATGCGCACTAATCAATTTTACAGAAAAAAGTAAACAAATAGATTAACGCTAACATGTGCTTCATAACTACTCAAAGTATACTTTAATGGGTATTAACATAAGCAGTTGTCAGCCCCAGATGTCAGGTTCAAATCCGGGCGATATCGAGGATTTAAGACGTCTGGGGCTGTTATTCATTTTCATTTTAATCGGTAGGACTGCGGTATAACGGCCAGATGCCCCCTATACCTTCATCGGATTTTGCTTTATTCATGGCATAGTATCTACATGTCATTTCATTCCTACCTAACTTAAACTAACTTAATATATGTAACAACAATAAGGCATATAACGACATGGTATAATATTTCATTTCACTCAACAGAGCACGATCTTCGGCCTCTTGTGCCTCGTCACGTCGTTGGCGTCATAGTTCCATAATCCCGCGATGAAAGGAATTCGAGTGGGACGCTGGCACCATCTACTGGTTGGATGCGGGTTTTCATGAAGTTCATTAGGGTGGCGATCTTGAGGTCCTTGTGGAGTCGGTCGCTCCTGACGTACCAGGGTGTATCGGTGATGATCCGGAGATACTTGTCCTGGATAGTCTGGAGGCGCTTGATGGTCGAGGGAGCGGCGTATGCCCATGCGTCGCAAGCGTGGGACAGCATCGGGCAGATGATCGAGATGTAAATCAGCATCTTGTTGTCGGTCGTTAGGACGCTGTTCCGCCCCATGAGCGGATACATTTTCTTGATGATGCCGTAGGCCTTGGCGCTTCAGCCTGCGACGTGATGGTTCAATCGGGGCGCCCTGTCCATGAGGAATACCAGGTACTCCACGGAATCACTCCATGGGATATCCTGGCCGAACATGGAGATGTTCCTCGTGGGCCTCATGTGTCTTCGGGTACACAGGACCGCGGTGCTTTTCTCGGGATTGATTCCTATGCGCCATTTGGAGGACCATCCTTCCAGGTCACCCGCTGCTCGTTGTAGGATCTTGCCCGCCTGGTGGTTGATGTGTGACTGGACGAGGACTGCAGTGTCGTCCGCGTAGGTGGCTAGGGTGGTTCCGTCGGTCTTCGGCAAATCTGAAACATAAAGATTGAAAAACGTAGGGGCGAGTATCGAACCTTGAGGAACTCCCGCGGTGGTTCTCCTGGGATGCGACCTGCAGTGGGGTAGTTTCATCCTGAATCATCGACTGGTTAGGTAGGATCGGATCATCTTCATCATGGATAGCGAGATCCCGCGTTCTAGCATCTTGAAGGGGAGTCAGTGGTGCCAAACCTTGTCGAAAGCCTTGGAGATGTCCAGAAACATCCCTTAGGTGAACTTCTTCCAGTTGAATCCACGTACGATGTGTTCCACGACTCGTAGTTCTTGTTGTGTGGTCGAGTGGCGAGGACGGAAGGCGAATTGCTCGTCGGGACGGATCTTGAGTTCTTCGATTGCTCCCGGTAGTCGGGTGTGGATGATCTTCTCCAGTAGTTTTGCCATCGTTGGTAGTAGGCTGATCGGGCGGTAGTTTCGAGGGTGGCTGTATTTCTTTCCGTGCTTCGGGATCATCACGGTGTGCGCTGCTTTCGATCTCATTGGGAAGTGTCGGAGTTGATGTTGTTAAAACGGTATATCACACTAAGTACAACAACGCACGAGCCGCGAATTGCGGCGGATGGCGGACGAGCGGTGCCGCGGGAGACCGTCGTGGATGGTTACTCGCTAGTCGTAGGAGCTGTAGCCATCTGGCTTTTGTACAAACCTATTTCGAAGAAAAGCAAGAAACGTCGTTGCAAACGAAAATCTTGGGTTCACCTTCTGCTCCAAAAAGAAGTACCAATGAAACTTTCGTAATATTCTATAGAGATTTGAAAAACTTCGAAGTTTTTCAACTACACAAGAATGCCAACATCATTTTTTGATGAATTACTGAACAAAATTAGATGGTAAATAGCTGTTGTAACTACAAACATGCGCGTATGTATATGCCCTGAAGAAAAGCTTTTAGTTACACTAAGGTAAGTAGCACAGAAAGACCACTATATATATATATATATATATATATATATATATATATATATATATATATATATATATATATATCAGGGCGAGTCACGCTCAACGGGACGAAATCTCCTGGGCAAACGGTAAGAAATAATAAAAAGTCCTTTTACAGGCATATGTAGATTAGATTAGTAACGGCTACAATTTGAAATTAATCTCATATATACAGGATGTTTCAAATTCGAGTAACATATCAAAGTTATGTTTTTTTAAATGGAACGCCCAGTATTTTATAAAACTTTTCAATTACTTTTTAAAAAATAATGTAAGTTTATTAAAGGTACCTTATAGCAAAGTTTGATAGTTTTCGATTTATTTGACATTTTGTGAAAATACGGTCTTCTTGAAAATAATTCATTGCAGCTTATCAAATCAATTTCAAGCTATAATGTTTTTGCTTATTTATTATACACTCTTCAAGTTTTCTATCGGTATAATTACAATAATAAATTGGTATACAGGGTGTTCCTAACAATTGGTTTAATTTTGATCATCTGTTTTGTGCAATTTCTTTGTTATTTTAAATCGAACACCCTGTATTTGATTACACTTTTGAATTTACCATACAAAAATATAGTTTATTTATTAAGGGTTTCGTATTCCTATCTTTAATACTTTCCGAGTAGTTTGCATTTGCATTTTATTATTTTAATACAAAATTTATAATAAATATTCAATATGATGTCCATTTTCACGAATGCACATTCATTTTTCAAATGATCTTCGCACATTTCTTAGCATGCCAGGAGTTATGGTGACGAATGCATTTTGAATACGTATTTTCATGTCTTCGATGGTTGTTAAGGGTTTCGTATGTCTATTTTTAATACGTTCTGTGTAATTTGTATTAGTTTACTAAAGATACATAAAATATTTATTTTATTCACAACGGAGGCTATGAATTTAATTTAGTATCTATCAAATGTACTTAATGTTAATAAAGAATTGCTAGTTTCATATCTAGTTTTTGTTCATTGACAATAAAATGAAGAAGTATTCGTTAGAAGATCGTGTCAATATGATTTTAGTTCTTGGGGAATGTTTGGAAAATTGTTTACTGGCAGCACGAGTGTATGCAGAAAGATTTCCTTTAAAAAATTATCCTCGCAAGGAAATCTTGCCAATAGTCTTTCAAACTATTGGCAAGATTTCGTGAAACTGGTAGCGTGGCATATAAAAAACGAGAATTGGAGATACCTAAAACGAGAAACGAAAATACGGAATTATTGGTGTTGCAATCAGTAATCGAAAATCCTAACATTAGTACAAGATGTGTATCTAAAGAAGTCAATCAAGTGTTAAAAGAATTCTTAAAAAACAGTGTTATCATCCATATCACATTGAAATGCACCAAAATTTATACGAACACGATTTTGAAAACAGGCTTGAATTTTGTTTACGATTTCTTGAAAAAGAAGGTAAAGAAGAACACTTTTAAACAAAATCCTATTTACCGATGAAGCTACTTTCGATAACAAGGAACTAGTTAACCGGCATAATTTTCACTATTACAGTACTGAAAATAACCACCAGTACAGAACAACAAATCATCAAAATCGATGGTCTCTGAATGTTTATGAGGGGATAATAGGAGACTACGTAATATGGCCACATTTTTTTGATGGTTATTTAAACGGAAGAAATTTCATTAGATTTTTAAGAAGTGATTTTTGGATTGTTTTACAAGACAACACATGTCAGAAGAGAAATGTGGTTACAACTAGACGGCGCTCCAGCACATTTTTCGCGTAATGTAAGACAATATTTCATTGAACATTTCCCAGGAAAAGGGATCGTCAGAGGCGGTCCTTATCAAGATCACCTGATCTAACACCAATGGATTTTTTTTTGTGGGGACACGTTAAAAATATCGTTTTTGATACCTGTCCTGCAACCATCGAAGACATGAAAATACGTATTCAAAATGCATTCGCCAGGATAACTGCTGACATGCTAAGGAATGTGAGAAGATCATTTGAAAAAATGAATGTGCATTCGTAAATTGAACATTTATTGTAAATTTTGTATTAAAATAATAAAATGCGCTAATTTTAGTAATCTAATGCAAATTACTCGGAAAGTATTGAAAATAGGCATACGAAACTCTTAAAAAATAAACTGTACTTTTGTAAGCAAATTCAAAAATGTAACAAAATACAGGGTGTTCCGTTTCAAATAACAAAGACATTGCACAAAAAAGATGATGAAAATTAAAGCAATTGTCAGGAACACCCTGTATAACAATTTGTTATTGTAATTATACCGATAGAAAACCTGAAGAGTCTATAATAAATAAGCGAAAACATTACAGCTTGAAATTGACTTGGTAAGCTGCAATTGATTATTTTCAAGAAGACCGTACTTTCACAAAATGTCAAATAAATCGAAAACTATCAAACTTAGCTATAAGGTACCTTTAATAAACTAACATTATTTTTTAAAGGTAATTGAAAAATTTAATAAAATACTGGGCGTTCCATTTAAAAAAAACATAACTTTGAAACACCCTATATGTGTGAGATATATTTTGAATTGTAGCCGTTACTAATCTACATATGCCTGTAAAAGGACTTTTTATTATTTCTTACCGTTTGCCTGTTGAGCTTGACTCACCCTACACACACACACACACACACACACACACACACACACACACACACACACACACACACACACACACACACACACACACATAATATATATATATATATATATATATATATATATATATATATATATATATATATATATATATATATATATATATATATATATATATATATATATATATATATATATATATATATATATACCGGTATTTCACGACGAAAAACACGGACTGTAGCGCTTAGACGCCACCGATTTTCAAAATTCTTTCAATGCCCACATTTTAAAATGATTTCCATTTATACAGGGTGTACCAAAAAATAGTGGCGGATCAAAGTTGTGTTTTTAAATGGAACACCCTGTATATTTTTCCATATTTGAATTGTACGAGTAAAATAAACCTAAGTTGCTATTATGGTGTGTATACGTAAACCTTACCCTTTTCGAAATATTTGAGATTTTTTAAAATTGTAAGGTAAATTTTATCAATTGATTCCTCATACTATAGTACAATAACGATAAAAAAAACTTTTGGTCACTATAAATAGTCAATATGATGTGCTATCAAATCCCATATGATTGGTTGGAGGAAATGTATACAGGGTGTTTAAAAAGGTTAGTCCTTTTCATTCTTATCTAAATGTAATTAACTTGGTTAGTTCAAATGGAATACCCTGCATATTTTTCTTTCCATTAATGGAGAATTTAATTATCTTTCAAACTGTATTAGGTTTTCCTATACCTAAAATCAATAGTTTTACAGTTATTCCCATTTTCTGCACTTTTTCGTAACTTATGCTGGCGGTGTTTTTAAATCTCTGTAGAAGTCTTGCGAAAACAACTTTATTAGGATGGTTGCACTTTGGGTATTTCTGAGCGTAACTTCTTATAGCTAGCAGATAGTTTGCCTCGCATTCGCCGATCACCAAAATCATATCGACCCGCTCTTGGATGGAATACATTTTCATTTTCGACTTTTTGTAATTACTTCAAGCACAGTTAAAGACAGCATTATAATTAAAATACAGAATGACAATGACAGTTTGCAAACGTCAATCCTAGAACAATAATTGCCTCCTGGATATATCCTTTCTTTCAAAATACGTAATTCCTGTAAATATTTCAATTAAATGGGAATAACTACAAAACCATTGATTTTAGGTATAGGAAAACCTAATACAGTTTAAAAGATAATTAAATTCTGCATTAATGGAAAGAAAAGTATACAGGGTATTCCATTTGAACTAAGCAAGTTAATTGTGTTTAAATCAGAATGAAAAGGATTCACTTTTTTAAACACCCTGTATAGATATCCTCCAACCAGTTATATGGGATTTGATAGCTCATTATATTGACTATTCATAGTGACCAATAGTTATTTTATCATTGTACTATAGTACGGGGTATCAATTGATAAAGTTTACTTTACAATTTTGAAAAATCTCAAAGATTTCGAAAAGCGTAATGTTTACGTATACATAGTATAACAGAAACTTAGGTTTATTTTACTCGTACAATTCGAATATGCAAAAATATACAGGGTGTTTCATTTTAAAAAAACAACTTTAATGTGCCACTATTTTTTGGTACACCCTGTATAAATGGAAATCATTTTAAAATGTGGGCATTATGATCCTACACCATACTGCATTGAAATAATTTTGAAAATTCTCTGATATTGTAGAATCAGATTCAGGTGAAGTTACGTTCCTTACAGTGTCGTACTCATTTGTAGTATTCTTGTCGAGACTGCATGAACCAGTGTTTGCTGAATAGACGTTACGTGAATAGTTTTTGGGTTGTGCTGGAGATATTTGGTAATTGTAATGCTGGTCTGTAGCCTCCATGATCACTTTCTTCATGTTCATTTTAGTTATTGCTTCGGGCACGCGGTTAAAATTGTTTAGCAACGATAGCAGCAAGTGGCGGTCCATATACCCTTATAAGCTCTGCACCAATGTTTTTACCTTCTTCTGTGTCATTAACATTTTTCTTCTTCCGTCTTGGAATACTTTGTATTGTCCTTCTCTCTCCTCACTATTGTCTACTTCACTTGCCTGTTCTTGTGTTTCCTGGCTTTCTTCAGTGAAATCGTTATCTTTCTTATTTCTTATTTCTTATTTCTTATTTCTTATTTCTTATTTCTTATTTCTTATTTCTTATTTCTTATTTCTTATTTCTTATTTCTTATTTCTTATTTCTTATTTCTTATTTTATTTCTTATTTCTTTCTTATTTCTTATTTCTTATTTATTTCTTATTTTTTCTTATTTCTTATTTCTTATTTCTTATTTCTTATTTCTTATTTCTTATTTCTTATTTCTTATTTCTTATTTATTTCTTATTTCTTATTTCTTATTTCTTATTTTTTCTTATTTCTTATTTCTTATTTCTTATTTCTTATTTCTTATTTCTTATTTCTTATTTCTTATTTCTTATTTCTTTTCTTATTTCTTATTTCTTATTTCTTATTTCTTATTTCTTATTTCTTTTTCTTATTTCTTATTTCTTATTTTTCTTATTTCTTATTTCTTATTTATTTCTTATTTCTTATTTCTTATTTCTTTTCTTATTTCTTATTTCTTATTTCTTTTTCTTATTTCTTATTTCTTATTTCTTATTTCTTATTTTTTCTTATTTCTTATTTCTTATTTTTATTTCTTATTTCTTATTTCTTTTATTTCTTATTTCTTATTTCTTTTTTATTTCTTATTTCTTATTTTTTCTATTTCTTATTTCTTATTTCTTATTTCTTATTTCTTATTTCTTATTTCTTATTTCTTATTTCTTATTTCTTATTTCTTATTTCTTATTTCTTATTTCTATTCTTATTTCTTATTTCTTATTTCTTATTTCTTATTTCTTATTTCTTATTTCTTATTTCTTATTTCTTATTTCTTATTTCTTTTATTTCTTATTTCTTATTATTTCTTATTTCTTATTTCTTATTTCTTATTTCTTATTTCTTATTTCTTATTTCTTATTTCTTATTTCTTTCTTATTTCTTATTTCTTATTTCTTATTTCTTATTTCTTATTTCTTTTTCTTTCATTTCTTATTTCTTTTCTTATTTCTTATTTCATTTATTTCTTATTTCTTATTTCTTATTTCTTATTTTATTTCTTATTTCTTATTTATTTCTTATTTCTTATTTCTTATTTCTTATTTCTTATTTCTTATTTCTTATTTCTTATTTCTTATTTCTTATTTCTTATTTCTATTTCTTATTTCTTATTTCTATTTATTTCTTATTTTTCTTATTTCTTATTTTATTTCTTATTTCTTATTTCTATTTATTTCTTATTTCTTATTTCTTATTTCTTATTTCTTATTTCTTATTTCTTATTTCTTATTTCTTATTTCTTATTTCTTATTTCTTATTTCTTATTTCTTATTTCTTATTTCTTATTTCTTATTTCTTATTTCTTATTTCTTATTTCTTATTTCTTATTTCTTATTTCTTATTTCTTATTTCTTATTTCTTATTTCTTATTTCTTATTTCTTATTTCTTATTTCTTATTTCTTATTTCTTATTTCTTATTTTTATTTCTTATTTCTTATTTCTTATTTCTTATTTCTTATTTCTTATTTCTTATTTCTTATTTTCTTATTTCTTATTTCTTATTTCTTATTTCTTATTTCTTATTTCTTATTTCTTATTTCTTATTTCTTATTTCTTATTTCTTATTTCTTATTTCTTATTTCTTATTTCTTATTTCTTATTTCTTATTTCTATTTCTTATTTCTTATTTCTTATTTCTTATTTCTTATTTCTTATTTCTTATTTCTTATTTCTTATTTCTTATTTCTTATTTCTTATTTCTTATTTCTTATTTCTTATTTCTTATTTCTTATTTCTTATTTCTTATTTCTTATTTCTTATTTCTTATTTCTTATTTCTTATTTCTTATTTCTTATTTCTTATTTCTTATTTCTTATTTCTTATTTCTTATTTCTTATTTATAGCAACAACGTCTTTCAGAAACATAAGATGGTTGAAGTAGATGTAAGTGGATTTTTTCGTAAAACCTGACCCACTTTTTAAAGCGCTGACCTTAGGATATTCCTTTACAAAAGCGTCCACTTCATCTGCAGAGACACGGACACCTGTAATAAAAAATAATTTTATTTTGTAGATACCTCGCTTCGGGATACTCTTTTGCTGATCTACACTACAGCTATCGTTTGGGAAAAACTACAATCAGTGGAATGCTCTACTATAACTACAAGCACTTTTTTTTATAGTTTTACTGGCGGTATGTGATAGCAATTATAAAGTCACCTATGTTGATATTGGCGCATATGGTAAATGCAGTAATTCCTCAATGTTTAAAGATTCTGGTTTTTACAAAAACCTGATGAATGGAAATAGTAATATACGCGATGACTCAGTAATAGAAGGCATTGAAGGCAAAATGCCTTATTTCCCGGTTGGCGATGAAGCATTCAGTCTATCAAACCATGTTTTACCTCCTTTCGCAGGAAACAAATTAACTCGAAGTAAAAGGATTTTTAACTATCGCTTATGCAGATCTCCTAGATACACTGAATGTACTTTTGGTATTTTAGCCAATAAATGGCGGATATTCCATCGACCCCTAAATGTCAACATAAACATAAACACAGTATTATCAAAGCTTGTTGCATACTTCATAACTTTACACGTGAAAGACATGGAGTTAATTTCTAGCACAGTTTACATACCCAACGTGAAGGCTTAGAAGATATTCCAAGAGGGCCAGTTCAAAGAATAAACCGATCAGTTTTTAACATCAGAAATTTAGTGGCAGATTATTTTTTATACGTCAATACTTTGCCATGGCAAGACACACTTGCTAACTAGTTGTAGGCAATATTTTCTTCCCTAGTAGAATTTATTAAATGTGTAACACCGAATGCCAACGAGTAGGTGTGTACAGGGTGGTCCGTTCATTATGGGATGACACATTATCTCAGAACTTGTAAGAAATAGCAACAGAATTTAAATACAAAAGTTGTTTAGCTTCATAATACAGGGTGTTTGGTTTTCCTGGACAAGTATTAACTTCCTTATTTCAAATAAAAAACTCGGTATTTTATTGTATTTTTCGATTCCTCCACAAAATTCTAGATATTTTTCATATCTAATGTCCTATACCTATCCTAAACTGTTTGCGAAATATTGACAATTGAAAATCTGCCATTTTGACACTCTGACAGGCTGTAAAATCTAAAACAAAATAAATTGACGAAAACGGTTTGCAAATTCCTATCTTAGTTTTTCATAAGCTATCCATCCGTTGGATGTGGAAGTAAAATAACGAAATTTTTATTGAAAACTGTATACATATCAAATTGTTCGGAACCGCTTTTCTCGAAATCGGTGAGGTTTAGCTTCAGAATAAAAGTACCTTTTTTTCAACAAAAACTTCAAAAACTCTAGATTAATCCACAAATTGGAGAAAATATCATTGGTGTTCAAGTTAAGGTCAGGCCATCCCAAAAACTACGGCACTGAGCTATTTTTCAGAACAACAATAACATCAAAATTTAGTTTTCATCATACAATTTCACTTTTCTGAATCGCACTGTCATATCTTCAGCCGTTACAGTATTATCGCAAAAAAAAGCAATTATTTTGTCTGTTAAAGTGTCCTGCATCTTTGTAATAAAGGGAGTTAGAACCCATGTTTACAGGAACTTATTTTCATTAGTACTATCTGATACCGCAGTGTGTTACACCTACTCAGGGGCGCCCTGTATAATTTCGTTAGTTACGATACTCGGTCATAGAACAAAAATATTTCACTGAGTGAGGAATTATTTTTGAAGTTAAAAGGAAATAAATACACGTAAAAGTATATACACGCCTATGAAAGCATTCACGTTCGAACATGAAATACTTTTTAAGATGAGTCTGTTCATCAATGTTAGATTCCATGTTGATAATATACAGTGCCTAGTTACTGCATTCAGAACACCAGCGAAGCTTGCCAAGGGTCTCTATCAACCACATCTAAGTTGCCAAAAGTCATAAGGAGAAAAAGGAATGCTATTGCCTATACCCCGCCGAATCCTTTAAACTTGCAAAATTTGGAAATTCCAGAAGAGTATAGGAGACATGAACTCGTTTGCGACCTGTACTGGATTGTTTGTGGATAGCACCTTTAATATTTCTCTCGGCTTATTTACGCAAGTATATACCATTTCTGGATTGAAACATAGCGGCTTTCGTCACATTATTTACGCCCTTTTTCTCAATAAGAGAAAAACAACGTATGATAGACATTTTCAACAATTTCCAACAATGATGCATGGTCTGCAACCACATATAAACTGTGATTTGGAATTAGCCGAATTACAAACTCTACCGGAACAATTTCCTACTGAACAGATTCGTAGCAGGACTTAAAAATTCCTACAATATCGACGCTGCATTTGTACTTCAAGCCCGAATGTTACCTGCCTGGCATTTGTTCCTATTGATGATTTGGACCAAACTGTTGATGAATTATCACATGCGTTTCGAGAAGAACTGCAACCAATTTTGGATTGTTTCGAAGATAACTACATCGGAAGGAGAAATCGTCGTGGAAATGGACATCGCCAGCCATTGTTTCACTACAGAATGTGGAAAGTCTACGAGGAAAGGTGAAGATCGGACAAACAACGATGCTGAAGGGACCCATAGACGACTACGAGTAGAACTTGGTACGCCAAACCCCACAATTTTGAAATTTGTCGATAGTCTTAGAAGACTGCAACACGGAAGAAATGTGTATTCTGGACACCTTGTAGCAGGACGAAAGTCACCGTTTAAACTAAAGAAATACAGAGGTGCAAATTCGACGAATTGTTCAGACCTATCGCGACAGAAACATAATTGAGTTTCTTCGTGGAATAGCACACAATTTCGAAATGGATTAATGTCAATAATTGTACATATGTAAATTCTGATTGCTAATTAAATAAAATATTCTGCCAAAACCTTCCTTAAAAAGTTACAAACGTACTCCTAAAATGTACCTCCATGTAGAAATATTAGCATTATTATAAAACATTGGTCGACAGCAAGGTAAAAATGTGTATACATCTAAATCATTAAACTTTAGTCAAATTAAAATATCTGAACCGCTGAAGTCGAAGTTCCTATTGCTCCTTATAACAAACCAAAAGGAAATGTAACATTGGATGGTTATATAGGCATTCCTACTAACTCATTCAATGTTGAACACACACACACACGTACGCACGCACGCACACATACACACACACCAAACACGCGCACACGCACACACGCACAAACGTACACACGCACACACGCTCACACGCACACACAAAAGACACACGTACGCACAGACCCATGGACATGCGTTTACTCGGATACGCAATCACACGGCCACGCGGAGTGGCTGACACACGGACACAGGCACGGACAAGGACATGAACACGAAAACGGACACGGGCTTTGACACTGGGGGGGTAAGTGGACAATAGCACGCGCATGCGCACACGCTCACGTACATGTACACCCACAGACACACACGTGTGCAGTGAGAACATCTAAAACACCCTTAAATTTAGACATTTGCGTTCTTTAGAGGTTGTAGTTGTAAGAAATTAAACAACCTCCAGCATGACATTTGCTATATTAAGATATAAAAAGATAATTGCAAAATAACAACTAATTGACTGTTCTCGAATATTGTTTGTAACTTATTATTATTACCGATTCAAGGAAGCTAGTGAAGGTATGATGTGCCCGATTGGTCCAACAATTTTTGCAATTATCTGTTTATCCCATTTTTCTCAAAAATGAACAACTCTTACAGTCAGGTCATCTGGTTTGGGCTCATTTTTTTCTACATTAGGTAAAAACTGGTTGTAAACAAATTAAACAAATGATCCTGCGACTTGGGGTTTCTCAGATAACCCGTTACTGTGGGGAATCTGCTACTTTCTGCACTACGCTTTTAATAAATACATTAGGTTAATTTATATATATATATATATATATATATATATATATAGCGTTCTGGCAGCGGCAAAACGGCCGCGTCGAACCGGCCACGACGAAACGTCCCATTCCTATCTGTGTTTGCATGTTTTATACGCGCAGTATTTATTTATTTATTTTTGTCTTGTAATAATTCAATTATTATTAGTATTTATTTTTTTTTAATAAACGAATAAGTTAAAAAATAATAATTTAATATTAGTCAAGTTGCTTTGATATGTGTGAATCTTTGTGATACTGCAGGCTCACATTCCATTAATATAAGTAATTTGATTGTAATCTCGTTATGTTTAGAATTTACATCAGTTCTACATACATAAAGAGAAAATTTGCATCTATTGGGGTTGAATCTCGATGGCGCAGTTGGTTAGCGCGGTACTCTAGCAAAGTACAGGTCGTAGGTTCAAATCCTACTCGAGGTATTTTATTTATGTATTTAATAAAGTTAATAATAATTTTTAATTATAAGTATTCGAGTAAGTGTTTTAAGGAAAACTTATTTGAGTATTTTATTTTCAATGAGTCATAGAAAAGTTGATTTTAACCATGGTGAATCAAAGTGTGCGCCTACAAAAATTATAGAATCAGAATTATGCCTCAGTATGTATTGAAAAACTTTTGTAACAATTGTTGCTTTATTTTGGTTTGAAATCAAATGTTTTAGAGGCCTGTAAGAATGTAAATCTGGATCAAGATGTAGTAAAGTTTCTAAATAGGGGATGAAAGTTAAGACAGAAGTTGAGAATCTGGCCGGAAAAAAACAAATACTCTCAAGTGACCCCGTTTGCATCCAAATGCATTCCTAAGTAGACCCCCCCACCCGCCCCAATTAACAGCGCTGGCAGGCAAATTCCCATCCAATGGTAGAAAACATGAAGAGTCTTTGGGTAATTTTTTTTTCTGAACATACAAATCTGCTGATCGTGAGATGAAACTGAAATTGAAAATATTTATTTATTTGGTTATGCAATATTTGGTCCAATATAATGTTTTGCGGTTTTCTGTGACTTGTGCTTAAATAATTTTTGGTATGCAATTAATTAATCAACCTAGCTAAGCGTACCTTATTGTGGGAAGGCCCCAGTATATTTTCACAAAATATTCACTCTAATGTATAGTGGATTTACCGCCTATTCCTAGAAACCTTACAAACTATTATCAGATCATAAAATTACAAAAAATTACAATTCAATGAACCTTTCAATTTAAATTCAAATGCAGCAACTATAGCAGTATTATTTTAAACAAACTAAAATTAATGTGTCATGATCGGTTACAAGTTTAAATTTATTAAGTTATTCGCTGCTATAAATACTATAAATTGGACAGTAATCTCGAATTTATGTGTCATTAACATATAAAAACATATATTAATACATATTTATATATCTGCACTTGTTAGGACATTAGTAAACTCACAATAACACCCAGTGTGTGCTACAAGAAAAATAATCAGTTATCACATTAATGTACATAAATTTAAAGCTAGCCGCGGTCATATGCAGGGTATCCTGGAAGAACACTAGCAACGCTTAAACACATGTTATAAATGTGTCAATGATCTGTCGAAAAAACGTTTAGTAAAGGACACGAAACAGAATTGTAGAAAACTTTCAAATTCTAAAACTTTCTTGAATATGAACATTTCTGTGAATGTATTTAAAAGTGGATTTAATATGCGAAACAAAACATCACTAACCATGCTTTAACGAAATCAACCATTTATGGGATAACTTAACTTTTTGAAATGAAAGGCAATACTATTAAGTACCAAACATAATAAGGTAGGTTTTCGTTAAAGAATAACGGGCTATAATTTTAACAATCTCACAATGCCTCGATCCTTTATGATATATATTCCATAAGTTTTAAGTCATACCATTTCAACTGTATAAGTATATTAAAACATAAGTTGCAGAAGGCCAACTATTCTAACACGAGTCCAAGATTCGAACCTCGCGGCCCAGGTTCGAATGTACGGGTGCTTAGAAGGCCTGCAACATATGCGTTATACTATTTTCTTTGTTTTGAGCTTATTTAATCTTATTAATTACTAACGACTTAAAAAATCTAGTTGTAAAATAATTAGGTTGGCAATAGTGAGCTAATTTGCTAGTTTCCGTAACAACTAATAAATAATGTTTATGTTAATTTAATTTTCTAATAGTGTGTATAACGCAAACTCTTAAAAAAAATCACTAAAAATCTTTTTGTAATCGTTACTTTTAATACATAAAGAGAAAAGTGGTATATAACTAAATATATAAACTTTTTTATGTATGTATTTAATTTGACATTTGTCAACAAATACTTCAAAATTTAATTTTTTTCTAATTTTATGTGAACGATTACAAAAAAATGTATTCGCAACACGTGCGCTGTCACCTTTTTGGTGCTCGGCCATATATTTTATCCCTCGGCTACGCCTCGGGTAAAAAAGAACAGCCTCGCACCAAGAAATGTGTAAACAGCGCACTAGTTGCGAAATCTACTATTTTATGATTTGACTTCATTCCAACACTATTTTTGATGGAGTAATGTTATTCTAAACGCAAAAAAAGAGAAAAACACTTAAATAAATACACGGTGTTAATTAATTATAGGCCGTAGTGCGCATTCCTAAATCACATTCAAGTAGAAAAGTTCATATAAACATGTGTCCTAAAAAGTCTGGTTTTCAAGATACAGGGTGTTAAAGCCTTTAATAAAAATATTTTTTTAATTAATATCTCAAAGATCGTTTTGCCGATTTTTTTTGAAACTTGGGAGTGTTGTTTATTGTGATAAGACACTACGTCATCACTAACTAGATGATAATTATTCTTCCAGTGGCGTCCCGGGGGACAGGCTTACAGATAATATTGACAAAAAAAAATGTGCGTCACTGATTTTTTAAAAATTTTATATTTTTGTGGGATTAAGCGGTTAAAAATACAACTTTTTGGTTTCTTGATATTTGTTCGTATCTTACCTCGTTTTCGAGAAAAACATGAAGCCAGTTCATTGCGTGTCGAAAAATTGTTAAAATACAATCGAGTTAACGTTGCCCATTGCTAGGTAATATTTTGTTGTTGTTATGAACGTAATGTTTTCGACATTCCGTGACAGTTTGTTATTATTTTTCTTTGGTCAAAAAAGTAGATTGTGCTATTAAAAAAATGGTAAATAATTATTTTAATTTGGAGATGACAAATGCATTTTGTTTACGGTCTTGCCAAGAAGCTATCCTGATCGTCGGAAAAATATTCATAAACATTTGTCGTCGCCTGACTGAATCTGTCAGTTTCAAACGTAATACCTCCGGGGGAAGACCTCGTACAATTCGAACTCCGGCTGTTGAGGAGGCTATCGCACATGATTCCATCATTATGTTTATGGACGAAGCGCATTTTTCCAGAAATGCAATAATTTATTTGCACAATAATCACAACTGGGCCCAAGAAAATTCTCAGAGGCACATTTTCAGGAACAATATTTTTCTCAACATAGGTGCCTATTTGATTGGAATATTTTTTTTCCGAGACACCCTAAAGGAACAATCATACAGTAATTTTCTACAAAATGATTTGCCTTTACTTGTTGAAGATGTTCCTCTTTAGTTACGACAACAGCATTGGTTCATGCATGATGGTGCTCCAGCGCACTTTAGTATATTATCACGTGAGTATTTGAATGGAGTTTACCAAAATCGTTGGATATGTCGCGACGACCCACAATTTTGGCCACCTAGATCGCCTGACTTGAATAGCCTAGATTTTTATTTGTGAGGGAACCTACAATCATTAGTTTATACTACACCAATCAAGACAGTGGAACAACTGAGGAATATAGTTGTTAACAGATGTGAAACCATACGTAACACTCATGGAATTTTCTAAAGGGTTTGTCACTAGATAAGAAGAAGAGCAGAATCCTGCATTGAGGCGGGAGAGGATCATTTCCAACATTTTTTGTGCATATTCTGTTAAATTGTTATTACTCTTCAATTGTTAGGTTTAAAAATGACTTATAAATAAATACCAACGAGCAAAGTTAACTTGATTTGATTTTAACAATTTTTCGACATGCAATGAAGTGGTTTTATTTTTTTTCTCTAAAACCAAGTAATATACGAAAAAATACCGAGAGACCAAGCTGCTTAATTCGACAAAATTTTTCAAGTTTTATAAAGTGAATGGCGCACATTCTTTGTCAACATTATTTGTGAGACTGTCCCCCGGCCCCTCCAGCGGAACGTATAATTATCATCTAGTTAATAATAACTTAGTGCCTTAGCACAATAAACAACACTGCCAAATTTCAACAAAAAAAAACAATTTTTTTTAAAACGCCCTGTATCTTGAAAACCAGATTTTGCAACTTGAATTTGTTTCAGGAATGCCCTTGAAATTACGGCTTATTATTAAGTAACACCTTGTATATTGTACAACGGAATTGCTGAATTAGCAGTTACCAAAATTCCTCTACCCTGTGGAAATTTTGTTAATATTACATATGTAAACAAATTATTACCAAACAGCTAGAGTATTTTTATAAATAATTGTGGTACTGTACAGATTAAGTTTAGCGTAACGTGCTGAAGAACTCGAGACCCCTTAGGAGGATATTACACGGATTTGGGACTGCTGACAAATACCTATTAATGGCTACCTTAATCTTTCTCATATCATAGGATGATCATTTCAAACCATAGAAGCCGCGAAAAATAATGTAGATTGCGCTCGTTTGGTACGATAGCTTAAAATTTATAATGTATATTGGTAATGTGAATAAGTCAACCGAGTATCCATTGCGAAGGTGTCACGAGATCAAATAACCTAATGTAGCAGCACAGTAGCCGTTGTAACATAAATACTAGAAAAAAAGGTTTGAAACTATTCTTCTAGGTTGAAGGAAATGAGAAATGTATTGTTGAGGTTAAGGACAGTTCATTTTGGACCTTTTACAGCAGAAGGATTTATCAGGAGATAAAGCACTGTCTAAGTATGTACGGAAGGCCTATTTTATGTGCAGCTGATAAGAGATAGTCAATTCTCAATAGATTTGAAGATACAGTAATTTTGAATGTGTGATATAGTAATAAGCCACACTGATTATTATTAGCATTAAATTAATACTAGATTATTACTTTTCCGTTCAAGGATACGTTAAATGTCTCTGTTGATTGGAATAATGAACTACAATGAAGGGTGTTGTTGTATACAAAGTAATGGATCGGGTTAGTAGTTGCAGATCATTTATGTGTAGCAGAAAAAGTGTGAACCTATCACTGTAGCCATGCCTACGTTAATGCAAAAAAAACATGAACTACTACAGGTATTCATCTTTTATCAAGAACACTGGAAACCCAATCGATGAGTAAATGGGTTGACTCAAACGCGGTTAGTTTGGAACGTAAACACTTACGCCAAACTTGATCAAATGTTTTTGAAGTATCTAAAGCGACTAAAACTGTTTTACCGTATCTTTCTAATGTATTCTTACAAACTTAAATCACAGATGAAAGATCATCTGTTGAACTACTTTCCTTAAAACCATATCAGTAGGTATAAGCTGTATTTCGAAAAATTATGAACACTCTAGCTTAACGCAAATAGATCCACAAACAAATTGGCTCTATCTGCAGCGTAAGCTAGTAGAGATCTGTCAAGAGATGTCAAGAGGGGAATTAATTATATACCAGAGTTTATACCGATGGCCTAAGCTAGAGATAAAATTTAGTATCCAACGGACATGCAGATAGATCACTGTTGTTCGCACAACCTTCAGGTTTAATGATAATACTTGCAGGTACTTCTAGTACCAACGTATAGCTCTAGGTTGTTTCATTGGGTTTCTGATTGATATCAGATTTATTACAAGCTTTGTTATGAACGAATAAGTTCCAAAGTAATTAAAACATAAGATTTATTTTTCGAAGATACTGCATAAACACAAGCCCTATTGAACCAGAATTAGGAAAGAGAGTGACTAATGGTTTTGTTTTTTGGGAATGTAAACGGGAAGGTTTTAAAGAAATTTGGTAGATCACTGCATTTAACGGATTTAACCACTACAAGGTTATATCAACGATACAAACAACTGAGGAATTTGGGATGTTTTTTCTCGAGGCTTCTTATTTATCTGTCTTTGTATTTATGACTACTTTACAATTCCATTGGGAAGTTTTGACCCAGCACAATCTAACCTAGCAGCTAGCGAAGTAATTAGAGCACTTAGGAAGCATGGTTAGAGATTTATTATTTGCACTGGACTAGTATAAATGTTAGTATGAATAATCCTTGTACAAAAGTACAGATAAATCAGAACAAGAAATGAAATATATAGTAAATAGTAATTCATTCATTCAATAAACATTAAGAAAGAAATAAAATTTTAAGTTACCCAAATTATTGTTATACTCAATAACACAAATTAATGTAAACTGTAGATTTCTACCACAAATAATTTATTAATTTAGAAAGCGAAATATCAAAAATAGATTATCGAAATTTTATTCTGCAGAAAGCAATAACACATGAAAGAAAGTTGTTATTTGTAAACGTTATTGTTTACTCAACCCAACAATGATTGTAAGTAAAACTAAACGAAACGTAGACCGTTGAGCTTAAGGCTATAAATACTAGAGTTAGTAACCGATCTTTCTATGAAACTCTGTATTCAAAGTTAATAATAAAGAAAAATAAGTGGTCATGGCACAAAGTCTCTACTGTAAAGGAAAGATAAATACAATAAAATAAAATTTACATTAAAGTTCTTTATACATAACTGAAGTTGGGCATCAACGACAGTTACAAGCAAATAAGTTATACACATATAAGAATAAAGCATATGTAAATAAATGGTGTAGGAATTAGTTCATTTAACCAAATTTGAATATGTTAGCTGACGTACACATTATTTGTGTATATTTAAGCATATATAGCATTTTTCTATTAATAATTAAATTTTAGTGGATATGTTGATACTTTCTTCTTAGATTACTCATTATGCGAATAACAGTGTATATTTTTTATCATCTGTAATGGGTATTTAGCCACATTAATGTTTTAGTTTTATGCATAATGTGGTGAATGGCTAAATTTCCGCTTGTGCTACGTTCCGATGCAACTCGTGTGCTAAGTTTACTCCCCTGCATAAGATATGCAATAGTTTTGAGCTGCATTTTTACATTAATTTATTATATCTAATAGGGAAATCCTTCCCAGGCGTTAACAAATTTCTCTTGTGCGTTATGAAAATTTTGTATAGTTTTAAAATTGAGTATATATGGTTCGATTTCATATTTAAGGAAGCGTGTAGTTTGTAAACCTGATGTCATGGCGTTTATGTGGTCATATGGATTGCGCTCGAGTTGGAGGATACCTTTCGTGTTTTTGTCGTTAAATATGGAAGCAAGATATATTACCACACGCTGTTTAGTAGGCCTGCTTTAGTAACTACACCATACTTGCATTGCTTGCTTTGGATCGAGGATACGTTAAGTTTACCTTTACGTTATTAATTTAATATCTTATCTTTATGTTGAATGTGCAACAAATAAGTACATACCCCTTTTTGTGCAAATTACGTTATTATTAAGTGGATAAATTAGACGAATCTACGAACATTAAAGTTGAGCTAGTCTAATATTGTTACGGAAAGTTTAATATGGTAGTGAAAAGAAAACAACTGATTTCAGGTAGTGTTTTCTAAGATAAAAACGTTTGAGTACATGACTTTACTTCAGTTGTCACATAGGTCACAAAAATTTAGGTATTACATTGAAGTTATTCAGTTTCAGTCAACCTTCATTTCTAAATAATTCTACTTGAAGATAGGTTATATTTTATGTATAGTTTTTATGCATCGATTAAGAATTAGTTTACTATCGTAAAGCATTGCGTAAAGTATACGTACTACTTTTATTTGCATTTATGCTTAAATTAATCAGCAGATATCATTTTTATTTATTAAATATGCAGTTGTTGTATTATTTACATATCGTATTAAAGTACAACTCTCCCATTTTTTGTTGTATTCTAATTAGCTAAAAAATGAGTGATGTTTGACATGCATATCTGATTTATAGGTTTTAATATTATCTCTGTATTCCCTTATGACCGGTTGATAAGGAAAACAGCTCTCAATCTACAGTAAGTATCTTATGTAATGTGTATCGCTGATATAAGCCGTGGTGCAAACTTACCTTTATTATATGTTATGAGTCTTAAAATTTATTTGTTGCAAAGTTACCTTGAACATTTTATTTCTTATAACGAATAATTAAATAGTATTAACGAAATCTCTACAATCAATATAACACCTACACAATTTCCACTTGTGCAAACAGGCAGTAGATTATCATAAATTCATTGCCTTGATAACAAGGTGAAATGAATGTAATTGTGAACTAATCCGTTTCGATGTTTTCAAAGAGAGATAGAACAACTAAAGGTGTATCGGTAGAGTGTAGATGATGGAATTAACAGTTACAGTAAGTAGTCTTGAGCTTAGGCAAAAGGTAACTATGTAATTTCCGTAATAATCGTAGAAGTAATTTTTTTGAGTAATCGCAATGGTATGACCACAATGTTGTGACCAACATAGTACAGAAAATGATACAGAGAAGTCCAGAAAATGAAAATTCCTAAATTAATTTTAGAAATGTGGATGTATAAATAAAAAAATGTGAAATTAACTTACCACATTTCACACATACGTTTCGATGAGAAACTTTACTTCCGAGATAAGCTCGTTGAAGACGAAATATATAATTAACCTTATTTAAGATAGATTATGCATTGGATTATATTCCAATTAACGGGTGTTTAAAATTAAGCATAAATACTTACAAGCACGTATGCTTCAGACCATTATAGTTTCAGAAAATGTTATCTCATATCAAACTAGATTCCAATTTTTACCGATAGATGTAGTAAATATGTATGAAATTTATATAATTATATCAATAAATTAATTTTAATGTAGAAAAAACGGAAAGCAATGTGCTTCATTCCCTCCCCAAAGGGGACGTCGGGCTACTCGAGCTTTCCACACTCCTTCAGCCACAGCGATGGATTCCCAACATACATATACAGGGACCTACATCTTAGCTCCCGTCTTCTACTACATCCAAATGATTTATATTAGAAAAAGTGTTAAAATGGCCAATAAACTGAAGTCTAGACAGCACATTTTGAAAATATTTTCACAAATACAGGGTGGTCCATAAGTACATGACAACACAAACTTATGTATTTTTTAATGGAACTCTCTCTATGTTATTCAAGATTTAAATTCTCGCTTCGTACATTACCTCAACAAAATTTTAGCATCTTATACCGAATGCTTTCATAGATATGACAATTTCTTTGTCTGAATGGACATGTGTCGATCACTCTGTATCTTTGAAGATACCGAGCTAGTAGCGTAGTGGTGACACGACCTGCTTAGCATTCGGGAGGTAATGGGTTAGATTCACCATACCGTCTACCTTGTATGAGGTTTTTTCAGGAGGTTTTCTTCATACATATGCACACCATGTGCAGCTACTTAGGCGAATGCTGGGGTAGTATTTTCCCCCTCAGAACTCTAACTCCTTTCGTTCCGATCATATCCTGACCACACCCATTCTTAATCCCACCATGTATATATACGTAATGTATGTATGTATGCTGGGAATCCATGATTGTGGCTGAAGGAGCTCGGATAGCACGAGCAACCCGCCCTCGCCCTTGTGGAGGGAAGAAAATACGTAGTCCTTTTCTTCCCTTTCAAGAACAAACGAAATTAATTATTATTTGTAGTAGGATATTTTATGTATAATAGTGTCTATTGTCTATTGTCTATACAGATGGATACACGAAATATCGGAAGTCGTATACAGTATGATCCAAAACGAGAATCGTAGATTTTCTCGAAATTTTTAAATGGAACACCCTATATTTTTAATCTTCCTGGGCTAACTTATTTGCTACTTTATCAATTTTTATTAAGCATTCCCTATACCCAAACCCACCTTTTTTTAGTTAAATTCGTCTTTATCCGAAGCAGTTATATCTATTGTATACGCAACGTTTTTTATATTTGTAATTATACTGATATGTTTCAAGGTTTCAGAAATATTCATCAAAAGCTGTTATTAGACATAGTAAACTTATGAACAGTTTTATTTCAAAATTATTGTAACATCATTAACGTATGTATAAATAAAGTTTTTGGCATCAATTTTGAATTTCAAAATTTATAGCTAAAAATCTACGTTCAATATGTCTTCTGTTTTCTTGGAGGCACAACTGTTGTTTGAAAATAAATTTCTGCTCTTCTTAGCATGTCGAGCGTAATACCCTCAAACGTATTCCTTATTGTTTGTTGCATATTTTATTATGTAGTTTTCGGCCCTCGGTAAACGATTTCCCTTACATATCCCCACAAAAGAAATCCAGTGTAGTTAAATCGGGGAATTGGGGTGGCCAGTTACACGGTTCTACTCTACCAATTTAACGATTTGAAAAGAATGAATTAAGATGATCCCTGACGTGAACGGAATAATAAGCGGGGGCTCCATCTTGTTGCATCCATATTTCATTCCTCACAGTTATTGGCAAAGTTGCACATAGATTTTGCAAATGATTTTGCTCTATTCAAATGCCCGTTGAAAAAATGTGGTCCAATGACATGTTCACCTATAATTCCGCCCTAAACATTTATAGGCCATTTGTGTTGATTTTCAACCTGCCCGAAAATCCTCGTATTCTAGCAGTAGTGGAAGTTATAACGATTCACAAATCCGTTTTTGTGGAATGTAGCTTCATCCGAGAACAAAACCTTATCAAAAAAGTTCTAAGTTGTATCAATTTTATGTTTAGCCCAATTGCTAAATACGACACGTCGCTCGAAATCCCCGATATAGTTGTTTATGAAACTGGATATGATACGGATGAAAACGGTTATCCTTCAAAATCCTTTAAACGCTTCGTTCACTAACACCTACAGTAGAACTCATTGCTTTTTGACTAACTGAAGGATTCTCGGTAACAGATACCGTAACACACAATTCATTTTATTCACTTTGGACGGGCCTACTCTTAACTGGTTTTGTGTAGTCTACATGTCCCGTTTGTATAAATCATTGTAATACATTTCCAGGCTCCGCTTGTCTGGATGTCTTCGTTTCGGATAACGCTCTGCATAAACTCGACTTGCCAGAAAAGAGTACTCTAGCAAATTACATGTCGTAGGTTCAAGTCCTACTATGCACAAAAATTATAGTTGATACGTAAATTGAAACGTTAATGTTAATTTATTTGACAGTTACCAGGCATTCTTTTTCCATGGTCAGCTATTAGATACCTTATCCTACTTTTCTAAAGAAAATATGATAACGGTAGTTTTGTTTTGTGTTATGGATTTATGGGCCACCCTGTATTTGTGAAAAATTCTGTAGAATACGGGAGCTAAGATTCAGGGTCCTGTATTCCTTACGTATACATGGTGTCCCGTAAATAAGTACGATAAGTTAGAGGAATGGTAGATCGTTAAGAAATATTTAAAATACCTAAATATAATTTATCTCTAACCTTAGTTAGTTTGTCAGATACAGGCTGATAAAGGGAACAGAAGAAATACACATTTTACTTCAGATCTTCTCGGAGGATAGAAATACAAATTTAAAATTTTTTATACTTATATTTCAAAACTCATCAACAGTATTAATTTTGTCATATTCTTGAAACACCCTGTATTTCGAGCTAAAGACTTTTGTTTGAAATTCTACACTAAATTATCTACATAAAAGGTACTCTTTGTTGAACTCGAAACTTACATTAAAACACTTTTTTACATTGTACAATTGTTTATACAATAAAGGACCCCGCACCACTTAAATACCTAATGTCTTTCTGTCGATTTGGCTAAATTTTGTGATATGTTATAGATTGTAAGGTTCTAATCAAAGGCTACCATAGGCAGAAAGTCGAATCGCAAAAATCTAAGACAACCCTCTGCAAGCAGTTTCTATTCTATCTGTGAAGTCCCCCACCGTATTGATTTGTGTCGAATGTACTTTTTGTTTTAATATTGATGTGTTTTGAAGACTATAACAAATTTTAAATTTGTATTTCTATCCCCCGAGAAGATTTGCAATAAAATGTGTATTTCTTCTACACCCTGTATCAGCCTGTATCTCATAAACTAACAAGGTTAGTGAAAAATTGTATTTAGGTATTTTAAATATTCCTTAACGATCTACCATTTCTCTAATTTACGGTACTCATTTACGGGACACCCTGTATATTTCTGATGGGACCAAGAATGGGTGCGGTCAGGATAGGATAGGAAGGAATGGAGTTAAGGTTCTGATGAAGAAGATACTATCTCAGCATTCTCCTACATAGCCGCACATCATGCGCTTGTATACAGTGAACATGACGCTATATGTGTTTCAAGAAAACCCTTTAAAAAACCGCATACAATGTAGACTGTAGCGGGGATCGAACCCATTACCGCCGAAATGCTAAGCAGATTGTGTTAGCACAGATCCAACTAGCTCGATTAATGTAGAAACAAGTAAAGAAAGATATGTAACGATGAGCTTATTTATACCCACAAAGTAACAAATTACAATTTAATTAGGGAATACATAATAAGAATGTATACAATCTTTTTATGTAGGGCAAAATTATTAGGTGCACAAAATTAACTAAGGGAGATCGTGAATGTGGGCTATAACTTTCATCGAAATGTTTAAATTTGTGTAAGAGGTAAATAAAAATACACGATTTAATACCAAGATAAGTACTTTAAGGATAATCGATTAAGGGTAGATAAAGTATGACCCATAGGTCGTACCGAGTTCAGGAAATTTGAGAACCAATGTTAAGGAGCCCACGTTAAGAGTGGCGGTACCTTTCCAGCTCGCATCTGAAACACATGTCTACCATTTTATTACAAGTTTTGTGATGAACGAATAAGTTCAAAAATGAATATGTAATTAAAAATTATTATTAATTTTATTAAAACATAAATAAAGAGTTTACCTCGAGTAGAATTTGAACCTACGACCTGTACTTTGCTAGAGTACCGCGCTAACCAACTGCACCATCAAGGTTCAAGCCCCAATCGATGTAAATCTTGTCTTTATGTATGTAGAACTGATGTAAATTCTAAATATAATGAGGTATTATATTTAGAATTTACATCAGTTATACTTACATGAAGCCAAAATTTACATCGATTGGGGCTTGGATCTCGATAGCGCAGTTGGTTAGCGCGGTACTCTTGCTGGTCGTAGGTTCAAATCCTACTCGAGGTAAACTTTTTGTTTATGTATTTAATAAAATTAATAATAATTTTTAATTACATGTCTACCACTTCGTGAATTGCAATATTATTCTCCGTATAATTTTACATCCTTTCCACTTAACGTTAGGGCAAAGTTAATTAGTTTAAACCCCAAATACTGATAATTTAGGTAATGATGTGGTCAGAGATCCTATAAACCATTATGTTTTGCTTCTAAAATGCATTACTCTACAATTTAACACTTTTATACTGATAAAAAACAAGTTTTATTATACAGACATACTTTTCGCCTGGATAATATACTTGAAATTCCGTTCTTCTCAAAATGGTTTAGATGTCATGAGACCATCATAGGTGATTGAGTAGTTTGATTCACTGCATACAGTCCATACATGAATCCTATCTAACAGATCTTGGATCAGTTGGAACCACATACCCCAAGGCATATGCTAGCACCTGGAGAACTGAGAAAGTTGGTACTAACAGTGAAATAGCATCGAGAATAATGTGATGCACAATTTAATTGAAAGTACATTTTATCGATTTCAAGCAATCATTAACGCATCAATAGCGCATATAATTATGAATAGTCGTTTGATTGTGCATTTTTTTGCTTTTTCAGTATGAATCTTAAAAACGCAGTTATTCAATTCTATATTGAATCTTAATATGAGCTTTCAAAATATACTACAGTGATTTATACTTTGCAAACATAGGTTTAAAGAATTAAAATCCAAAAAGATATCACAATTTCAACGTAGGTAACCTAATGTTTTTGCTTGCCAGTATATAAACCTAAAAAATTTAGCAAATTGCTCGGGTGGTCATATACAGAAAAATTATTATTATGAGGCCACGAGTGCAAATGGAATGCTGTTTCTCAACACATCTATTTAAATATCTGCATACTTGTATGTAAAAAATGGTACTTAATTTACTTCAAATCCCTAAAATTACTAACATATTTATGAAACCTACGCAAATTATTTATTACGTATTTAATATCTAAAACAAGCTTTTTAGTTGTTTCAGTTTTAATTAGTCAGTACTAAATATAGAAGTGTTTATTCAAATTATGTTAACCCACAAAGTTTCATTAATAGCTAGACGTCATTTCCACGTTTTCCTTTTTTTTCTGAGTGAGTAAAAAAGCCAACAAGTGAAACCAAAGTTTTATTAATGTCGTAATAAGTAAGTTAAGGACACGATTGTGATTGACCTCTTTTTGTGACGCGTTCAATAACAGAAATGAAAAAATAAGATATATTAATGAAATTAAACGTCAATCCAAGTATTGACAGTTAAATAATATGATTAATGATATTCTGAATATGTTTTATTCAGTATCAGATAAAACTGCTTAACGTGTAGAAAATTATGTTTACAATTTCGAATGTATGCTTTAATGGTATAGAAATAGTCCAATTTGTATCTTATCAAACGCTTGAGGGGTACGGCAATTTTCAGTTATGTACTAAATGGTTTACAATAATAGGGTAGATGGGTATCTTATGCTTTTAATGAAGTGTGCCTAAAAATTTTAACTAAACCGGTTACTTTCTTTTGATCATTTTGATAATAAGTCGCTGTTTAAATCTCTTCTCAAAAAAATTAAACGTTTGTTTAATATCCGGCTTCATTGACACTAATGTTTGTCTACTGTTTTTGTAGATTTTTTATTAAACGCATTCATAAACGAGATATTTCTTAAATAAAGGCGAATTCAAGTAAAGATTCATCAATGAACTAGATATACAGGGTGGGTGTCTACTGCGTGGACGGAGGTTTCTCCTTAACTATTATAGATATCAAAACCAATTTTGGTGTGGTAACTAATACACGATCATTGGACCTACATTCTAAAAATATTTAGATATATTCAGGGTGATTGACAAAAACATGCCAACCCAAACCTGTATTTTTTTAAATTGAACAACCTATATGTTTTTGAATTTTTTGGTTCACTGTTACATTTAGAACAAAAATGTAGAAATCTGTATCGCTAACCGTTCTGCAGATATCGTCACTTTAGTACCAAAATAGAGCTGACTTTGAAACCACGATGCGAGCGTTGTCACCACGATGTTGTAAATCTGTTTATACCACCGACTATTAATAATAGTCTACTAACTAATAAAATGGGAAATCTTTCGAAAACATGTAAAATTATACAGAATGATTAACATAACGCGAAATGTAATTTTTCTCAATTTTTTCAAATGCAACAACCTGTATATTTTTTCACATTTCGATTCCCCGTGAAAAGTAGATACTAATTGATAATAGGTTTCATAGCCATAAGACGGACGTTTTATTTGAAAATATTGACATACAGAAGAATAAATAAAACAAAATCCAGAGCAAATAAGAAAATATGAATGGCAAATATATTCTTTAACCGATAGGAAAACTTAATTAATAACTAAACAATAAAATAATTGTCTACACTTAAAAATAAGTTGAACAAGTAAACATAAACGAATAAAACCATAAATTCAAATTAAATGTTTAAAATAATGACCACGCCTAGCTAAACACTTTGAGGTTCGCTCGGGAAACGAAAGATTCGCTCGCAACAACATTAGAAGCGAGATGGATTGAAACGCAGCTCTAATTCTATTTTTCATATCTTCGCTTGTGGTGGGAGAATATTGCTAAACTTTTTCTTTAACATAGCCCCAAAGGAAGTAATCAAGGGGCGTAAGATCCGGTGATCTGGCTGGGCAGTTTTGCACACCACCTCGTCCTATCCACCTCATCGCATAATTTCTATCGAGATATTGTCTAACGTTGATTGCATCGTGTGGAGGGGCGTCATCCAGTTGAAACCACATTGTACGAATATTAACTAAACGCTGGGTAAATCGTTTTCCAAAAACTAAGTATCTTTCTCCAGTAAGACTCTCATCAAAGAAAAAAGGACTAACCACATTAAAATTGATTATGCCACCCGACACATTAACTGACCATCGATGCTGATGATCAACAACTCTTAAGATGTGTGGATTAGTATCTGAATAGTGATGATAGTTATGTGTATTAATATTGCCATTATTGTGAAAAATTGCCTCATCCGTGCATAGAATGTTAATAACAAAATTGGGTTCATCATTGACTTTAGTAGTTACCCATAGGCAGAAAGATTCACGATTTTGAAAATCTATTTCACTTAAAGCTTCATGTTGCTCGATATGATAAGGATGCAATCTGTTTTTTTTAATAAAGCTGCGAACTGTATTTCTATTTAGGTCTAGGTGTGTATTTAGCTCTCTGGTACTAATTTTCGGATATTCTATAAGAGATGCCACAGCTTGAAACTCAATTTCTTCATTTGGGCTTGTTTTTGCGCACTTGGGATTACACACACTTCTAGAATTTATAAATCTCTCAGCTACATTCATAAACGATTCTTTATGCGACTGTCTTCTCTCTGGGTATCGTTCACAGTACAAACGGGTAGCCAGAAAAGCATTTCCTTGGGCTTCGTCGTAAATAAAGATCATATCGACAATTTCTTCTTTGGAAAAATTCATTTTATACAAAAATTGACAAAACGACAATCCAAAACACACTAACTAAAGGAATAATATTTTAATGATTATACAAGAGTTAAAACAATAGATGCAATTGTTCCTCTTTATTACGAGCTGCTAGCCTATTTTCGAACATTTTTACGTAAAAGCGTCAATATCTCAAGAAGGGCTATGAAACTTATTATCAATCAGTATCTACTTTGCGTACGTGCGTGCTTCCTTGCTTGCTTGCGTGCGTGCGTGCGTGCGTCGCGCGTGCGTGCGTGTGTGAGCGCGTGCGTGCGTGTGTGAGCGTGCGTGCGTGCATGCGTGCGTGCGTGCGTGAGTGCGTGCTTGCGTGCGTTGCGTGCGTGCGTGCGCGTGCGTGCGTGCATGCGTGCGTGCGTCCGTGCGCGCGTGCGTGCATGCGTGAGTGCGTCCTTGCGTGTGTCCGTGCGTGCGTGCGAGCGCGCGTGTGTGTGTGTACAGGGTGTCCCTAAAATGTGTGGACATCACTTAACCACAGATTCCTGGTTCGAAATAAGACGATTTAACTAAACTAAAGTTATCTATATGCAATTACGTTTCGTTTAGCTAGTATTCTTCTTCAAATCTCTTTCAAGAAAAATTGTATTATGCATAACGTGAGAACGCTTGGATCGATTTGGATAATATTCGATATCGTACTCCTTACAGATGTAGGTCATCTTTTAATATAATATCAGTTATTATCAGTGGACCATTAGTGTAGAAAACACGGGTAAACCGGCATAAACCAATCAAAAACTTTTTAATGTTAAGGCCAATAACTTTCAAAAATTGTTTCAGAAAGAGACATTCAATAGTAATTTTATTTTGTTACTTTTTAATTGATGATATCTGTTAGGGTTTAGACGCAAAAAAATAAAATCTAAGGGACCTCACACTGCATGTCTTAACCCTTGAGCAGTCGCGTGGGTGGGGATGACTATGGTCATCCATCAATTATTTTTAGTATCAGTATTATTTCTATTGCAATGCGTAATTTAATGAATTATACACATTTACTAAATGATTTTGAAGTCTCCATTTCAAAATTATTACTGAAAAGGGAAAATAAAGTGTTTATAAAACATTTATGATACAATAGCACCATATTATGAATAGATGCAAGAAATAATTGATTCAAAGGTTGCAGAATTTTCAGTTTAATTTCAAACTAAAAATGTCTCAGTGCTTTTTTAAACTAAAAATGCAAATAACGTAAAATTATAAATTACTTGTGAAATATGTTAGAGAACATGATATCACCTGTATTATTTATTTGTGCTAAAGCTTCCTAAATTTCTTTACTTTTATAATTTCGTGTTTACCAAAACATAAATTAGTAGACATTATTTAATTGAAATTACATACAAATACTAATAATATACAACAACTACTATTAGTGACAAGTAAGTGTACTTTTAATCACAGTAGTCACTGTTTATCAATTGTGTAGTGTCTCAAATTGTTGTTGGTGTTAGCTAGCGATTTTAGCAATTAATATTCTTCGTTATTTCCGTAATAATGGCTGTAAACTACACTTACGCTGAGCAAATGGATATGTTGATGGTTTTAGGATATTGAAGCAAATTGCCGCAGAAGCGGTAGAGTGTATATATATATATATATATATATATATATATATATATATATATATATATATATATATATATATATATAAATTGGGATGACTAACTAATTAATTTATTGAAATATTTGAATTATTTGGCGAAAAATCGTATAAGGGGATAGGGTTCTGGGAATTTAGTTGAAGATAATAATTTTGTAGTATAAGAAGTATCCTATATGTAATTGAATTTAAAGTATACAAATTGCTCTGAATATAATTTGCTAATGAATTTAAGTAAAAATTATAAAGCTGTCAAAAATGTCAACTACTTAATTTAGAAAATTAATGTTTGGATCAAATTGAAAAATAAAATTTAGAAAAGAAAAGAAATTAATATCTTTACAGGTGTTTACACAAGTAAATATTTAAAATTCTTAACTAAAAACATGTACCAAATACAAATTTGCAGGAAAATAACAATGAATATTCACAATAGGTAGGGTTATAAAATTTGACTCACATATACAATCCTTCCTGTTGATTGAATGATGTCTTCAAAAACTTCAGCTGGATGCAGGCAATGTTCACTCGGCTACAGTTGTTACCAATACCCAACTGCTATCTCGGTTCTCAGTTGTCGAAGACACCAACTTCCAGGCTTATAGATGTTTTCCCAAAAACGGCAAACTCAAACACTTATTCATTAACGGTAACTTTTTATTTTAAATGATTTTATAGCTCAATGAGTGATATCGTTTAAAATATATGTTTAAGTATTCAAGATTATTGTTAACAACACTTTTATTTTAGCTACCGATAATAAAATTTTATTTAAAAGGATTTGTCCGAAGAAATAAAACAAACTTTGACCAAATAAAAATGGAATTTAATTTGGTAAACAAGAATTATTTTAAATTTGAAAACACGTAAACAAATCTTCACAAAATCGTAACATCAATTAATCGAACAGAATTATTTTTATTAAACGACAAGTATCGGAGACCGAACTATTTATTTCTATCCGACGATACAAAAACAAGTGCTCTCGAAAATTATTCGTAACGTAAAACTTTTAACGATAATAAATTAGGTTAGGTATTCACAAATTTTACGACACTGTTTTCACCTTTTACACTTTTAAACAATTTCAAGAGAGAGTCATTTCCTGAGCGCTTGCTTTAATATGTTTCTGGTTGTTACACAAATTTCATTTTTTTCAGCCATATTGCAAATGTAGCTATGGATCTGATTGGAGGATCAAAATTAAAATTGTACATAAATGGAATTTTGGCCGTAACTTTCTTATGCATAGTCGGAATTGAAAATTAAAACGGAAATGAAAAGTACGTGAAATTTTGAATAAAAGGACACCTAACAAGCTATAATTCCTAACACTAATAAACGAAGTAACATACTCTAATTAAAATAAGCTTTTAACTTTTATACTTACAAGCTACACTAAAATTACTTGCAAAATGGAATTCTGAGGACATTTTACATAGGAATACATATCTTTTATGTAGGAAATATTTAATTTAAAGAAAATTTTAAGCTTTTGTAATATTAGCTTATATTCACCTCATAATTAACATAATTTGGCGGAGAAAAGCGCTGTATCCTTATAAAAACATAGTCATATTGAGAAAGAACATCTATTATTTGCTTTAAGAGCAAAATCTACGTTTAATAAAGTGGAAAAAGTATAAAATTGTGTAAAAAAACCAAAGTTTACAACGTAACCAAACTTAAATCTAAAAATGAAATTAATTTATATAAAAATGTTTTTAACACTTAAAATGTTATGTTTAAGGTTAGTACTACTTGTCTTTACTGTTCTCACTACTTATTTGCAATGCATAATGTTATATAGTCTTGCATTGAAAAAGTCTCATCGTCTAACACTCTTTTGAAATTTTTCACTATAAAATGTACGGCACTATAAATGTCTGTATGCCATATTGTTCTAAATGTTTTTCTTATTGTGAAACTTGTATTAATATTTTTGTCACTAATTCGCTACCAAAAATATGTGCGAAAATTGTCTATACTGTCCATATTATAACCCTTTTACTAAATTTTTGTATTTCCTGCTTTTAAAAACTAAACATACACTATCCCTAACATAATCCTAACTATATAGTCCATGTTTAAACACCTGTAAAATGTCTACTTGCCAAATTACCTTTGAAAAATTGATTTTTATTGCAATAATTGCAATACTAAAATGACTCTACGAAAATGGTGATATTTAACATTCTTGACAATTTTGTTAGCAGCAAATTGCTTTTTATGATGAAACCAAACTAAGCAAATGATATTCAGATTAATTTATATCAAATAAATTTATTTTAAACACATCGTGAACCAGATTTATATAAAATAGTGTCTCGCACTTGTATCGAGCTAGAAATTACCCCTTTTTATGACCCAAATGTTATGTAAGCTGTCCGATACATCTATTACCTCTTTCTGAACATCTCAAAATATATATAATGGCCACCACCAACGGGACGGACTTTTGTATCTAGGCAATACGTTTCTTCAAATTTATTTTTCAGGGGGTTATACAGGGTGACATAGAAAAAGTGCCAAGCATAGTGCCACGCGATAGAGGACACTAAAATAAGAAAAAAGTTCTTATGAACTTAGGTCCGCACAGGAAACCCATATACCAAATGATAGAGAATGTTTTTTGAATAATGTAGATTAATAAAATACAGGGTGTTACATTTAAAATTACCAAGATAATGTGATTTGAATGTAATTATTTTACAACTAACAATTTTGAACACCCTGTAAGGAATTAAGAATCATTTGCTGTAGCGATTCAAAGGGTAACAACTTCAATATTTACTATTAGAATTTTGTCATTCTAATTTAATTGATCCGGTCAGTATGATTTTTTTCGAAAACCTATTATTTTCATAAAATTCAAAATATCTGGAAAACTGCAATATTTACATACAGGGATCATTTATTAAAGTGCACCTTATTATTACAGTACTATCCAAAATTGAACGAAAATACAGGATGTTCCATTAAAAAACATAAGTTTGATAACCCACGCTTTCCTGGAACACCCAGTATGTACGAAAATAATTTTAAAATGTGGCCACCACTGATATACATAACCCCTGAAAAATAAATTTGAAAAAACGTATTGTCTAGATACAAAAGACTGTCCGTTGGTGGCGGCCACCCTGTGTGTGTATATATATATATATAAATAATAATATATATATATATATATATATATATATATATATATATATATATATATATATATATATATATATATATATATATATATATATATATATATATATATATATATATATATATATATATATATATATATATATATATAGTATATCTCCATAATGAATTGTACACAGAACCATGGTAGAATCCTGACCTAAAATTATGACGATTTACCATATACGACCCTAACAAAATGTTGATAATTAACAAGTTACAGTGTGTTACAGTTGAAAATTATTAAATTGTTAATGACTCTAACTTTTTAATACCCTTCATTTTTGTACTACATTTAGTGGAGAGTTTTACTGACCTAAGGCACGCTCAACCGTAGAACAATATGTTAAATCGCTTTTGCCAGTGGCGTACAACATGAATGATAAATCCTTCACCTCTCCTAAATATTACACCACTGTGCGATTATCAATTATAAATTCACATTTTCCAGTGTCTTGTATATAAAATGTAGACTTTAGTTAAGCACCAATAAAGTGGATAATTATCGAGATATTAACCATTAAAGAGGTAAAAACACTGTAATTTTAACTTATTTTTCTGCATATCGATAGTACTTCGGTAGTAAAAACCAAAACCATGTTTTATTATTATTGTTATCATTTTTATTTTATCATTCTAGATTCTAACAAGAGTGCACAATTTTAATTTCAAAATAATAAATTGTAAACAGACCAATCCTGACCTTCTACCAAATGTATTGTGGATGTAGTCATCCCTATTATTCGCAAAAGCAATTGTACTTGTGTATCTACGCTGCAACCGAAATATCCTGGTGGCAACACCACAATGTCCCCAAAGTAGTAAACCATACGTAATGATGAATGTGGCAGTTTTAGAACATTAGCCGAGACACGATTAGACAATGAGCAGAATAAGTAAAGCGAACGGCATACCTTACCACTAATAAAATTAATGTGATCAGACCTAGTGAAACAAGAACCACTCCCAAAAATTTGCGTTGTATTATCCTTATTTAAAGATAACTGGTTGGCAGTAGTTCCTTCTCCACTCTTTAAAGATTATTTCAGTGGTATCCATAAGCTAAGAGAAGTTTTTGAAAGAAATAGTTTCGTTATATCAGCCGCAAAGAGGATTGTGTCCGAAGTTGATCGTAGGTAGGTCTTTGTATTATAATAGAAATCGAAGTGGACTCAAATGTGATCCTTGGGGAAAATCACAAGTAATTTTATAGTCTCCGAACAAATTCCCTCACAAAAGACTTATTGGCTACGATTGAATAAATAATTATTAATTAAACAAACGGTATCTCACTAAATTGTAAAAGGAAGCTTGTTAAGTAGGATAGACCTAGAGATATCGTCAAAATCTTTGCTGAAATTATTCAGGTTGGAGCAAAGGAAAGGAGTTCCTCGAAACAACGAATTTGAGGATGTATCGGTACTTGGGTAGTTCTTTCTAAATAATAATGGACAATAGAAATTACATTATTGTTCTTTAATAACGTAGACATCTGTCTGTACTTTTCGATCAGATTAGAGATTATAGATAATGATGATATAGGTCCATAATTATAAGGATAATCTATGTTTCCTTTTTAACAATTGGAATAACACGTGCCAATTTCAATGAGCATGGGAAGACACAAGATTTAAGGATTTAATTGATTAGTTTAGTTAATGGGAAAATAACGTTTAATACACATTTGTATAATTCCATATTTAGACCACATGATCATATTTACTATCGTTTAACAATCTAACGGCATTCACAATTATGTTCTAGACAACAGGAAGGAATAACAACTCGGTAAAGTTAGTTTACTGGCAAGAATAAGTCGATGGATATAGAAAACGTCACTAAAATCTTTACCACAAGATAGGTTTATTTTAACATTGCTTTGCTGTGGTTATTGGACTCTAAGATATATTCGTCATGAGCTTTAATTTTAACTGCACGTATGACTCTCCTCTTCTTGGATTTCGATATTGCAAGACGACGCACGAGTATAATTACAAATATCATATAACACACCAAGTTGGTTCTTTACGTACTTTAATACGGATGTATACCGATTGATGATTTTCAAGTAGTTACGTTACTTCGCCTTGTAACTCTTTTCAGGAAACGAAAGTAAAAAATCGTATTTTTCTACTTATCTAAAATGCTAAATAACATCATTTCTACTTACAAACTAATAATAAAAGAATATGTACAGAATTATGATGCTTCATCTACACGTTAACACACATTGGAAAGTGGAAAATAAATAACACAACTAGTCTGGTGCTCGATAGGAAAGGTGCGAGCAGCTATTCGGAATCAATTTACTGAGAGAAAATTGATTAGTAATATAGATAATACAATCAATAATCATTTCAAAACTATTCCGGTCAAAATACCTTAATGCATAAATGGCTAAGTTTACCTAGATGTGGATCTGATGTCATGTAGCGGAGAAACGGAACCGTGGGTCTAAATTCTCCTTCTGGTAATGTTTTAAAAGGTATATTTTTTCAATGTTATCAGCTTGTATACATTTCTAACGAAACGTTTTCTAGGTCAATGTTAGTTAAATAAAATCGATAAAACGTTGTTTACTGGGAGTTTTACAAACGTATTTTTGGTTTTTAACTTGATTGAAATACTGGAAAGGCGGTAACATTTATGAAGTGTGCTCTAATTAGATAACGGATAATTGAGGGACTACTTTAAATAAAATGCAGAGAATGGTGAACTAACCCTCTGGCGGTTATGGAAATAGACATATAAATTTCTTTCGCCGTGTGGTTTGACGTGGTGGAGATGGTTGTCTTAATTTTTCTGTTCCATATCAGCGGCACGTTGTCAGATTTATGAAATGTATTTTAATGGACCGCATATGGAAATACAGATATTAATTACTTCGGGAATGATTAGACAAAGGGCAAATTACGTTGCTGGTAAATCCTGTCGGTCTCAATTGCGGACTATCAGGGTTTTGCGAACGGGACTTAGAGATGATTGTTTTGAACGGCAATTGATTATGCTACAGTCGTTAGTAAAGCTCGTTGATTGGTTTTATTGGGGAGATCCGTAGACAGTGGAGAGCTCTGTTTCAAAAAATCTTTTGGCGGTTTCTATTTATAACAGAGGGTATAACATTTATACGTGAAGGATTCCAATTCTTGACATTTATTCATAACAAGATTATTGATTTCGTCATGCTTAAGACAGTATTCACTAATACAATTATGCCATATGCATTTCCATTTTTGTTTAGATCTGGGCCCACAAATGCAAATACAAAAAAATTAACTGGGATTATGGATTTTTATACAATAAACTTCTTGAAGAGCTTTATTTTACCATACTTGTTTAAAAGTGTGCCACTTCGTAAATAACCAACTTTGAAAACATGTTGATATCGACAAAGAGGTCTTTTGGGAGTGTATCAAGTGACAAATTAACTTATTCGCGCCAAATATGAACTGGTTAAATTCAACATCATTTTAATTATAAGGTAGTGAGGTTATAAAAACGTCAACACTTAAATTTAGGTTTAACAGTTGATCTAAACTGTTTTAGCATTATCCAGACTAAAGATGGAACTCATATTATTAGAATCTGCAAATATTACACTAGATTTGTAGATACATTTACAATGTTTTGAATAACAGTATCGAATTTCTCCTTGGGTTTAAATAAAGTGCAGACATGGAACCTATTTGTGCATTAAAGAGATGGCGCTTAAATTACGTTCGTGGCTGTCCGCCGTTGTTTTATGAACAGTTTTTGCATTTACTTCCTTAAGTTGATTTGTTTGCCTAATTAAGTTTCTTGGCTCCAGTTACTATTATGATAAAGAATAATGACTTCATAGTTCCGTTGCGGATGGTCTGGAATTTGTTATTGACTGTAGTAAGACCATGTTTTTACGAGTAATTTGTTTTAGACTACCATGGAAACAATCGATAATAATTTTAATAAACCAACTCTTTGCTGAATTTACTGTTTTAAAGTTGAGTTTTAATAATTTTGTTGTCCTCTACTAAGGATTGTTCATTTTCCAAACGATCGTCAAGGTTAGTTCAATTTGGTGACTTAGTTTTACAATGTGATTTTGGAGTAGATCGATCTCAGTGTTTTGACTTTATATGGTGACAATTGATTCATCCATTTTGCTAATTATTTCGACACATTTTGCTCAATTTTCTTGGGTTTCTAAATTTTTTTATTTTTCTTAAACCTTGTAATTTTAAGAAATGTAAGCAGTAAATATTAACAAAATATACAGGGTGTGGCGCGAAGAGTTTTGATTAAAAGTAATGGCGGGTACATTTATGTTAAAAATCTAAAATTACGAATCTGTAGGTTTTGGATGACGCTGAGATCAAATATAACATTGTCCTGAAAGTGGCACTTCAGGTTATACCGGAAGTAGACGTCAACTTTGTTATTTTAAATAGAACCTAATATTTTTTATTTTGTTTTCAAATTCTACATGAAATTCTAGATAAAATTTGTGCACAATGTCCTATACCAAAAATGAAGTATTTTCGAGATATTTCGATTTTTATACGATATCTCCATTAATAACGAAGCTAGTGACTTGAAATTGTAACCAGTAAACAACAAGCTCTTGTCCGTTAACTCCATATATCCATCTCATTGATATTTCATACAGAGTGTTTTAAACTTAGCCGCCAACATGCACAATTTAAATCATTTATAAGTTGCTTACTTTAAATACAACACCCTGTATTTTATTACATTTTCCGCTGTATTTTTTTAAGCCAATTCGTTTGGTATCAGTATTCCCTATACCTAAATCCAACCACTTTTGAGTTATTTCATTATCTTAGTAAAAACATAACGACACTTAATTATTTCTATTTAAGTGATATACTCTAAACGTTTCGATAACACTTACAGTTATCTTTTCAGTAGTAATATTATCTTTCAAAATTGTTAAAGACGAAACAATTTTGTGAAATTTGAGAAATTGGCTATTAATATTAATAGCAGGCTTATGTTTGTGTTTTTAATTTTTCAAATTTTGCAAAGTTGTTAAGATAATATTACTACTGACGAAAAGATAACTGCAAGTGTTATCGAAACCATAAGTATTTAATATGTGTAATAATGGTGAAAATTTACATTTTCATATTCGTAAACCTTGCTTAGCTTATACAAAAAACTTTGGATTAAATGATCGGTATTTCTTATAAACCATCACTAAATTAATTCTTCTATTAAAATCACTTCCACGAAGAACCTGTATAACATGAGGTTTGTAAGGATGAAAAAGATGTTCTTTTAGAATTCGATACACAATGGATTTGGGAATAGTAGTGTTTTCCTCAATTTCTCTAATCGAATTACTTGGGTCGTTTCTGACATGTTCAACTATTTTTCTTTCTTCATTATTTTTAGTACAAATTTTTGGTTTTGGTTTCAAAAAAGTTCCATAAGCTATAACAAGTTCGTAACCGAAAATCTAATATGTCTCTAGCAAGGTTGTTGTCACTTCAAAAATTGTTCTTCACAGGTAGCAGCTTTTGTGTCCCTGTTAGCTTTAAAATAGTTTAATCATATCTAAATGTTCTTCATTAGAATAATTAACAGCCATACTATGTGCCAGGTGGCCAACTAAGAACGGCCGTCGGCCATATCTCAGGAATGGATTATAGCACAGGTTCGGGAAAAAATTTTTATAACAAAAGTGGCCTCGTGAAACGCCTGGAAACTATTTTCAGAATTGTAGGTCCACCGCTAGAGGGCGTATTTGACAGCTAAATTTTAAAAAGCAAAATTTTTCAAAATTTACTCAATTAAGGGACATATTAAATATTACAATCAGATTCCTCGACAAATTCTGCATATTTTTTATTTGACAAGTTTTAGTCTATGTCTTCAAATAAGGAGTGGGGGAGAATGGGAACCTTGTTACTAAAAAACGCCTTTAATTCAGATTCTGCTGGACCGATTTTAATAAACTTGATGTTGTTTGAAATAGCTTTTGTTAAATAATAGAAAATTTGTAAATTTGAAGCAATCTGATTAATAACATAAATGCTAGAGGGCGCTGTTAAATATTTTTTTAATATTGTGTTTTCTCTTTACAATTTTAAATGGAAGCATAAAAATTTAAGTAGGTCTTTAAAAGTAGACTAAATTAGTAATAAAATAGTGAAAACTGCAAGTCGATATCTTTTTCCTATCCTGAGATATCGTAAGAAACAGGTAAATGGCGGGAATTGTTTTTCCAACGTCTAGTAGGCTAGTTCGAATTAACGGAAATTATTAAATTTAGCCTGCATAAAAGATCTTACATTGGTTTGCAGTAATTTAAACTGTTATACTAATGTTATGATTGCCGCTAGATTACCTAAATGTAATGCTGTCGCTACTAACAATGAGAACAAATTATAAAATAATAATGTGATAAATTTAACAATTAAAACCTTAAATAAATAACTACGTAATTAGTGTCGCCCTAGATGTTAGAAATGTCGTCCATCATTTTCAATACATGAAATCAATCGCTGACGGGTGGAGAGAACAGCAGTTTCAATTCTGCCCTTGAAATACTTCGTATTGTCTGTCGTATTCTTTCAATCATGCCAACTCTTGTAGGTCTATCGGCATAAACGAGATCTTTTATTCACCCCCACAAATAAAAATCTAAACAAGTTAGGTCTGGAGACCTTAGTGACCAAATAAATAAACTTCCACGTCCTATCCACCTTTCAGGGTATGATTGATCTAAGAAATTCCGAACATCTCTATAATAATGTGCCGTACACCCATCACGTTGCAAGAGCATGTCACGGCGAATGTCCAATGGTACGTCTTCTAAAAGAAGTGGCAATTCGTTGCTTAAAAAATCTAAATATCTTTCTCCATTAACAGTCTCATTAAAAAAAGGCCCAATTATTTCTCCACCTAGAATCCCACACCACACATTTACAGACCAGCGACCCTGATGTTGGACCTCCTGCATCCAGTGGGGATTCGTTAAATACGCCCTCTAGCGGTGGACCTACAATTCTGAAAATAATTTCCAGGCGTTTCTCGAGGCCACTTTTGTTATAAAAATTTTTTCCCGAACCTGTGCTATAATCCATTCCTGAGATATGGCCGACGGCCGTTCTTAGTTGGCTACCCGGTACATGAAAAACCTTTAAAACTTTCTAAAAACAAATAAATAACGTAATTTAATGACAACTCAGCGATATGAAATAATGACATTAGGTATTCTTTTGTTGCACGATGGAACCACTCTTATTCAAAGCCTACTATAAAAAAAACAGTAATTTAGAATTTTGAAGCTTAAGGATACTATTAACTTAGACTTTTATTACCTAATTGCAAAACTCTCGAGGAGCTTTTTCCAAATATGCAAGAATCCAATACCGTGTCGGTAACAAAACAAAAAGTGTATGTAAATATCTCGAAAATAAATGAATTATTAATCAAAACACCATCATATCACTCATTTACAAGTTGTCGGAAAAAGTTAAAAATGCAATATTTTGTTTTTTCCCATTATCTCAAAAACCACAAAAGATAAATCAAATTTTAAATTTAAATTTGTAGTAAAGCTTTCTAGAACCTTCCTAATTTAACAATGCCTGTGGCTAGAACGGTTACCGAGATAGCAATACATGTAAGTCAAGTTTGGGACACAGTGTATAATTTAGCAGTATCACTAGAAAAAATAACTGCTACGTCTTTTGCTTTCTCAATACGAAAAACACATTTTTGGGCAAAACAAATTCCGTGTCTGTCCGTGTGCCTGTGTGTGCGTGTGCGTCTGCGTGTACGTGTGCGTCTGCGTATGCGTGCATGCGTGTGGGTGCGTGCGTGCGTGCGTGTGTGCTAATGTGCATGTGAGCGTGGGTGTATAGGGACATGCGCTCGCGTGCGTGCGTGTGCTTAGAAAATTAAAAAATTCATTGCTTCAAATTTTAAGCAGTTACAAAATTAAAAACAAAGTAATACTTTTTTTATATAATTTCAAAATAAAAAAAATATTAACCAGGTGCGCAAAATTTTGAAAGTTTTTTTTTTGGAAGTCGAGCATTGGGAATTTTTAAGATCACTAAGTATAAATCATTTGTCAAAATTAAAAAATTCAAAATGATGGATCAAAAATGGGGGATTATCGTGTTTAACATCCAATATGTTTTTGCTCAAAATTCATTTACATATATGAGAAAGCATTATGGCAGATAATTTGGCAGCGGTTTTTTCCTTGAGCATAACTTTACTTACTTATTACTTAAAATACGACATAAAAATACATATACAACATGAAGAAAACCTGTACGGCCAGTGTCGTCTTGTAAGCTCCCTTTATGAAAGGTGGTTGCTAAGCTATTTGCTTTGGCCCGTCATAACTTCGTCGAAGATGTGATGAATTTGCGAAGTCATTGACAACTTAAAAATCGTAATAAAGCACACTACTTTATTTCCTATTTGTTATAAATCTAAATATTTGACCTAAATCTAAAATATTCACTTACTCAACTAACTATAACACAAATAATAGAACTAAAAAAACTCTCTAAAGGAAAAGCGAGATCACCAGCTAGTCCTCCAAGGGATTACAAGGAACGGCGGTGGCGGACGGGTCCCTGGATATCTTGGATGTCTGTGGATTAGATGATTATTATACAGAACGTGCTTTAATATAGAAATTCCCCTGGTTGAGGTTATGTAATTTTAACTAATAAAACTCATACGTAAATTAATAATTAAAATGAAAAGTTTACTCACAAAAAAAATCAATACCTTTGGTTTACTTTATGTTCTACAACCTTTAGTTTTAAACGCTCCAAGAGCTCCTTTGTAAAAGAATATTACTATATATATATATATATATATATATATATATATATATATATATATATATATATATGGGAATTTAACAAAGGACTAATAATGCGCTTTTATGAGTACAATGACTTTGTATGTCGGTGACTGGGTCAGCAGGTGTTATTGATATCTGCTTGTTTGAAATTAATTACTAATGTTTCTTTTATTTATTAGTACTCGAAATTTTATGCTTGCGTATTTATTAAAATAGATTGATTACGTTAAGAAACTTGATCAGGATTTCTACTTTATAGTAAAATACGCACAAATTTAAGGAATTTGATTTCTCCTTTAGGAAGTAGATTTGAAAACTGTATGCGATTAATTATTATCGCTTCTCAGAAACTACACAGAAACGGGAGTATGAAATCGGAATTTCTACGTTATAGAAAGTTGTTTTCATTTTTAAAGAATTTATTTATTCTTTCGGGAGGTGGGTTTTAATACTTTAACTAGTAATCTTGATACGAACTACAGGCTGTTCGTGTTAAGGACCATGACCGGATTTAATTCTGTACCTGGTACCTGGTTTTAATGACTGGAATACAGGATGACAATGGTCTTAGGATAATCTGACCGGAAGCGGGTTTCTGAAGAATATTTGGCAATCTTCTGTCTGTAAACTTTACTGGCCTCCCAGTTCGGCCTTTCGGGCAAGCAAAGTAAGGGAAATACCTCTACAGGCATACGCTTTAAGGGATAAGTCCCTTAGGAAATCTCAGTAATTTTCAGGCATACGCCTAAAAGCAAAGAGGACCATTTTTTGTAATAGGATATGTTTGTTTACGTGGGCTTACGCTCCAGGTTAAGTGTCAGTGTACAGGTACTGCGGTGTTTTACAGATCGATCTATAATCTACCAAAGGCAGAAAAGAAATATTTCTAACGCAAAAGTGGTCGGAAAAATATGATAAAAAATTTATAACTTAGTCCAAAATGGGCCGGCAGGTAGAAGTAAAATAAATTAGTCGGCTAAGTAGGTCGGTCAAGGACGGAAGCGATAAGATAGGATAGTTACTTCAGGACGGAAGCAACAAGATAGGTGAAGACTTCAGGGCAGAAGTCAACAAGAGAATTAGCTCATTTCATTTTAATCGGTAGGACTACGGTATATCGGGCAATGTTGCTCCCTATACCTTCGTCGGACCTTGCTTTATTCATCATATAGTATATCCATGTCATTCCTACCTAACTTAAACTAACTTAAGATATGCAACAACAAAAAATATATATACTACATTGGATTATAAGGTCATTTCAGTCAACACAACACCGTCTTCGGCCTCTTGTGCCTCGTGGCGTTGCTGGCGTCGTAGTGAGAGAATTAGCTCGCGTCCCGGTTCTGCTTATATAGCCTGTGTTTTAACGTGATTGGACGAGGGTGACGCTTTGGTGGGAATTTTTGAGTCGAGATCTAAAACGATTACTGAATTACGGACGAAGGGATAAACATTAATTATTAAACTACATCGGAGCATTTTGCTGTAACATAAACGGATAAATTAAAATAATTGATTTGCGGATTTTTGTACAGATTTCTGGATCTTTACAACCTTAGGGAAAAATGTTGGAGCAATTCTAGTTACAATGGCGTACGTATGGGTTTCAGTTATATAGTAATTTCTTTATTGCAATATAGAAAATCATTACCATGAAATTTCCAACTAAAACACTAACGAGAAGTAAATAAGGAAAGGTATAAAAGTGAAGTTACGCACATCACAAGGTTTAAAGCGCTAGTGTTTCTCATTCATTGGAGGTCCCTTGTTAAAAAAATGCAAACGATTTCTCTAGCTGTCTACACAATAAGTTGAAAAGAATTACATTAAAATAAAATGCTTCCTTACGAGAATGTATAAATGTAGATTGTAACACTGTAGTTGACTGTTGACGTTGTTTTGGACTAAACGAACTTCATTTTAAGCAAAATCCTGTTCTACTAGGCCTCTTACTACATAATAATCCTTATGGAATTTTCACAAAAACTTTACTTGCTATGTGAAAGGAGTGTTTCACATTATAGTTCAGTCAACTATTTAATTTTACAAAACTAAATCGAGCAGTATTATTTTGTGTTTTTACATACATTATTTTGCTAAATATGTTTACATTCTACTGGATTATGCTGTTCTTACGTTAGCAAGGCACAGTTGCTGTAGCAGTTGTCAGAGTATTAATTAAACATTTCGTGTCTATGAGAGTAATTGTGAGACTATTAAGGTTATCCGCATCATTAACTAGAATGCTCTTTATATCTTAGCAGATTGATAAAAATGTTATTTATTGACTTTTAAAATTTTAAACTTTCATCATGCTTTTTAAATTATAGTGACAGAATTGTTTATTGCAACACCTGGTCTACATAATATGAATTATATTTTTAGTTAAATATTTTGAATTAGATTTTATAATTAGATTAATACGCTTGTTATTGACTATAACAAATAACAGAAGAATAGAAAATCATAGTTGCATAGTTTCTTAAGCAAAAAAAAAATCATGACAAAAAATTTCTAACAATAAACGTAACACTTTTAAAATAGAACAAATAAAGTATTTTAGTGATTTTAAAAATCTGGCTATTAGAGTTAATCTACCGGAAAATTAATTTCTACAAACATAAGTATGAAAAATGGTAGCGATTATAATAACGTATAGCTATTAAGTTTTAACTCCGATTATGTACCAAAATTTATGTTCTAAGTTTTTTTTGTATGGAGTACACTAATAAAAATTCTTTTATTGGAAGTTATGTTGGAGGGCTAACGCTAAGTTGAAATTCAAAGATATTAAATTACTGTTTTATAAACAATAAATTATAAATCACCAAATTATAGATGTATGCCGGTAACATGATCTGCTTCGGCATTGTAAATACACAACTTTTGCATGTAATGGTTATGGAAATTTTGGACAAGGTCTTTGCGTACGTCTGTTTATGTGGAAATGTTAATCTGCCTACTAATAATGTACACATTGTCTTGCATATGATTAAGAATATTATACTTACTAAATATTTACAAAAAGGACTGACATCCATATTTATCATTATGTGTGTTAGCCTACATCAACATTGTTACTAACCGTGTTGCGCACGTAATATGATAGAACGATCTAATTATAATACAGTTATGTATTTTATACTAATTATTTGGTTACTTAATACATCACTAATACTTTTGAACAAAATTTAATAGAGATTTAGAAACCTATTGTACGTATTGGGCCCTAACCTACCCAGAATTATTTAAGTAGTATTTATTTCATAAATACACAAATAAAAAATACTTGTTGATTTTAACTAAAAAATTTGATAAATTAAATGTGTGCTAAACGTACTTTTGCAGACGCAAAATTGTTGAATTTACGTTTATATTAGACGCTTCCTTTCTTTCTATAGATATAATAGCAACATAACAAAGCCTCCCTTGGCCTATTGAGTTTTTTAAGTAATTCTTAATAATCTTCGTCCTTTCTGGAGATGCAGTAGTAACTGGTAAAGAAAAATAAATAATTGGAAAAATCTGCTGTCATTCCCTCGTTCAAATCGCCTTCAATAAGATATATTACACTAAGGAGGTATTTACATTTTATATTCTAACAAGATGCAATTATTTCTCTTTTATTCTTTGTTAGGCAACAATATATCAAGTTATTGAAACAGTATCTAGGCCCTCAAAACTCTTCTCTGATTGTTGGTAAAATAT